>CM067219.1:139722898-140262691 GCA_034190945.1 Octodonta nipae
AGATCTATACACATCCATAAGGAGTTTTCGAAAATTTTACCAATATGTTAGGGATAATGGTCGATTTTCATGCACGCATGTGTTCATTCACAAATTTCAGCACTTTACCAATAGAATTCTTTTCCAAAATTTGAAGTTTCACCAATCCGGATATACACTCTATTAAACAAGACAATATTCATTCAAAACGGTTCACCACAGGAGATGAAATCGGGTAAGTCGGTTAAAAAAGAAACTTATTAAGGAAGATCTCTCGCCATAATTCCATATATTTTTCCATGACCTATAACATGCAGGTTTTTAGAACAGCTTCGCAAGCGTTTTACTTTTTTTATGACTACACTGAACAAGTATTGCAGCCAATGATGGTTAAATTAAAAATGTATTGCAACATTGTTCATCACCTTCCCCCTTCATATTTATATAACGTTTTCGTGTAATAAATTATATTGAAGGAAAAAAATAGTTTTATTCCTCATAAAAGCCAAGTAAGAGTTCGACGCTCAACCAGACCATCGTGATTGCCACAATATCATCGTGTCAATCGTGAAAAAGCCATTTCAGATTACGAGCATGTCCTCACAGTTGGATCCGAAGTACGACTCCTACGTTCACGTCACATCGGAAATTATAGGCCTACCATCTTTTTCCCATATGCGTAAAGTGAATAACTCACGTGGAATATCTTTCTTGTAATAGTCGAAGACTATTTCGCTATCGCTGCATTAGCGGAATCATGTCGTTTCACTTAGCGGGTATCTTGTCGTGGACCGTAGGCAGGCTGAGGGCCCGTGGGGTACCTTCGTGTAGATAAACGAGTACAAGTCGCTGATGAAATTGTTGAGATATCGAAACCGATATCTAAATTCAGCTGTTTGTTTACATAAATTTAATTTTACGTTTTAATGGGACATTCGAAAAAAAAAACCGTATTTGTGTAGGATTGTGCATTCCAGAAATGCTGTAGATGTTTTTATGTTGAACGGTACTGAATGTATTGAGTTTACTATATTTTATTGTGGCTACCAAGTCATAACATGTAAAGTAGTTTCCGAGTAAGTTTAAAGTGTTTTAATTAGATATACAGGGTGAGTTTCTTTCAGTATGGGGATCTTGGAAACTAGCGGAGATAGAGCAATGGTTAAATTGGGAAAGATTTGCAATTTTGCTGGCCCAATTTAGTCAAATCCCTCTAGCTCCTTTGTTTTTGATTTTATAAAAAAAATGTAAATATCAAAATTGAAGGGAATTGTATCCCGAATATGATTGTCATGTCCCATCGTTTGCGTGACAACTCTCGTTTTCGAGATATGACACAAACTTATCTTTTGTTGAATGGAAACCATAGTTGGCTATGATTCAAACAATCGGACTTTTTTAGAGCTTTTCAACGATATAGTTATTCATAAAAATAATAGTGTTATGGATGCTTTTCTCTCTTATTTCAACTTTTAACGTAGGTAGCCATTAAAAAGATTGTTTTCACTTTGACGTTTCCTCATTTGAGAGTAATTCCATTAGAAGTGCTGAACTGACAGTCGATATTGACAGTTTTCGTGATAAAATGGAATATTCTAACGATGAAAAACTGAAGGTGATGGAATGTTATATCATATGCCATAAAAATTCAGTTCGCGCAGCTGAGGAATACTTTTATAGATATTTTAATCGTCGTCAACCTGCTTTATGTACATTTAAGAGGCTTTACTATAGTTTACGCAGATATGGATCTTTTACTAAATCACCAAAGGAACGTAATCAAATTACTGAAGCAGGACAAATAAATGTTTTGACAATAGTAAATCAAAATCCATCTACATCAACTCGTGAGATTGCGGCAGAAGCTGGCACATCTTAACGAACTGTAGTTAAAGTACTGAAAGCGCACAAGTTCCACACGCGTACAAACTTTCAGTTTCTCAAACTTTGCATGCTGGTGACTATCATCGACGTATTTTGTTTTGTACATGTTTTAGACACATGTGCCTTGACAATCCACACTTTCCATTAAAGGTGTTATGGTCAGATTAAACTAGATTTACTAACTGCGGTATGTTCAATAGACACAACGAACATATCTGGGCTGAAGAAAACCCTTTCCATGTAGAACAAAGACGACTCCAGATAAAATTTGGTTTTAATGTTTGGTGTGGTGTCATAGGGTCTACTATTCTGGGGCCTCTTATCTATGACGAATCACTTACTGGGGAGCGCTATTTGCATTTCTTGCAATACACTTTTCAAGACATGTTGCATAATTTGAATTTGAGAACTCGTTTAGAAATTGAGTTGTTCCAACATGATGGAGCACCTGCTCATAACTCGTTATTAGTAAGACAACACTTATTTAATATCTATCCAAACTCTTGGATAGGAAGAAATGGCCCACGCGAATGGCAACCCCGGTTCTTGTTGTGGAACCATTTAATGAACTGTGTTTGAACAACTTGCAAAATTAAACATAATTTTTTTTATTTTTAGTCATTGAAAAGCATTATTTTCTAAATCACGTTAATTGTCATTGACTTCTATACTAGTATTATGTAGTTCCCCGATTCAAGTACGCTGTGATTTGTAGTAAAAGTTATAGACTTCTATTTATGGGGTGCGCTAAAAAACAAGGTATACAAAAGAATGTATGAGACAGTTGGTGACCTAAGGGATGCGGTATTACAAGCAATGGAAGAAATTGATAGGCGGTCTTTGAGGAAAGCGGTAATGTCAATCTTAAAAAGATGCAATTTTTGTCTAAATAACAATGGTGGACGTTTCGAATATAAATTGTAACCATTATTATGTACTTTAATTTCTTAAGTTTTTAGTAAGTACCTACTTATTTAGTTCTTTCGTTATATCTGATATACCTAATAAAAAAATTGTTCAATGTTTTTTGAAATAGCTATTAATAAATCAATCTATTTCATGGCTAAGTACGTTAAAAGTGAAAATAAGAGAGAAAAGCATCCATAACTCCGTTATTTTTATGAATAACTTTATCGAGTATTATATCGTTGAAAAGCTCTAAAAATGTCCGATTTTTTTAGGTCATAGCCAACTATGGTTTCCATTCAAAAAAAGAAAAGTTTGTGTCATATCTCTAAAACAAGAGCTGTCACGCAAACGAGGACATGACAATCATATTCGGAATATTATTCCCTTCAATTTTGATATTTACACTTTTTTCATAAAATCAAAAACAAAGGAGCTAGAGGGATTTGACTAAATCGACAGAATTTCGTTTTTTTTTAATATCTAGTAAGCCTTGACTTTTTACAAAAATCCGAAAGTGTCATTAAATTGGGCCAGTAAAACTGCAAATCTTTCCCAATTCAACCATTGCTCTATCTCCGCTAGTTTCCGAGATCCCCATACTGATCATCAAAAAAAACTCATCCTGTATATGATCCTGTTCTGTAAAAATTGTGAGATTTTTTGTCAGGGGGTTCCATAGAATGTGAAAGTATTGTTGACGGCCATGAGTTTGATTCTTTCAAGTTCCATGTCAAAGTCGGTTTTGTTAAGTGGTATTGTCGCGTGTCTGTGCAACATACAGTGAAATGCAGCAAGTTTATGTTGTATGGGGTAGTGTGAACTGTTATGGATGGTAAGGTCAAAGTGTGATGGTTTATAATTTATGGAAAATGTGTGTTTGGTGTCTTGTCTTTTAACTTTTAGGTCTAGGAAATTTAGTATTTTATCTGTTTCGAGTTTTCAAGTTTCAAGATCATTAATAATTACAATCATATTGTTCACTTTGAAGAAATCGAAATAAACTTGGACATTGCATCACTAACACCACCTTTATTATAACGCCATAATCTTCCGCATTATCCTCAGCTTCAGCATTCCCCCGGCTACATTCTTGCAACAATGGCTTTTATCGACTATAATTCCCGACCGCTTCCCATTCAAGTGACATCGCCAGACTTGGCAGTCTTATTACCAATCGTAATGTATAATGATAGGGTGTCAGGTCACTTTCTGGGACGTAAATACATGGAATTAATTAAAGTTTGACCGCAGCTTATTAACCGCACACCGAGAGAGCTGGTGGTCGGTTTCGAAGGCTCTTCGAGAGCGAGTTGGTTTTGCTCCTGCTCGACTCTCGAATGACATTGGAATCGAGCACCGAGCTAGATAGAATTTAATATCTGGGAAATTAATATCTGCTAGTATCGGGCTTCGCATTTACACTCTCTAAGCAACGGGAAGGATGTAATTAATACGAGAGACATATTGATGATGAAAAGGAATGAAATTCTGCTACCGCTGTCAATAGATTGGATTCGAGCGGTCAGAGTATTGTCTGTCTGCCTAGCGTTCCTCGTTTTCCGATTAGGTTAAGGACACTTTAATGTATTAGTAGTACTACTGCAAGGTATACAACGAAATAGTAGAATTGCTATAAATTCAATTAAAATTTATTTTAATCTTTAAATAATTAAACTCATTTATACAGGGTGGGCCACAAATAAATTGCAACCGTCAACTTAATTTTTTCAAATGGAAACATATGTTTTTTCTTTTATTTTTTAATTCTGCAGTGAATTATTTATGAAGTATTTTTCATGTACAAATTAACAACCGAAAATTAACAGTTATTAAAAAAATTACATTTATTTCAAAATTCAAGAAATAAACATCAACATATCGAATTAAATGTTCAAATTGTTGACCATTAACTTTCTGACAATACCTAAGACAGGTTTTAGATTCTCGTAACATTTCATTTAGAGTTTGTGGCAGGATTTCTTGTATTTCGGCCTCAATTCTATTCTTTAATTCCTCGATATTTTCGGCTTATTGAAGTAAACTTTCGATTTCACGTAACCCCAAACATAAAAATCTAACGTACTTAGATCTGGAGACCTAGCTGGCCATTCAATATTACCTCTCCTTCCGATCCATCTATTTGGGACAATATTATCAAGATAATCTCGCACTGTTCGCGAATAGTGCGGGGGCGCTCCATCCTGTTGAAACCATACTGAATGTGCCAGTATATTGGGGTTTTCACCATTCGGGTAAAGTTCTGTTAAATAGGGTATTATGTCATTTTGTAATAGGTCTAAATACTTTTCCGAGTTAAGTGTTCCCTCAATAAAAAAGGGACCTACAATTGAAGTAGTCACAATTCCGGCCCATACATTAACTTTCTTGGAAACCTGTGTATGAATTTCCATAATCCAATGTGGGTTTGCTGATGCCAATATTGAAAATTTTCAGTAAGTTCCTGAACTAAATGAACTTTGTATGGGTGCCATTTATTTCTATGCAAGCATTTTAGAACAGAAGATTTACTTATTGACTGTTCTGCGGCTATATATCTAGTGGATTTATGAGGATTTTCTTGTAAATCGAGCAAAACATTTGTGTATCTTCTGGAAGTTGTTTGGTTTTATAATTGTCTCGAACGTAGCCAAATTCTAGAATTTTTTTTTTCTATTTTACTAACTACCGATCGTGTAATTGGCCGCTCCGGGTACTTCTTATTAAACAATTCGCAAACTTCAGTTTCTGTTCGAGTTCTGTCGCCATATCCTACCATCGTCAAAATTTCTATTCGCTGCTTTTCAGGTAAACGCGCCATACTTTGAACTTTGCAACTGCACTTGAGAACTGCCTATTTGAAGTAAAAATTATAGTACAGTTTCTATGCAAATAAACAAGTGTTAAAAACTCCAGCATTAAAGGGTTTCCATTCATGCGACTAAAATACCGCCAAGAATCATAAAAACCAGGCGTAAATAAATATGTTCAAACCAACAAACACCTTATTTTACTGTTGTTTTCTTAACTTTAAAACAAATGGTCTTTCACTGAAACGAAGAAAAGAAGAACAATTGAAGAATTGACTCAAAGCACTAAGACGAAGAACATATTTTTGGCAGTATTTAACAAGAAGTCAAGGTTGAAAAATTGGCCCTCAAGAACTGAACGGGTGCAGAAATGTACTTTAGAAGAAAAAAGCTCCAGATCTGTTAGGAAACCCTTAAGGTCAGGAGAGAATTGAAGAAGAGCTTAGAAAAAATTAGACTCCTAGACCTGAGAAGAAAAATAATATTTTAGAGTATTTTATAGAGTATATAAAGCAGAAGAGAAGAAGAGCTTAGATAGAATTGGACTCGCAGGTATAAGAGGATGAAAAAAAGTAATATTTTACAGGGGATGTGAGGTATACATTACCACACTGCGTCAGTGAAGATATCTATTGAGATAGAAATAACTCCAAGAATTGTTCGGATGAACTTAAGTTTACGAGAGAACAGAATAAGAGCTTGGAAAAAATGGGACTTTTAGGTCTAAGAAGAAGAATTCTTAGAAATTTTAATAGTGTGATATTCAAAATTCTTTCTAATCCAATTCATAATGATAGTGATGCTTTTTCGAATTATAGATATGTTTTCTTTTGGCAACCAAATTTTATCAATTTATAGTGTGGATAATATAATATTAGTGATGTTTAAGTTACACCAATTTTAATTAATTTTGTAGGAAAGTAATTTTTATTTGTTAGGTAAGCTTTGTCTGTGATTTTTCCAATGTCATATTCTCATCTAATACCTCAGTGATATAACTGTGTGAAATTATTCTATCAGTCTATTAACCCGGAAGTCCCATTGATATTATGGATTCACCATTTATTGATGGTTAGTTTTCTTTGCTGAAAGATACCTGATTCAAGCGTTATTAGTTCTTCGTTTTTGCTCCTGATTACATTTTTTCGGTGACTTTTCATTTTTGTGCTACCCTTTCTTCTAACTCTAAAGTTCAAGCTAGGTTCGATAGTGTTCCGCACTTGACATTCAGTAGAAACTGTATCACTCCTTTTCTGCCGATCATGTTGTTGTTATGTATGTTGTGATTGTTGATCTAACTGTTTTTTTTTGAGTACAAGTTTAACCAGCCTTGCTTAGTACTGATTGAACATATTGATCAAGTACTTTCTTCTTGAGCTGAAATGTTTTTCTTGACTTGAAAATTATCGACATTCTGCTCCATCTATATTCAGTTCTTTGTGTTCCTAGTCAGCTTCTGAAAATTGCGAGTTGCCATCATTTCGCCCAAAGATGTCCCCCTAAGTAGATAGATAGTAGTATGTGAACTGTTGCAATACTACGGATTATTTTTACGATAGGAAACTGTTTTGAGCGTCAAATTTGACTCATGGCAAAACCTAATCAATATGAATTCTTGTAACACAGGGGTTGTGGATTCACATAACAGGTAGACCTGTAACTACTACATGAAACTATTTAAACTTTTACTTAAAGCATTATCGAATTATTAATTGTAAAATGCAATTAAGTTGAAAAAACAATTTAGCCTGTTTCAATGGAGCATTATATTTCATTTGCCTTTCAATATAAATAATAAGCCTTTTTGTGAATACTCAATTTTCATTGAATATTTTCCCGAAAACCTTCTATTTGTTTTTCACAATGTCCGGCATCAATTCTAATATCTCCAAATAGATTAATCACCGCAACGTGTCTGTCTCAAGGAATAGTGAAATCTTTTTGTTCATTGAAAAACCTGTTTTCGTCATCACTTTCCCCGTTACCGTTCCTTTTATATTGTTCTCTCTCGTTCTGATCCTTCGAAACAATTAATCACGACCTCCTGAGTCTTGACATTTCATTAGCCTTTTCTTTCTCCAAAGCAATTTAATTAACATTCGAGATTTTAAATTTTTGATAATCGAATTAAATTTTCGAGATGAGATTAGGACTGTTCGTGGACCGTGTAACCTCCTTATAGGTCTGGATGGAAAATGAAAATTTCAGAATTTATATTAGAATATAGGAACAAATGTAAATGTATTCTATTTTTATTGTTTATTTTAAGGTCCCCTAGTAAAAATTAAATAAATAATAAATCGTAGTGTACCCGAAAAAAAACATATTGACTGATAAGATAGACCAATCAATAGAGATTTTTTCGTGCAAAAAATACTATCAGGATACTGCCTGTGCCATCACATTAAGAATGATTTGTAGTGATATTTTGCTACCTTTTCCACTCGCAACTATGGTTTTTTACTTTATTATAAACAATTGAAACAAGAAAATTCCGTTTTTTTTTCGTTGCATGTTTGTAAAATGAAAAATAATAAACTAATCTCAATGGTGTCAACAGGTAAATTGTAAAGCATGGAAATACCAATGAAATGAGCCCAGGATCGATCCGATAAGATCTTTAGTAACAGAGAAAAACAAAAAATACTGGAAAATTTAGCGGTTTTCTTTATATTATTATAACTTCGTCACTATGGAAATTGTAGAACTGGGCTTGTGGGAATTGATAGTAATTGATATCTACCTTATGCGTGACTAAACCAGGCGCTATCGGTTTATTAGTTTTTGAATAATTGCTATCTGAAGTTTTTAGTCCACTATTCTTGCAGTGTGTCTCCATGCGACATGGATCGTCAAATATCAATTCAGAATAGAGATGTTGAAAGTAGAGGTATCATTCTGCAAACGCCTCTATTTTCATTTTTCATTAAATGTCTGTGAAATATACGAAAAATGTTAGCAAAAATGACCAACATTTGGTGAGCGTATGAATGTGTTCGAGAAGTGGGGGGAACACGGTTGTTGAGGGGAACTGCTAACAATAATTATTATCGATAGTAACTGTCACTCTGACAGATGGTGAAAGAATTTAATCGTTAAAAAAACTTCTATACAGAGTGATTTGTTCGATTTTATTATATCAAATGAGAACTGCTTATTAATATATTTATATGTAAATGGTTTCTCGGAAACGTTTTTGCTTTAATTTGTGGATTTTGGGTTTACGGAACATCGGAGGAGAGCGAGCGGTCATTAAAAAAATTGTTACTTGTGAGGATTTTAAATATTGAAACGATCTATGTATGTGCCTTTACTATATATTACTATACGCTTCCCCTCAACAACCGTGTTTCCCCCACTCCTTGGATACATTCATACGCTCGCCCATTTTTTGTCATATTTGCTAACATTTTTCAGATATTTCTCGGGATTTAGTGAAAAATGAGAATAGAGGCTTTGTAGAATGACACCTTTTTTCAAAATTGAAATTTGATTATCTATGACGCATGGGGGCACAATGCAAAAATAGTGAACAGAAAACTTTATATCACGATTGTTCAAAAACTAACAAACCGGTAGCGCCTGGTTTTGGCATACATAAAATAGATGTAAATTACTATCAGTTCCTACAAGCCCAGTTCTACAGCTTCTAAAGTGACGAAGATACGATTTTTTTTTTTAAATTCTACATTTTTCAGTTTTTTTTGTTTTTCCCTGTTACTAATGATCCCATCGGATCGAGCCTGAGCTCATTTCATTGGTATTTGCATGCTTTACAATTCACCTGTTGGCACCATTAAGATTAGTTAATTATATTTGATTTTATAAACATGATAAGAAAAAAAACGTAATTTTCTTGCTTCAATTGTTTATAACAAAGTAAAAAACCATAGTTGCGAGTGGAAAACATGGCAAAATATCGCTTGGAATCTTTGTTAATGTGATGGCACAGTCGGTATCCTGATAGTATTTTTTACTATTGATTGATCTAAGAGTGCTATATTTTAATTTGACTTTAATTGGTATAGTACAAGTAGTTCGATACTATTAACTGACTTCCGAAAAGGAGGAGGTTATCAATTCATTTTTTTTTTGTATGTATGTTACCTGATTTCTTCTTCTGTGGTGCACCGTTTTGAATGAATATGGTCTTGTTTAATAGAGTATATATCAGGATTGGTGAAACTTCAAATTTTGGAGAAGAATTCTATTGGTTAAGTGATGAAATTTGTGAATGAATACATGCATGCATGGAAATCGACCAATTTCTCTAACATATTGATCGATTTTTCGAAAACTCCTTATGGATGTGTATGATTTTTTAACGTTTAATATATTAAGGAAGATCCCGAGGTGATTTCATATACTTTTCTGCGACGTGCAACATGCAGTTTTGTAGAAAATCGCGGAAAATTCCAATATTCTTATCAAAAATTTCATTTCAAGTGACACAACGGACAGTTCCTCATAAATATTTTAATTCCAACGTAATAGTGCGGGAATTGTAGGACTAGAAGTTTTAATTGCAAATTTGAAAATGTTCTATGTACTTCTCAAGCATATAAGTAGTAAAGCATAATATTTTCGGCTCCTCAAATCAATGAATACCAAGCTCGTTTTGTTTGAATAGCACGCAAATACCTATTTAAATGACATTTTTTTAATTTTCCGAACGGAGCTTTTGGTTGTCACATTCTCCCGACCTAATAGAAAATTCAGTGACAACACATGTCAAACCCTAAACTGCTATTTGGTGCGTTTGTACACAGGGTATTTATTTATAGCAAACAAAATCACAAAGTAAAATGATGGAGGAGTTGCATTTATATGAGGATTTTTATATAGAACGGAGTAGAATGATAGTGGTCCGTAGACAGTTGTATATACAGGATGGTTGGAATATAGGGTGGAGTGGACGTTTGGTGGTATAATAATGTTGGAAAAAATGTGGAATTAAAATTATATAGGGTGATTAAAAAATTGTTATATGATGTGGATGAAAACAAATCATATACAGGATGGTTGAAATATATGCTGGAGTTGAATTATATTTATACAGTGTGATTAAAAAATTATTTATTTCATAGCCCATAAGAAGTTGCATAAAGTATGGAGAGGAATTAATGTTACACAGAGCAATAATATAAAACGTTAAAAATTAAATAATTTATGGGTTAGCCCACAAGGAGTTATATACAATGGTTGAAATATAGGGCGGATTTGACTCCGTAAATATGGGATAGATTCTACTCCGTCCTATAATTTACAGAAGGCAGCTAACAATTTTATGCTTGTCCGTGGGCAGTCGTATGTACAGGAGGGTTGGTACATAGAGTGGAGTAGAATTATCTATAGTTATACAGGGTTGTCAAAAAAATGAAAAAAGGTGACATGGCGTGGTCCATAAGGCATAAATATATTTTGGGCTTATCATGTCAATGCTTACTAGTTCATTTTGTTCGTAAACTGCAACACCCGGTCGACTAAATCAAATTAATGTTTCTTCAACACGACCAGGTCTATTTTTTGGTCAACGTTCTGAAATCTGCGGTGCATAGCAACAACTAAGTTTGATGAAGTAGTAGATAAGTACGCAATGCAGGATTTTAGATTTGCTTGACACCGACTTCAAAAATATACTAGATTAGTAGGTAATTAATTTGTACAGAATGAGCACCTTTTAATGTATACATTTTTTTACTTTATGGGTAGGTACCTAACAACATTGATTGTGTTATTTATTTGCTAGAGTTGTATTTTGTTATAATTATTTTCAGCTTTTTAGTTATACGTGGAAGTCAGTTATATATTTTTTTTAAATGTTTTATTTTCGTTAAAATCTTTGAATCAGTCATAATGCTTATGGAAATTAAAATTTACTATAAGGTTATTTATTCTAAGGATACAGTTTCACAGGTACCACCTCTTAGCAATTTTTCGAATGGACTCGTCCAGATGAAATGATTCCAAATGGCATATTTTCAATACCTATATGTATTTATGCTTTAAATTTTGGAAAAGTAAGATGAGAGGTCTTTATATCAACTCTTCGATCCTTCATAATGATATGGTCATCCGATGAGGTAATATGGCCTTTTAAAAAAAATGTCTTCCACAGAATTGACTGAAATTTTGCAAAAAGTACTGGGACTACAGTATTTATTAATACAGTTTTATTAGCTTCACCTGTATGTATGTAACGGAAACTTTCATCGTAGTTTTCACTGACTTAAATATATCTGATTAACTTGAAAATTTGCACACGTGTCGATGACAATACAATTATTATGTAATATTGTTATAATATCCTGAGCAGGAGCGGATCCAGGAATCCGCGATGGGGGGCGATGACCCCCTCCGAGAGTTTCAAGATCATTGAACACTATAGAAGAAGGAATTATTTCACCAACAGGCTTAAAATAAAGCTATTTTTGAAAGTTTAAAATGAAAATTCACTATTTTTAATACAAGAACCCGGGAAATATAATGTTTTCGAAAACTTATAGAAGCTTGGGTACATTACGTACAAGATGGGATAATCAGGATAAAAGAATATATCAAGATTAGCTTTCCGATTAATATTTGAATTATTAAAACAAAGGTATTATAATGGACGGCTTCTAAGATTTTTATTTAATTGTAATTTAAAAAAATAATAAAAGTTTTCAAAAAATCCGAAAATAATTCCGAATCAATAAAATTCTAGGAAAATTTGATAAAACATGCATTGAGAAATTGTAAAATAAAAAAATATAATTTAAACAATTTGAAACAATTTGAAATAGTACTTAGTATTCGGTGAATTAATGAAATTATCCGGTATCGAAGACATCAATTTTTTCAACAACCAGAACATTTGATAACAGTTTCACATTTATGGAGGCTTTTCAAACTGATTAAACTAAAAACGTGCATTCGCTGATGTATTAAAGATTAAAATAGAAATTAAATTAATACAAAATAATTCAATTTATAGTAAATTAGCTTGGGGTGGAATTTAATATATTTTCATAATGAACCTATTTGTGTAAACAGCTACGAATTAATTGTAAAATTTAATATCAACTACCACCGCCTGAAGGTCAATTATATTTATATCACATCAGACTTCAGGATCACCAATTAAAAAATGTGTTGACCTTCAAATAACCTTGAAACTGAAGTTCAAGGTCAAAATTACTTACTCCAAAAGGTGACCTTGACCTTGAACATATTTTGTAAAAACTCCTTTTGGTCCACCTGGTATATGTCAGATTACCAATCTTTAATTTAGACCCTTACCTTAACTCAGAATCAAAACAGGTTCATTTTTCTGTAGACTTTGACTCCAATCTTCAACAATCAAAACTAAAATTAATAACGGCAACTTCTAATATAGTGAGTAAGACCAACAGGAAAGTTTTATTTCATCTAGGTTTCCCAAAATCCTATTTTGCAACTGGACTATCAGTGAACAACACGAGATTTTTTCTGCAGGAAGCAGGAATTTAATTAATATGTTGCGATGAAATATGAATGTTTAATTAGAAGGCAGACATCTTATTAAATTATTCCGGATTCATTACGAAGCGAGTGGAGAAGGGTGGAGGGAAGTTTTTCCTGCTGAAATGATGACGTTCCTATCAAGAATTAAGATTATATATCATAAGTTATTGGGGACAACGTTGATTGATGATCCCACTAATTATTGGCAGTGGCAGGAATTTAGATTGCTTGGTCGTTCTATTTGATATATAATTTAACTGAATTAACCTAAACAAGAGTTCATATTTGAATTAAAACAATTTTTAATAAAAAAAAGAAAAGTCAAAAATCACTTGATAATAGGCGATTTTAATATTGACCTAATTGATGTAGATGACTGCAGTCAGGAATACTTGACAATTATATGGAACACGGATACTTACCGGGATTTCAAACTATAACAAGACCGTCTAATTTAAATGCAATGCAGGGCACTTGTATCCACAATGTATTTGTTAGGTTGCAAACTGTTAAACCAACTGCGTTAAAATTTGAAAACCTTTTTAATGATCATTATCCACTATTTTTAATATTGAATAAAATTAGAGATCAAGTTAAAGAAAAACAAAGTATGCAAATTGATTATAAAAATTGGTTGAATTAGCTGAGAATATTAACTGGGACTGTATACTGGAAGAACGGGACCCAAATAACGCCATAGAGTCACTCACAGAAGAAATAGCTATGTGTTTGGAGAAATCAAAACAATTAAAAAAGTCAAAAAATTAATACCTAGAAGTAGCTGGATTACCAGATCGATCATAAGATGTTGTAACAAAAAAGATCAACTATATAAAACTTGGAAATCAAATCCGGAAAATATCCAAAATAAAATTGCATATAAGAACTATGTAAAGATTTTAGAGAAGGTTATAAATAATGCGAAAACATTATATCATAGGGATTAAATAAACAAAAATTTTAAAAATCCTAAAAAATTATAGTATATAATAAATACAAAATTTGGCAAAAAGCGTAGATATCATTAAAATTTTAGTTACAACAACAAGTTGACAAGGAAAATAATCAAAAAATTATGGAACCAGAACAAATTGCTAATGATATGAATCAATTTTTCTGTAATATTGGGTCTCTACTTAGTCATAAAATACAGCAACCAACAAATGCTATAAATAAATTACCACCTGTTAACTCTGAAACCATATTTATAACGCTAATAGATTTGAAGTTATTAAAATTATTAAAGAATTGAAACTTAAAAATAGTGGGGTAGATAACATTCATGCGAAGACTATTTTAGCTTTATCGGAGCACATTGCTGAGCCGCTGACTCATATTATAAATTTCTGTATTGAACAAACTATATGGCCAAATGCTTTAAAAAAAGCTGATGTTATTACCTATACATAAATCTAAAGATAAACACTTTACATCAAACTATAGGCCTATTTCATTGGTATCAAAATTTGCTAAAATATTTGGAAAGATAATTTACACTAGATTATTGCAATTTGTTAAAAAATATAAAATATTATCAACAAGGCAAAGCATTGAACTATATAACAGACATGATATATAACAAATTAGACAAGAGTCTTCCTGTAGCTGTTACATTCCGCGACTTTGCCAATGCGTTCGACACTGTTGATCATCAGATACTACTTGACAAGATATACAATTACGGTATAAGGGGTAAAACTCATAAATTAATAGCAAATTATTTAGACAGTAGGTACCAGAGAGTAAAAATCAATAATATCATGAGTGAATTGTCCCAGATTATTACAGGTGTTCCACAAGGAACTGTCTTAGGACCGTTTCTATTTATATTATATATTAATGAACTTTTAAAGCTATTGCCTGATGGTATTGTAATATCATTTGCCGATGATACGGTTCTTGTTGCTAGTGGAGACACTTGGAAGGAACTTGAAACCAACATGAACAACTCCCTAATTGAAATAAGTAATTGGCTGACTGTAAATAAATAATCACTAGATATTTACAAAACTGAGTATATTACCTTTGGCAACTATTCTAATAGTGTTCCTGAACGCATAAACATCAATATCAATGGACTCAATATAAAATAGGGTAGAATATTTTAAATATCTGGGTGCAGTTCTCGACTATAGGTTGACGTGGGAATTACATTTTAAATATATATTAAGTAAAACTAAGTACCGTATATATATTTTCTATAATTTAAGTAAATCTATGAACACTGAAACCTTTCTTATGTTATACTACGCTTTTTTCCGTAGCGTTATTAGCTACGGAGTAATAGCATGGGGAGGAGCATATAATAACACTTTACAAATGCTTCAGCGATTTCAAAATAGACTACTAAAAATTATAGAAAAGAAACAAGTTATACCTAACCAAAAATACCCACTCAACATTAAACAACTGTTTACATGTGAATCTGTAGTATATAATTATTAAACCCTTAGTAATGTATTCAATAATTCTACGAGCATAAATCATTCAAATCCCTAACAGAAGTAAAACTGTCAGCGTCAAGAATAGTTACTATAGAGCAATAGTAACATTTAACTCTTCACCAAATAAACTAATCACAACAGAAAAGGTAAATAAGATTAAAACAAAACTTAAACCCTGGATTATGAAAAATGTATGAAAGTACTTAAGATACAACTGTTGTGTTATGGACAAATTAATATATTTATATAAGTACAATGAAACTTTTTTTATCCAATTAGTTTAATTTTAGTTAATTAGTTTAGTTAGTGGTTAGTTTGTAAGTATATACCAGCCTACGAGCAGGTAGCTTTGTTACCTTGTAGGATTTACTATGTAAATATGCGTAGAATGTATCTTGTAAATAAATAAATAATATTTGATATAAGTAGGTTCTTAACTATTCGATGTTAGTAAATGTATCGTATGCGTTCCTTGTACTTAAAAATGACGTCCCTGTTCGTTTTTTGGTAAAATGTCCACGTTTCAGCACAGACCTAAACAGATGCACCACTGTTGAAGGTCACCCTTTTACTAAAGATCCACCGGGGGTCAAAGGTCAACAATTAGAACCTCAAAATACTTACATATGTAGGTATACAAGGTGTGTTAAAAAATACGCGGAATTTTCGTTTTTTGAAAAAGATATTTATTTATTCAAAAAAATAGCCCCCACTAGATATTATGCACTTATGGAATTCGATCTTTGGGATAGCTTTGTGCTCTTTCAGCGATGCACTTATAATGTCATCTATGCTTGTGAAACAACGACCCTTCAAGGTTTTTTTTATTTTTGGAAACAGGAAAAAGTCACGAGGGGCCATGTCTGGCGAATATGGAAGTTGGGGCATCATTACAGTCTTGTACTAGATTCTCTCGTTATAATAATTGATGTCCTCTGCAATCTCCTTCCGTATGACCTTTTATAGTTCGGTCTACTCTACAAGTTGGATGTCTGTTGTCAATTTTCATTGTCTTCGTTACTTGTTTGTGGCGTCGGTTTCTTGGTATTTAATTTATTTCTGTGCCATAAATCACAATTGCATTCATTGCATACTATCTTGTTTGTGTAGCTCTTCTTTCTATTTTATTGCATTTTTCTTTCAGATTGTTAATGTTTGTGTTGTTGATCGGCATTTTGCCGATGACTTTCATTATTTCCAGTTTCGTATTTATGAAAACTAGCTGTCGCCCAATGGTCGAAATTCGACCAATTGGGTCAATATCTCTGGCAGGTTAAGTAATATGAAAATTTATCGTGACATTCTATCCTAGGACTTTAGGGAGAACAGCAATTACACAGAACGGATCCAGATTCGGCACCTCTGTGTGACAGTTTTCTCGAAAATCCTAGATGTCGGTCTTACAATTCGCTTCTACAAATAAGTAACAACATTCAAGGTTTTTAAGATATAATTCATAGAACTTTATTTGTGTTCAAATTTGTAATTCTTAATTTAATATGACAACAATTCAACTGCTAATGGGCTACCCTACATATTTATTTTTTTCTAACCCTCCTGTATAGCTATAATTGCACTCAATTCTCTAACATTTATTAAAATCCTCATTATATATTTCCACTACTGCTCATGAACCACCCACAATATTTTTTAACATTTTTGAACCACCAGGTAAACCATTCTTTATATGCCACTGCCTATGACCCACCATATTTACTCTTTGTGTTTATGCAATTTTTAATTATCTTCTGTAATTATAATTCTACTCCGACTATATTTCAATCATTATATATATATAACTCTTCGTGGTCTACTCTATAAATCATTTCCTTTTCTAACATTTTTTATCACCATCCTGTATATCCATAATTTCTCTCACCCTATATTTTATCTTAACTATATATACAACTGCTTATGGGTTACGAAAGGTTGCATTTCCATTTCCGCCACCCTGTATATGCATCTATGTATAACATTTTTTGCACCACCCTGTATAATTGTAATTCTAATGCACCTTCTATTCCAAGAACCCTGTAAATTCAACCGCGAATGGGCTTCCCCATATAATTATTTTATTAGTTATAATTGCACTCTACTCTATATTTTAAACACCCTATATATGCAACTGCTTATGTGCCACCCACGAAAAAAAATGATTTCTAAAATATCTGGAATCGCCCTGTATAATTATAATATACAACGATTACTTTACCCACTAAACAATAACAACGCTTGCATGCCACTTCTAGATGTACATGCTCTAAGTATATAACAGCATTGGTCTGTCTATATATAATTACTCAATGTTTTGAGTCTGGCGGCGGCGGCACATTCAGTTGTTTGGCATTGACATTATTGACGTAAATAATGAATTTTTATTATATTTTATTTAATGAATGAACCAATATTATAAAATAAGATTAGCATTCTGCACTGAAGGTCGTCAGTAGCTACTAAACAAAACAAAAATGAAGAAAATCGGTTGAGAAACAGAGGAGAAAATGGTACCTAATCGTTTTGTCTTTGCCTATTTATATATAGATTCTTGTTTTTTGACTGCTAATTATGGCATCTCTATTTTGTATTTGTGAATATTCTCGGAGTAACCCCACACTTGAAGAAAAATCTTTATATTTGAAAACCTTCAGGCGTTTCAGGGTCTAAATCAGACTCTACTTGAAGGTTGAATTAAATAATAATAATAACAAATTGCTCTCGTAACCAATTCCATGAAAATGTCCAATTTAAATTTAAATGATGAGCTATATGAACTAGTTGAAGTGTTTTATATATACACTCGAGAATTTTTTTGCTACACTGTATATATCAAATAACAGTAAATTCTCTTGGCTACTTCAGTTCATATTTCCAAATTGTCCATTTTCATCGAACTGTCATTGCAAACATTTTAATTTATAGCTTGAAACGTTTGGAACATTTGTAACATGTAGATTTTTCTTCAAGTGTGGTCTTATTTCCAAAAAAATCACGAATACTAAGGACAAATCTAGCTCTGAGAAGTCCATTATTGTTTTTTATTAGTGTTACATCGAAATCCAAACATCAATACATGGAATGGCGGGATTGAACATCACAAGAAAGCCCGACACAGCCAATTCTGAAACATAATCTGCAACTGAAGTAGCATTTCAGGTTACAAGCTTCTATGACGACACAAAATACAAGAACTGGCTTAATATTGTTAGAAAATATAGATAAAAACTTTTTTTCAACCATTTTTAGAAATGAAACAGAAGTAATCGACCGAATTAGGTACCATTTTCTCCCCTGTCTCTCAACCGATTTTCTTCATTTTTGTTTTGTTTAGTAGCTACTGACAACCTTCAGTGCAGATTGCTAATATTAATTTATAATAATGGTTCATTTATTAAATAAAATGTAATAAAAATTCATTATTTACGTCATAATGTCAACGCCAAACAACTGAATGTGCCGCGTGCCGCCGCCGCCAGACTCAAAACATTGAGTAATTATATATAGAGGGACCAATGCTGTTATATACTTAGAGCATGTACTTCTGGAAGTGGCAGGCAAGCCTTGTTATTGTTTAGTGGTAAAGTAATCGTTGTATCTTATAATTATACGGGGCGATTCTAGATATGTTAGAAATCATTTTTTTCGTGGGTGGCATATAAGCAGTTGCATATATAGGGTGCTTAAAATATAGAGTAGAGTGCAATTATAACTAATAACTTAATTATATAAGGAAGCCAATTAGCGGTTGAATTTACAGGGTTCTTGGAATAGACGGTGCAGTAGAATTACAGTTATACAGGATGGTGCAAAAAATATTATATAGAGATGCATATACAGGGTGGCGGAAATGAAAATGCAACATAAGCAGTTGTATGTATAGGGAAGATGAAATATAGGGTGAGAGGAATTATAGATATACAGGATGATGATAAAAAATATTAAAAAGGGAAATGATTTATAGAGTAGCCCACGAAGAGTTCCATATATATTATAATTGAAATATAGGTCGGAGTAGAATTATAGTTACAGAAGATAGTTAAAAATTTCATAAACCAAAAGAGTAAATAGGGTGGCTCACTGGCACCGGCATATACAAATGGTTTACCGGGTGGTTCAAAAATGTTAAAAAATATTATGCGTGATCCATGAGCAGTTGCATATACAGGGTGGTGGAAATATATAATGAGATGGAATTATTATAATGAGGATTTTAATAAATGTTAGAGAATCATAGCTATACATGGAGGTTAGAAAAAATAAAGATATAGGGTAGCCCATTAGCGGTTGAATTGTTGTCATATTAAATTTAGAATTACGAATTTGAACACAAATAAAGTCCTATGAATTATATCTGAAAAATACTTGAATTTCGTTACTTATTTGTAGCAGCGAGATGTAAGACCGACATCTAGGATTTTCGAGGAAACTATCACACAGAGGTTCCGAATCTGGATCCGTTCCGTGTAATTGCTGTTCTACCTAAAGTCCTAGGATAGAATGTGACGATAAAATTTTCAGGTTACTTAACCTGCCAAAGATATAGACACAATTGGTGGAATTTCGAGCACTGGGCGACAGCTAGTAAAATATAAAGAGACAACCGAATAATGGAACAAGCCGAACTGATTAAAAAAAAGATAGAAGATGAATATTTTTAAATTAGAAGAAAAGCAACTTCTGTAAGCATGTTTGTGGGAAACCCCGTATATAAGCTTCAATCAAAATGTTTTAATTATCCCCCAACGGATGGTATATCCTCTCATAAATAATCAATCCCCCCATCTCTGTAGATCTGTAGTCCCGTCCGAATCGTCCCTAATCTTTCAGGCAATCAAAAGCCGATTGATCCGAAATCGAAACCGACATCGGCCAGTGAGCACCGAACTAAAGTGAGAGACCTAGCTAGCGGAGAGCATCATCCACTTCCATTCCGAAAAACGTTAATGATACATCGTCGAGCATTTTTACGAATTCCGGAAATGCATTATGGCGGTGATGGAAACGCTTTCCCAGTCGTCGGAGTGCCGGTTCGAGTTTTCATTTACATAATGGAACAACAACAAATGCATTTTGTATTAACTCCGGAGATTTAATGGTTTCGAGTGGCGCGAAAGCCGGGGGGCGGCGAGGTGGGGAGAGGGGACGGTCGTCATTACACAGTCATGACATCTGCAGCCAATTTAAGCGAAGTGGTTTTTGTACGGACTACGGAGTCTAAGGCGGTTGGTCGGTTGCTATCCATCCGACTAAGAAGACACTTCTACAAGATACAACTACACTTATCTCTGATGGAGTGCTGTCCTTAAGCCCTGAATTAATGAAGTCATCGATCTAGATAGCTACCGACTTTAATTAAATACGTGGAAGCTGGTTTAATTGAGAATGAAAAACTGTGTAACAATTATACGCTTCAGACATCGAGAGATCTCGTTGTTGTACGGGGGCAATTAAAGATTTTCTAAATGCTATTATTATCCATCTTTAATATTTTTATTTTTGTTCCGCGACTTTGTATTTTGACGTATAATGTACACAACATGTCCCAAAAATCAGACAAGATTGTAGGATCAATAATAAGGTCAATATATTTTTTTAATATTATCCGACTGCAAAGTAGAACTAAAAAGTTGAAAATAATTAATAGAACACGTGATAATAAAGAGCGCATTTACTGTTAGGTTAGTTACCTACACACCAAATAAAAAATGTACACAATAAAAGGTGCTCATTCTGTACAAATTAATTACCTACCTAACTGAATATTTTTGAAGTCGGTTCCAAGCAAACCTAAAATCCCACATAGCTTACTTATCTAATACGTTATCAAACTTAGTTGTTGCTGGGCACAGACTTCAAAAATATACAAGATAGATAGGTTAATTAAATTGTTCAGGATGAACATCTTTTCCTGGACCTAACAACGGTGAATGTGCTATTTATTATACTAACTTTTCGAGACTTTTTAATCCATTGAAGGCAAGACAATATATTGTTTCTAGTCGAGAACCTTCATCAGTTGTACTCCCCTCAACTGATTGAATTCTCGAATAATTATTTATGTATACAGTAAATATAACTGAATTTAATATTTTATCGCGAAATTAATTCCGACATCCAGGAGTTTCACAAAAATCTAGTTCACAGAGACTCCAAATCAGGAGTCGTACTATGTGTAACGCCGATTCCCTGTGATTGCTTGGATAGAAATCACACGAAAAAATTCATAGGTTTACTAAGCCTTGTCAAAGAAATATCAATACTAACTTTTCGAGATTTTCAATCCGTTGAACGCAAGACAATATATTGTTTCTAGTCGAGAACCTTCATCAGTTGCGCTCCCCTCAACTGATTGAATTCTCGAAAGTTACTGGCCCAATTTAATGACACTTTCGGATTTTTGTAAAAAGCCATGGCTCCTTTGTTTTTGATTTTATAAAAACAGTGTAAATATTAAAATTGAAGGGAATTGTATCCCGAATATGATTTTCATGTCCTCGTTTGCGTGACAGCTTTCGTTTTCGAGATATGACACAAACGTATCTATTTTTTGATGATGATAAATATGTGCGAGCGATGTGACTGAGACCTACAAGTGACTACTTATCCAGGCTATAACATCATACTTTAATGTCTTTGGTTATAAGAGTTAACTCTTATAGAGGTCAATAACTCTTGTCCATAACAGATTATCTCTTTCCAAAGGTTTATGTGCAATATTTACCGCCGCGTATTCTAAAAAAGTTAAGATCGGTATCCCTATCAGATCTTTGGAACAAATATCCGTATTCAGATCCATATCAGCGGATATACAATTTTAATGATCTGGCACATCACTAGTCCTCTGAGAAAGATTCACGGAACGTCAACCGCATGGTGGCGCTACTGCATACAAGGGTACAATGGCCGCCACATATACAAAATTCTCATGCAGTGGCGCCACCAAGCGGTTGAGGTTCCGTGAATCTTCCTGATGATACAAATGTTCTGGAAAACGAAGTGTAGACAAACAAAGGGGAAAATGCCAAAAACCCGAAGAAAATATCAGTTACTATAATAATGTTAAAATTATATTGTACAGAAACATTTAATAATGCAAAATTTCATACAAAATGACAACAAGAATTTCATTGTTAAATATTACAGCGAGTATCCTCAGCTATTACACACGTGTTTCGCCAGCATCAGCCGTCAGCTTTCCAAACTTTGCCAATGTATTAGAGCCGGTGGCGGGGCACGATGTTGGCGGTACAAGACCATAACAGAAAAGAAGGAAGAAGTATTACACCTCCTTCATGTAATATCAAAGTTTCTTAATAGGAATCTGCTGGTTTATTGCACGGGACGGGGAGCTAGCGCCTGATTAGTTTTCTGCTTCCACAAGTCATTCGCGCGCTTGATAATACGGAAAATTCAACGAAATGAATAAAAGAA
Organism: Octodonta nipae; assembly: GCA_034190945.1. NCBI lineage: Eukaryota > Metazoa > Arthropoda > Insecta > Coleoptera > Chrysomelidae > Octodonta > Octodonta nipae. The sequence goes on from CM067219.1 coordinate 139,745,835, forward strand.
ATCGAAAAACTTTGATCAGCTGCGTCCGCCGAAAAGTGAACCAGGGGTAAAAAAAATTTTGGGTAAGTTTTGTAAAGTAATTTTAACGGATTTCAATATCAACTGGTTGCAAAGAATATATTCTTGAAGCTTAGAAGTAGGATGCTGCCAAATCAAGATTAAGAAACCAGCTAAAATCACTTGTGAATAATTCAACTCTCTCGTGTTGTGATGCGTTTAATATTGAGAGTTTTTTTATGTGCAGTCTTACGAAGTATGTAGTGATAGGTGATGAAGAGGAGCTCTATATTGCATTTTTTATATTTACAAAAAGACACGGAGGGTAATACTCGATTTTCTTATACTTAATCACGAAACAATAAAAAATTGTGTAAAAATTATTGTAAGTTAGGCATATGAACTAAAACAAAAAATGAAATCGACTTTATATGTAACGATAATAATGAAAAAAATCATGATGCTAATGACATTGCCGATGCTTTCAACAAATATTTTTGTGAAATCAGACCCAAGTTTGGCACTGAATTAAATAATAGAATAATACAAATAGGGTTAACATAATTAACACGTTACCAAGGGTGAACCCAAAATATTTTTTCTTGGGCCTACAAATGAGATTGAGACTACGAATAGTGTCTTGAGTATGAAGGATAAAGCGGGAGGCATTGACAAAATACTACTACTAGATCACTCCAAATATACTTTAAAATGCTGAAATAGTACCAATACACAAATCTGGTGATATCCATGTACTCAAAAATTATCGCCAAATGTGGGAAAAATCTTTTAAAAATTATCGCTACAAGATTTTTAGATTTCTTCCAGTTACTTAAAGGAATATCGGAACATCAATATGGATTTTTTAAAAATATTGGTCCCAAAGATGCCCTAAGCTATATCACAAAATAATATATAATATTGTAGATAAAAACAAACCAACTATAGGAACTTTTTTTGATTTAGCGAAAACATTTGACACGGTAGACCATTCGCTACTGTTGGATGAACTGTATAGATATGGCATACGAAGCAAGGCGCATATACTACTCCAAAATTCCATTGACAACATACAACAAAGGATTAAAATCAGTGGCAATTTCAATGATTATAAAGTATATAAAATAGGTGTTCCACAAGGAACAATTCTGGGCCCCTTACTCTTACATGTTATTAGTGAATGATCTCCTAGAGAGTATGGCAGATGGAACTATCGTGTATGCTGAAGAGACTGCTACTTTTTAATGTTTATATTTTTTACTTCCTGGGTAGGTACCTAAGAACATTGAATGTGTTATTTATTTGCTAGAGTTGTATTTTGTTATAATTATTTTCAACTTTTTAGTTTTTTTTTGAACTCAGATAGTTTCATTCTTTATTTTTTATTTTGTATGTATAACCTTAATAGACAGAACCAGGTAACATTGAAAGCCTCAACATTACACAATGATACTTTCTCATTTAAATTGATAGGTAAATCTTTACGAACAAAATGTACTAGTACGCGTTGACTTAATAAGCCCAAAATGTATTTATGCCTTATGGACTACGCCATGTAACTTTTTTCAACTTTTTTCACAACCCTGTATAACTATAGATAATTCCACTCCAACCTATGTACCAACCATCCTGTACATACGACTGCCCACGGACAAGCATAAATTTCTTAGCTGCCTTCTGTAAAGTATAAGACGGAGTAGAATCCATCCCATATTTACGGAGTCAAATCCGTCCTATATTTCAACCATAGTATATAACTCCTTGTGGGCTACCCCATAAATTATTTCATTTTTAACATTTTATATTATCGCCCTGTGTAACATTAATTCCTCTCCACACTTTATGCAACTTCTTATGAGCTATAAAAGAAATAATTTTTTATTCACACTGTATAAATATAATTCAACTCCAGCATATATTTCAGCCATCCTGTATATGATTTGCTTATGTCCACATCATATAACAGTTTTTTAATCACCCTATATAATTTTAATTTCACATTTTTTCCAACATTTTTATGCCACCAAACGTCCAGTCCACCCTATATTCCAACCGTCCTATATATACGGCTGCCTACGGACCACTATCATTCTAGTCCGTCCTATATTTCAATCTTCATATAAATGCAAGTCCTTCTACCCCTTTACTTTGTGATTTTGTTTGCTATAACTAAACACCCTGTCTATAAACCCACCAAATAGCAGTTTAAAGTTTGACATGTGTTGTCACTGAATTTTCTATTAGGCCGGGAGAATGTGACAACCAAATGCACCGTCTTCGCAAAATGGAAAAATTTGCATTTAAATAGGTATTTGCCTGGTATACAAACAAAACGAGCTTGGTACTCATTGATTTAAGGAGCCGAAAATACTATGCTTTACTACTTATATGCTTGAGATGTACATAGAAAATTACGTTGGAATTAAAATATTTATGAGGAAATGTCCGTTATGTCATTTCGATGAAATTTTTGATAAGAATTTTGGAATTTTCGGCGATTTTCTGCAAAGCTGCAAGTTGCACGTCGCAAAAAAGTATAAGAGATCACCTATGGATCTTCCTTAATAGATTAAACGTTAAAAAACTATACACATCCATAAGGAGTTATCGAAAAATCGACGAAAATATTAGGGATATTGGTCGATTTCCATGCACGCATGTGTTCATTCACAAATTTTATCACTTTATCAATAGAATTCTTTTCCAAAATTTAAAGTTTCACCAATCCGGATATATACTCTATTAAACAAGACCATATTCATTCAAAACGGTGCACCCCAGGAGAAGAAACCAGGTAACATACATACAAAAAAAGCGAAAAAATACGCGACGAATTGATAACCTCCTCCTTTTTGGAAGTCGGTTAAAAATAAAACATACATCAAGTTGCAATAATTTGTTATAAATTTTGTTCAAACCTGCTTCTACCGCTACGGATGCAATCGCGACACCTTTTTCTGACTCCTACAGAGGTAGTGTCTAGTCGCATCTCATCCCATATTATTTCAAAACCAACATTTATTATTTATTTTTCTTAACTGCTCTTTGGTTTCTAATTCTCTCTCATAAACGAGATGCTTGGCCCGTCCACTTACAAAAAAATCAAAGGGAGTCAGGTCTGGCGACCTTGGAAGCCACAGTATAGGACCAGTTCTCTCAATCCACGCGTTTGGGAATGAAATGTCCAGGAGGTCTCTGACAGTTCGTCTATAAGGTGCTGAACAGCCATCTTTTTTTTAATTTTTTGACCAATTTTATTGGTCTGTCTTCCAACGGATTTTCATCTAATAAGATGGATCATCCCGCATTGTTTGAAACGTAACATTGATTATTTCCCTTAGCTGCTCCTTGGTGGTGTCTATTTCTATCTAGTAAATGACGAATTTTTAATGATTTGTTGATCTTATTAGATGAAATCCTTAGGAATTGAATCACTTACATTGTATTGTATTATAATTTTGGTAAATAAATATAACTAAACATACTTCACGACAAACATGTATTTGTAATTCTTATAACAAGCCGCTTCATGTGATGAATCAAGATACACTAGAAATTTTTGATAAAAATGTAAGGGATTCCCGTATAACATTTTCTTCGGTCTAAATTTTAGGTTAAAAAAAATATTGAAATGCAGTTTTCGTGAGTTGACTTAGGCTTCTTTTATCTAATTTTTAATGAGCTGAAAAACATACCAATGCATTTAAGTTGTTTGAGAAATTCAAAAAATTCTGACAAATTGTCAAAACAAAACTTCAATTGTTACAACGTTTGTAGCTCAAAATAGCTTTTCTCAACTAACCCAAGTTTGTCAATATCTGCTCAGCTGTTTTGAAGATTAATGGTGTTTTCTACGAAAACATTTGAATACCCACCACCACTTTAGTTTCAGAGATAAAACAAAAAAGGTTTACATTATCCTTGACTTCAAAGATTACTAACTTTTTTGTTAGGTTAATATAGCGGAATATAGAGAAACATCACCTTCTAGGTTCCAGATTGCTGTTACGCCCCTTAGCGGGTATTTCAGAAACTTGAAAATATTTTCCAGGTTTTTCTCTTGGCCGTTTTAGGTTTTAGTAATACGTTTTGTTGCAGCAAAGCTCTATGATAGACCGCTCCTGGGTGTTAGAAATATAACTCAGATATATATAGATTATCAAAAATTAAGACTATAAGAAACTTGTTTGCTACTACTAGAAGTGATTAAACAAATGCAACATTAATCTTTGTTTTTTGTTGTTGTCGGCCATCTAAAAACACTCCAAAAACACTCACTCAACCTCCTTTTTTTCTAAATTCGTAATGCACTTAAGTAATTAGATACATCTCATAATATAACTGCACGTATGCTAATTGCGAACATAAATAACGCCGGACGTTATAATGGCCGTGTAACAGAGATGTTCATGATGTTTTGCGTTTAAATATTAATAAGTACCTACTTGCCTGATGGGCTCTAGAGAGTGTACACCGAGTGAGTGTTCTCGTTGTGTGTGCCTTTTCCAGTGTCGTTGACTTTCTGTTGAAATGTTTTTAAACTCAGTGTGTGTGTGTTGTCATTTGAGCCGAGAGCGAAACTCAGATGCAATTATTTCAGCGTGGGCGTTTTTCGCACACGCAAAATAAAGAGGAACAAATGTACGTTAGACATGAGTGTATAATATCTGTCAGGTTTTCCATTATGGGGGTATCAGTTAATGAGATGAGGTACATACACACATAAGATGTTAACGTTTGTACCATTCGGATTTAGTTATTGCTCCATGTTGTTAAATGAGTATCCGGTGTATGTAAGAACAAGAACGTAAAACAGTTAATATTTTATCTCGTGTCCAAAGATGGTCTTAACATGAGTTTAAATTCTTTATTAATAGTTTTACAATGACGTCTTCATACAATATTATTCTTATTTAATAAATAACATTACGATAAAAACCTTAAAGGAACTGGTCACTTTTATGTTTTTTTTGGGCAATAACACCACAATAAAAATAAAACGACGTATATTGCCGGAATACCAAACGTTTCAAAGTCTATTCTAATTTGATTTATGACAAAAAATGTCATAAATCAAATTTTCATTTTGCAATCTACATCAATAAATATAAAGCCATTGACAACGAAGTCAGAATAGACTTTGAAACGTTTGGTATTCCTGCAATATGCGTCGTTTTATTTCTATTGTGGTGTTATTGCCGAAAAAAAAAATAAAAGTAATCAAGAATATGCCACAAACAACGTTTAGAAGGCAACTGGTCATTTCAAACAACATGACGATAATATACTACTGCAAAAATTGGAGGTACTATATTCGTATGCCCATTTTTTGTGTTTTTAGAAAAATCTAAAGTCAGTGAGTAAGTAATTCATTAAATATTGAAAATGGCTTAACGGATTTGGAAATTTTAAAAGGTAATGTCTAAAAATGGAAGATCTAAGACCTATCAAAATTAGTCTGAAGTTGGTAGACAATGTAACTCGTTCCTCGAAGTTTCCTTGGACATAAATCGTCTTGAAGCGGTTGATCTCACAACGTTTCAATAGCAGTGTATCTGCTATCGTCATCAGGTGAATGATAGGAAATTCAGATTATCTGTTGTATTTATATTAACCGGTCACGGTCATTGGGTGTTATCCGGTCCAATCAGCGTCGTCGTACCTGGCGGTTGGTTGCCGGACAAGAGCTCGCCAAATATTTTTAATTTGGAGGCTGGGCTCGCTAATTATATGTTCGGTCGAGATTATATATGCTGTCTATGAATTTTCATTTGTAACAGTGCTCTTCCTTGTGAATTGCTCTAGCCTGGTCCCAGTTGATATTATGGTGTTCGGTCCATGCGTGATTAGCTAGCTCAGACTTCGTTACCTCCGCCCTTTGAGTAACTGTGCTGTGTTCCTTAACCCTGGTAACCAGCGGTCGCTTTGTCTCTCCAATGTAAAGATTGCCACATTCACACGGTATGCTGTATATACAGTTATTTGGTATTGCTGGTGCGTCGGGCCTCGTTCTTGTTATTGTTGTTCCTTAACCCTGGTGACCAGCGGTCGCTTTGTCTCTCCAATGTAAAGATTGCCACATTCACACGGTATGCTGTATATACAGTTATTTGGTATTGCTGGTGCGTCGGGCCTCGTTCTTGTTATCATGCTCCTCAAGGTGTTGCTGCTATTGAAGATCATTCTGATTCCATATCTGTGTGCAATTCGTCTAAGTTTCTCCGACAAGCCTTTAGTATAAGGTAATAGTAGAGTTGCTATCATGGTGGAATCTTCCTGCCTAGGTGGTTTGTCCAGGTCTTCAGACGCCTTGGTAATGATCGTTTCCGGATATTTATTCGCCAATAGGTCTTCTCTAAGTCTCAGTTGTTCTTCTTTGATAATCTGAATTTCCTGTTCACCTGATGACGATAGCAGATACACAGCTACTGAAACGTTGTGAGATCAACCACTTCAAGACGATGGAAGTACAAGGAAACTTCGAGGAACCTATTAAAATATCTGTTCTGCATGTGTGGCCATGGAAATTTGGCAAATGTCACAAAAATAATTACACAAAAGTCATTCTCCATAGGATTAACGCTGAATCATTTCACCGTTGTAATGTACATATGTCTTTTAAATAATTTTAGAAATATTTCCATCCATTCTCTCTCCTCTCCTCTCCTCTCCTCTCCTCTCCTCTCCTCTCCTCTCCTCTCCTCTCCTCTCCTCTCCTCTCCTCTCCTCTCCTCTCCTCTCCTCTCCTCTCCTCTCCTCTCCTCTCCTCTCCTCTCCTCTCCTCTCCTCTCCTCTCCTCTCCTCTCCTCTCCTCTCCTCTCCTCTCCTCTCCTCTCCTCTCCTCTCCTCTCCTCTCCTCTCCTCTCCTCTCCTCTCCTCTCCTCTCCTCTCCTCTCCTCTCCTCTCCTCTCCTCTCCTCTCCTCTCCTCTCCTCTCTTCTCCTCTCCTCTCCTCTCCTCTCCTCTCCTCTCCTCTCCTCTCCACTCCACTTTACTTTACTCCACTCTACTCCACTCCTCTCCTCTCCCCTCCTCTCCTCTCCTCTCCTCTCCTCTCCTCTCCCCTCCTCCCCCTCCTCTCTGTTATCTCTTCTCTCCTCTCTCATCTCTCCTCTCTGTTTCTCTTCTCTCCTCTCCCTTCCTTTTCCTCTCGTCTCCTGATCTCTCGTCACTTCCCTTCACCTCTTCTCACCTCCTCTCCCCCATCGTACTTTTTTTTCATTTGCTTCCTGTGACTTTTGTGAATAAAGAAACGAGAAGAAGAGTTTACTATAGTAATAAATTTAGTATGTTATTTCACAGTATTCTTAATATATATATATATTTTTACGGAAAATTATAACTTCGGCCGAGGGAGAACCCTGTATATACCAACCAAGTTTAACTGTCACTTCAGGAAAGATCCACAGAAATCGAAATTAGCCCGATAGAGTAATTTTGAGGATTCTCGAATGTAAAAATTGTATTCTGGGTGAGTTTTTTTGATGATCAGTATGGAGATCTCGGAAACTGGCGGCGATAGAGCAATGGTTAAATTGGAATAGATTTGCAGTTTAACTGGCGCAATTTAATGACACTTTCGGATTTTTGAAATATTCATGGCTTACTAGATATTTTCAAAAAACGAAACTCTGTCGATTTAGTCAAATCCCACTAGCTCCTTTGTTTTTGATTTTATAAAAAAAGTGCAAATATCAAAATTGAAGGGAATTGTATCCCGAATATGGTTGTTATGTCTTCGTTTGCGTGACAGTTCTCGTTTTCGAGATATGACACAAATTTATCTTTTTTTGAATAGAAACCATAGTTGGCTATGACCTCAAAAAATCGGACATTTTTATAGCTTTTCAACTATATAATACTCGATATAGTTATTCATAAAAATGAGTTATGGATGTTTTTCTCTCTTATTTTCACTTTTAACGTAGTTAGCCATGAAATAGATTGATTTATTAATAACTATTCTAAAAAAACATTGAACGATTTTTTTATTAGGTATATCAGACATAACGAAAAAACTAAATAAGTAGGCGCTTGCTAAAAACTTAAGAAATTAAAGCACATAATAATGATTACAATTTATGTATGTATGTGAAAAGTCCACCACTGTTATTTAGACAAATATTTCATCTTTTTAAGATTGATATTACCGCTTTCCTCACAGACCGCCTATCAATTTCTTCAATTGCTTGTAATACCGCCTCCCTTAGGTCACTAACTTTCGCATACTTTCTTTTGTATACTTTGTTTTTTAGCGCACCCCATAAATAGCAGTCTGTAACTGCCAAATCGGGAAACCGGGGTGGCCATTCGCGTGGGCCATTTCTTCCTATCCAAGAGTTTGGATAGATATTATCTAAGTGTTGTCTTACTAATAATGAGTTATGAGCAGGTGCTCCATCATGTTGGGACCACTCAATTTCTAAACAAATTATCAAATTCAAATTATGCAACATTTCGTGAAAAGTGTATTGCAAGAAAAGCAAGTAGCGCTCCCCAGTAAGTGATTCGTCATAGATAAAAGGTCCCAGAATAGAAGACCCTATGATACCACACCAAACATTAAAACCAAATTTTATCTGGGGTCGTCTTTGTTCTACATGGAAAAGGTTTTCTTTAGCCCAAATATGCTCATTGTGTCTATTGAACATACCACAGTTAGTAAATCGAGTTTCATCTGACCATAACACCTTTAATAGAGACTGTGGATTGTCAAGGCACATGTCTCTAAACCATGTACAAAACAAAATACGTCGATGTTCGTCACCAGCATACAAAGTTTGAGAAACTGAAAGTGTTTACGGGTGGAACTTGTGCGCTTTCAGTACCTTAACTACAGTTCGTTGACATGTGCCAGCTTCTACCCCGCAATCTCACGAGTTGATGTAGATGGATTTTGATTTACCATTGCCAAAACATTTATTTGTGCTGCTTCGTTAATTTGATTACGTTCCTTTGGTGGTTTAGTAAAAGATCCATATCTGCCTAAACTATCGTAAAGCATCTTAAATATATATAGAGCAGGTTGACGACGATTAAAATATCTATGAAAGGATTCCTCAGCTGCACGAACTGAATTTTTATGGCATATGATATAACATTCCACCATATTCAGTTTTTCTTCTTTAGAATATTGTATTTTATCACGAAAACTTATCAATATCGACTGTCAGTTCAGCACTACTAATGGAATTATTCTCAATTGAGGAAACGTCAAAGTGAAAACAATCTTGTTCATGGCTACCTACGTCAAAAGTGAAAATAAGAGAGAAAAACATCCATGACTCCGTTATTTTTATGAATAACTATATCGAGTATTATATCGTTGAAAAGCTCTAAAAATTTCGGATTTTTGAGGTCATAGCCAACTATGGTTTCCATTCAAAAAAAGATAAGTTTGTGTCATATCTCGAATACGAGAGCTGTCACGCAAACGAGGGCATGACAATCATATTCGGGATACAATTCCCTTCAATTTTGATATTTACACTTTTTTTATAAAATCAAAAACAAAGGAGCTAGAGGGATTTCACTAAATCGACAGGATTTCGTTTTTTTTTTTCAAAATATCTAGTAAGCCATGACTTTTTAAAAATATCCGAAAGTGTCATTAAATTGGGCCATTAAAACTGCAAATCTTTCCCAATTTAACCATTGCTCTATCTCCGCTAGTTTCCGAGATTCCCATACTGATCATCAAAAAAACTCCCCCTGTATAAATAGGTTCTGTGAGCGTTAGTTATTTAGTCTTGTCATAAGTTCAGTTCAGTATGATAAGTAGTAAATTATATGCTCTAAGCTAACATCCGTCTGAATTGTGTTTTCTGTTGTATGTGTCAAGAAATTTGTATTGAAGTTTGAAGGTTAAGGTTGGGTTTTCACTGTTAATAAAGTAGTATTAATTGGACAAACAGTGCGTCTAATTGAACCCACGGGATCCGTAGCAATATATATATATATATATATATATATATATATATATATATATATATATATATATATATATATATATATGTATATATTTGTTTTTAAGTTTTCGCGGGCAATAAATGTTTTAGGTGGTTTCCGGGAATTCATCCCCGTAGTTGACAACTGATCCCTGCCGGGATCGATGGTAAAATGACGACGTTTCGGCAGAGTCACATCTGCCCTCTTCAGGTCGGTTCGCATAATTCTCGTAACTTAGTATTCGAGTAACTAGAAACGAAAGCAGAAGGCTACGAGAATTATGCGAACCGACCTGAAGAGGGCAGATGACTCTGCCGAAACGTCGTCATTTTACCACCGATCCCGCCAGGCATCAGTACCAACTAGGCGGATGAATTCCCGGAAACCACCTAAAATTTATATATATATATATATATATATATATATATATATATATTGCAGATTGAGAACACCTCGTACATTACACGTTCTAAACGTTGTACATGATTAGATTTATATTTTTATATTTCAATTACCGAAACGTCGACGTAATGTAACACTAATTCGGAGCAGAGCGCTCGTAATTTTCGCGAAGCGGAAATTAAGAAGATAGTAGTTTTGCACAGAGTAATAATAAACAAGCAGCCATTCGAGTCAAAACGCGCTCGTTTTCATCACTTTTCCTATTCGGCTTAAACTATTTTAATTAAACGAACGGCTAATTTAACTAGACAAATCTTCCTAAAGGAATGAGAAGAATCCTCCCGCCTCCTCCAGCGTCCTCCTCCTCAGAGTCCTGTTTCCTCTCATCTTTATTCTGGATCCTTGTGGTTATTGTTACTCCATAATAGCTCCTAGACGGCTGTGCCTTCTTATCCTGGGCTCTATTATTACGCTTCTCGGCATAGTTACGTTGTTGTTACGTTGTCGTGTGGTTAGCAAGAAGGAGCCTTTTTAGCTCTATAATTAGAAACGCTTCGTTTCTAAAGACAGCGTACGAAACAACGAGTTTAATTTAATTACTCGATTGTTCGGTCATAATGCGCCGAGAAATGCCGATTTGGCATTTCTGTGTTGAGTTTTAGAAAACGGGATATGTATTTCACTCCAAGCTATTGTGTTTGAAGGTTTCTGAGTTACATTATATATTCTCTGAAATTTACACGTTTTTGTCTGTGGATATTAAATACTTTGCTAAAATTGAGAATGACAAGCGAGAATACCCAGTCCTTTTATTATTTTTCTTCTCTTTTCAGATTGTACTTAAAATCCGAAACGGTAAATGTGTAGAATAGACCTACCTCAAGGAAACGATCCTACCCAAGCCAGTCCTAACCACATCCCAATACCGATAAAGGACCATATTCCTATGCTATATCATCCCCACAACCATATATTCCTTTCTACATCCCCCACCAGAACTTACCAACCGCCTGGCAAGTGTATGCCCAAATATCCTTCATGAAAACCAATGTTTTTTGACTTATTTATGCAGTCTTTCAATCATATACTTATACTATACTATGTCCTCTCTATAATAATCCACAGGTGAGCCCTAAATTAGGAAGTTTTTGTCAGTTTGGTTGTGGCCAAGTCAACTTTTTGAACCACTGTCATATAGTATGGTTTTCCCGATTTTCTGAAAACCGCTATGTGTACTATCAAAATTGAAAAAACAAGGCCGATGTCGTCTGTTTGTTTTTGACAGCTAATTTATGTTCATCTAAACGGGCTGAAATTCTGCTGTTTCGTTTGTCCAATGTATACTTTGTCGCACATTTCACTTGTTATACTACATCGGGTTTTTATCTCGTGGTTGTGTCTTGCTTTCTAAGAATCGGTTAATTATGTCCATTGTTCCCGTAATGTATGGTTAGATAGTTTTTAGTCTTTCATTAAGGTTGTCTTTGGGGTTGATTTAGGTGTTGTGGATGTTCTATTGCCTTTTTAACCGACTTCCAAAAAAGAGGAGGTTATCAATTCGTCGCGGATTTTTTCTTCGCTTTTTTTGTATGTATGTTACCTGATTTCTTCTCTTGTGGTGCACCGTTTTGAATGAATATGGCCTTGTTTAATAGAGTATATATATCCGGATTTGTGAAAATTCAAATTTGGGAAAAGAATTCTATTGATAAAGTGATAAAATTTGTGAATGAACACATGCGTGCATGGAAATCGACCAATATCCCTAATATTTTAGTCGATTTTTCGATAACTCCTTATGGATGTGTATAGTTTTTTAACGTTTAATCTATTAAGGAAGATCCTTAGGTGATCTCATATACTTTTCTGCGACGTCCAACTTGCAGTTTTGCAGAAAATCGCCAAAAATACCAAAATTCTTATCAAAAATTTCATCGAAATGACATAACGGACATTTCCTCATAAATATTTTAATTCCAACGTAATAGTGCGGTAATGTTAAGCACTGGGAGTTTTAATTGCGAATTTGAAAATTTTCTTTGTACATCTCAAGCATATAGGTAGTACAGCATAGTATTTTCGGCTCCTTAAATCAATGAGTACCAAGCTCGTTTTGTTTGTATACCAGGCAAATACCTATTTAAATGCAAATTTTTTCCGTTTTGCGAAGACGGTGCTTTTGGTTGTCACATTTTCCCGGACTAATAGAAAATTCAGTGAGAACACATGTTAAACTTTAAACTGCCATTTGGTGCGTTTATAGACAGGGTGTTTAGTTATAGCAAACAAAATGGTAGAAGGAGTTGCATTTATATGAAGATTGAAATATAGGACGGACTAGAATGATAGTGGTCCGTATATACAGGATGGTTGGAATAAAGGGTGGACTGGACGTTTGGTGGTATAAAAATGTTGGAAACAATGTGAAATTAAAATTATATAGGGTTATTAAAAAACTGTTATATGATGTGGACATAAGCAAATCATATACAGGATGGTTGAAATATATGCTGGAGTTGAATTATATTTATACAGTGTGATTAAAAAATCATTTCTTTTATAGGCCATAAGAAGTTGCATAAAGTGTGGAGAGGAATTAATGTTACACAGTGCGATAATATAAAATGTTAAAAATGAAATAATTTATGGGGTAGCCCACAAGGAGTTATATACTACGGTTGCAATATAGGACAAATTTGACTCCGTAAATATGGGATGGATTCTACTCCGTCCTATAGTTTACAGAAGGCAGCTAACCAATTTATGCTTATCCGTTGGCAGTCGTATGTACAAGATGGTTGGTACATAGGTTGGAGTGAAATTATCTATAGTTATACAGGGTTTTCAAAAAAAGTTGAAAAAAGATTACATGGCGTAGTCCATAAGGCGTAAATATATTTTGGGCTTATTAAGTCAACGCATACTAGTACATTTTGTTCGTAAAGATTTATCTGTCAATTTAAATGGGAAAGTATCATTGTGTAATGTTGAGGCTTTCGATGTTACCTGGTCTGTCTATTAACGTTATGCATACAAAATAAAAAATGGAGAATGAAAACTTCCTGTGTTAAAAAAAACTAAAAGTTTAAAATAAAATATTTTTAAAAAATATAATATATAACTAAAAAGTTAAAAATAATTATAACAAAATACAACTCTAGCAAATAAATAATACATTCAATGTTGTTAGATACCTACCTAGGAAGTAAACATTAAGAGGTGCTCATTCAGTACAAATTAATTACCTGCCAATCTAGTATATTTTTGAAGTCGGTGCCAAGCAACAATCAAGTTTGATGAATTAGTAGATAAGTACGCAATGAAAATATACTAGATTGATAGGTAATTAATTTGTACAGAATGAGCACCTTTTATTGTTTACATTTTTTACTTCCTGGGTAGGTACCTAACAACATTGAATGTGTTATTTATTTGCTAGAGTTGTATTTTGTTATAATTATTTTTAACTTTTTAGTTATAGGTAGAAGTCGGTTATATATATTTTTTTAAATGTTTTATTTATTCTGTGATATGTTTACATATTTTATCTTAGAATAGCAGTTATGTGTTTTAACTCATGTGGTTTGTTATTATCATTTGTGAGTCGTATGGATATGTAATTGAGCATGTTGGCAGCTGTATCGGAGAAGGATGGTAATAGGATTTGAAATTTAGATGTTTATTTGTCTGTATTGAATGGTACTAACGAACGGATGTATTTCTTCACATTGTTCCATCCGTGAAACTTTTATGTATAGACTGACGAATTGAAGAACCTTTTTTGATGTCGGTTAAACACCGCTGCTGCGTCCTAGATAGACAAAAGTCGGACATGGACCTCAAGGAATAATCGACAAACAAACTAAGACTGTCACAAATAAAAATAAATCCCGTCGCCGAGGTAATAGCGAACCTCAAATAGAACTATGCAGGCTATCTGGCAAGAAGTAAGGATAAAAAGCGTACCAGCACAACCTTGAAATGGAGGCCCTTTCAGAGATTTGATGGATTAGGGTAAGAATAACTATGAAAATGTGGGCTTCAAATAGAACATAAAAAAATAAGATGACAAGTTCATATTTTGGAGTACCACAATCAGCTTAGTGTTTATAACTTGTGTCTAAATAACATCATGTGTGATAAAGAGTTTAAAAAATAAATCTGGATAGCTTGAAGCTTTGACTAAAAAAGGTATTCTTATTTATTGCTGATAAAACAAATGGAATTATTTACTACGAATTAAAAATATAGTTAATTATTTGCATTTATATTCTTTGATATGGGGTGAGTTTTTTTCATGATCAATACGAGGATCTCGGAAACTAGCGGAGATAAAGCAATGGTTAAATTGGGAAAGAATTCAGTTTTACTGGCCCAATTTAATGACAATTTCGGATTTTTGTAAAAAGTCATAGCTTACTAGATATTTTGAAAAAAAAACGAAATTCTGTCGATTTAGTCAAATCCCTCTAGCTTCTTTGTTTTTGATTTTATAAAAAAAGTGTAAATATCAAAATTGAAGGGAATTGTATCCCGAATATGATTGTCATGTCCTCGTTTGCGTGACAGCTCTCGTTTTCAAGATATGACACAAACTTATCTTTTTTGAATGGAAACCATAGTTGGCTATGACCTCAAAAAATCGGACATTTTTAGAGCTTTTCAACGATATAATACTCGACATAGTTAATCATAAAAATAACTCTTATTTTGACTCTTAACGTAGGTAGCCATGAAAAAGTATAGAGAAATCATATACAACACAACACAAGTAAGCCGGTGACTAACGTACGTATAAAAAAAAGCCCGCGATTCCTCAGAGACGACATCGACAGATAGTGGCGTGCCATACTAGTAAAGCAGTCTGCTCTCTATCCCGTTCCTATTATCTGCAGGCAGGTCTTGTCACGTGGCGGTCGCTTGTAAAGTGCCGTTAATGGATGCTGACAAATGGGCCTCTGGTGGGGTTTTCGCCGCCTGCCTCGCTCGGCTGTACGCCAACATGCCATCAGCCTACGAGGATTTCTTTATTCATTTTCAAATCGGTGAATTTTCGAAAGCCGAAAGTGAAATGTTTGTGAAGGCTTTGTGAAAAATACTTGCAGATTTGATATTGATATATCTCTGTCTGTCCTACTTATTTTTATAGACTCTAATGTTCTTACTTTCTTGTTATGATTGTTGTTGTATTTAAAGATGAAATTATTTTATAAAATCATTGGCTTTTATCATAAACTTCATGTTGACATTCTCTTCGTTGGTTTTTGTTAGTAGATTTCTAAAATCAAATGGCAGTCATTGGAACTGGCAGCCAGAGTTTCTTAAGAAATCTCTCTATCCATTCCTCTTCTCTCATCTTCTCTCCTCTTCCCTTCTGTTCTCTCTTTTTCTTCTCTCCTTTCCTATGTTAATCTCTTTCCTCCCTTTCTCTTCTATCCACCCTTCTCCTGTCCTACCCGGTCAGTCATGCCCTGCCCTGTTCTGTCCTCCTCTCTTCGTCCGTGCACTGTCCTGTAGGATTTCTTCCCTCTTCTTTTGGTCTGTTCTTCCCTTCTCTTTCATTCTCTTCCCTTCTTTTCCTTTCACTTCCCTTCTCTTCCCGTCCCTTTCCTTCTCTATCCTCTCCCTTTTCTTTCAGTTTCTTCCCTTTTCTTTCATTTTCTACCCTTTTCTTTCCGTTTTGTTTCCATTTTCTTCACTTCTCTCCTATATCTTTCAATTGTTTTCTCTTCTACTGAACTGTGTTGAGACTGAGCCTAGAGTTACTGGAATTTACTTTATGTGACAGTGGATTTATAGTAAGGCAAAAACCAAAGCTTGCAAAGGGAATCTCGTTGAAATATACCCATGCTGATTGAAATAGGATAAATGAGTGGTTCATGTTCTAATAGCTGGTGTTATGTTTGATTTTCAACCTGTAGGAAGATTGAGCTGCATGTTCTGTGATGGTTAAAGCGTTCTAAGAGTTTTTGCATTAGCCGGAGGATTTGCAGTTTTGTTGATTATTTCTGAATATCTTCTCGGTATTTTTATATGAACTTGATACATATGGTTGAATTTGTTGACGTGTGATATAATGTTTGTCATCTATGACTTTTGGTTGAAGTGTACAACTCATTAATGCATTTTCCAAATTATTTTTTTTTTATCAGACAGCCATCTTAAAGGCATTCTACGCATAGCCAATCATGTTAGTCATATCATTAAGTTAAGTCAGGTATAGGACCATTAGGTGTCAAGTTAGTAAAATAGAAAATATATGAAACCTGGCCTTCCACGAAATTATGTTGGACACTTTTGCTTTAGACTATGCATATCTTTTTATGGAGAATAACTTATTGTCTAAGTATTATTCATAAGAAAGTTATCCGTTTGATTCCAACACTCTGTATGTAGAGTCCAATTGAGAATTTAAATCAAATATATTTTCAGTTTATTACACCACTGGCATTTTCTTTTTTTAAACTATTATTGCCTTCACCAAAGATTACTATGTAAGAAAGTCGGTTAAAAAGTGTTTGCCGATTTTCAAAAAAAAGGTAAAGCTGTATTCCTGAAAAAAATATGGGACCATTTTAAGATCCCCCTTAACATATTCCAGTTCAAACGATCCAAATTCCTTGAGCGGTTTCGAGTAATCGCTGAATAAAAAAACATATTATATACATATTTTGAATGTTCATCTGGGATTTTGTCTTCTCGCAATGGTTTCTGAAAAATACAGATAAGTTAAGTACTTGAATATCAAGGTGTAGTATCTAAGGGCAGTTTGTGGAAACTGCCCGAAACACTAGTTGCCCTCTTATAGAAAAAACTCTCCCGCAGGATTATCTGTGAGAAAGTAGGTCTACAGATTTGTCAACTAGTATTTGAGTATAATATGTTGTATATGTTGTGTTACACTTATTCTGTTTTTTTTTTGTGACGTTTCGATTCCTTATCAAGAATCGTTGTCGAACAATGTTTGCTTGAATGTTTTGCACTATATTCGCTTGACTTTTTTGGTAATGCCAGTTGACTGATTAATTGACTTTGAAGTTTCCTTTTTGATGTTCATTCGTCAGAAGTTGTTGCCATGCAACCGGTATCTCAACAGAGGGTGTCCCGATTTTTCCATTATTCAACAACATGCAGACACTTTCTTTGATTTTTATTTTTTTGTTTTGTTCTTTTAAGTAGTATTTTTGTCTTATTCCAGTCCATTTTGTGTGTAACATTATCCGTGAGTACATGATTTGCCAATCTTAATCTATCTATATGTCTTCTTGAGACGTTGTATTGGTGCTCTTTTGTTCTAATTTGGGGAGGTCTTGATGTCTCACCGGTATATGTTTTTCCGCAAGCACAAGGTACACTGTACACACAATTTTTGGAACTTTGAGTACCGTTTTCCGGTTTTGTTTTTGTCAAATTTGATCTTAAAGTATTATTTGTTTTAAAAATCGTTTTTACTTGATATTTATTGCCAATACGTTTAATTTTTTCGGAGAGGCCGGAATCATAAGGAATAACGTTTATAATTGTAGAGTTAATATCAGTTTGTGTGTTGTTATTTAAATTGGAAGTATTGTGTGTTGTTTGTGTCGTTTGTTGGTTTCTTTGTTTTTCCCCGATTTGGTAAATTGTTTTGTTTATGAAATTTCTTGGGTATTCGTTTTGTTCCACAAACTGCCCTTAGATACTACACCTTGATATTCAAGTACTTAACTTATCTGTATTTTTTAGAAACCATTGCGAGGAGACAAAATCCCACATTAACATTCAAAATAATCATTTACCTCCTCAATCATTTAGAAACTACATATTATATACAGTCGAAATGTTAACCTCCTTTTTGAAATCGATTAAAAAAGGTGTACAAGGGCAGAAAGTATTATCAAAAAAGTAAATAAATAACAATATTATGATGGAGTCTGTGGGTTCAAAACAATTTTTATACTAAATATAATCGTCTTCATTTCCTAACTAAATATTCACTATAGTTATTAGATTACATCTCTCAGATTATCAATACTACGCAGAGCCAATCAGCCATCAGTTGATATACTACTGCTTGCGGCTGCTTTACGGAGGCCTTTGTAATCCATCTCTCTTACTCTCGATTGTTCTGATATAATACTGGAGATGCTCTTGTTTATTATATCGGAAACGTTACCTTCTAGAGAATAGGTTTTTTGGTAAACATGTGTTTGTTCGAAGAATTATTTTCTATTAAGGTGATTACTTTCAAAAGAATCCCTCTATTGGCAATTTCAAATTAAACGTTTCTAATTCAGTCTGATGTAATTCATAGTTATTATATCTTTTTAACAGATATAGGAAAATTTTCATGAAATGCCTTATTGCAGGAAAAACAAAAGTCCCATTATGTATATTCCGACGATTCTAACTCCTGATAGCGTCCTCGCCTCCAATTATATCCACAAATAAATCTCCGCATCACAAAGCCGAAGTGTATTTTCCTTTTCTTCCAATTAACCGAAACTAAACCAAAACATCAGCATTATGGTAATTTATGGGACGAAATTTCGAAACGACTACGGCGATTTGCGCGCCACCTATTAACGAAACACAGCGAGACGTTGACGAATGGTTGGCAAATCGGCGGAGACAAAGTCGGCTCGAAATGTTGGAGGTTTTTAAATGAAACTCGTTCTGCCAAATTTAATTAGTGCAAACGCACGTTTAATCCGCGCGCTGCCACATAATTGCGACCGCCATTTCGCCATTTCATCGCCATATGACATCACAGCCGACATCATTGATGGTGATTGTGTGGGAAACGTCGTTTCGGCAAATACACGGTGCACTCGCTAAATTAATTATGTTGCTTGTATTTAAATGAGGTTTGAATTTCTTGCAGGGTTTTTCATTTATTTATTATCAAAACTTGTTCTAGATTTCCATATATTTCATTCATACGAGTTCTGGAAAACTTCTCTAACGATTTTGATGAAATTCTCTCAATTGGAAGTTTCGATGGATAAAAATCGATTGGTGAGGGTCACATCTTTGGAAAAAATCGTTTTATTGGGAAATTTAAACATTAAAAATGTCAATGATAGGAATGTCAAAGGCTCGATTGTTATCACAATACGAGTCTCTGTAACCCGAAGGTAACACATTCTTTACCACTCTATTCCCCGATCCTTAAGTGTGTTAGATTTTTACGTCTGGTCTTCTTGCTTATAAAACGAGAGAAATAGGATGTAATTTGCTTAACCAAATTCGATAACACATCAGAATATAATGCCCTATACAACACGCTACCTTCGGGTAATATATACAGAGCGCATAGTATCCATAAGAATTCAGAATTACTTTTACAAATAAATGAAACAAACATAATCTCAGTCTGAAGTTGGTAGACAATGTAACTCGTTCCTCGAAGTTTCCTTGGACTTACATCGTCTTGAAATGATTGATCTCACAACGTTCCAATAGCTGTGTATCTGCTATCGTCATCAGGTGAATGATAGGAAATTCAGATTATCCGTTGTATTTATATTATACCCTTAACCGGTCATGCGTCGCCGGTCACGGTCATTGAGTCTTATCTGATCCAATCAGCGTCCTTGTACCTGGAGGTTGGTTGCCTGTGATGCGAAGCGGCAGAGGCCGAAGAAGAGCTATCCAAATATTTTTAATTTGGACGCTGGGCTCGCTAATTATATTTTCGTTCTAGACTATATATGCTGTCTCTATGAATTTTCTTTTGTACCAATGCTCTTCCCTGTGAATTGCTCTGGCCTGGTCCCCGTTGGTTTTATGGTGTTCGGTCCATGCCTGATTAGCTAGCCTCAGACTTCGGAATTCAACGGGCGGAGGTAACGAAGTCTGGGCTAGCTAATCACACATGGACCGAACACCATAATATCAACTGGGACCAGGCCAGAGCAATTCACAAGGAAGAGCATTGGTAAAAAAGAAAATTCATAGAGACAGCATATATAAATCTCGAACGAAAATATAATGCGAGCCCAGCGTGCAAATTAAAAATATTTGGAGAGCTCTTCTTCAGCCTCTGCCGCTACGCATCACCGGCAACCAACCTCCAGGTACGAGGACGCTGATTGGACCAGATAAGACCCAATGACCATGACCGGCGACGCATTTATTAACATAATTAAAGTAATAAATTCATAGAAATAAAATTATTCCTTAGGTAAGTGAGAGGGGTTTTTAAAAAGTAATCTTTCTCAGGAAAAATATGTTTATGTAGCAAATTTGGTAAAATTTCGAAATCAGGAGCGCTGCTCTGTCATCCTGGTACTTAAATATTAAAATGTAAGTTTAAAGAGCTAATTTATTATATTATATAAAGTAGGTGTGCTTAACTCAAATCGCATAGCAATTATGCAGGATGACAGATAGACCAAGCAAATTATGGAGAGTAACTGTAGGCAAGACGCATACAGAACTATAGGAAGATCCAATAAGATCAAACGTATTCACACAAACGGGACGCAAGCAGGACAAAGTAGAGGAACTTGGAAGAATGTAAGGAAAGTCTGTGTCCAGCAGTTGACGAGTTTGTACAGACCTTGTCCAATACATCTTTTAAAACAATTTAACGAAGATTGCTTTGGTAGAGGTTTGGAATTTTGCGCGATGTTATGACTGAGCGAATTTAGTGTTCAACATTTTTTTTCTCATGAGTGTCCGTTTTCTCTAAATAGGATAGTTAATTGTGATGATGAAATGAAACTAATTACTTTGTTTACTATCACTAACACATTTATTCACTAAAACATGTGACCAGTTTCGATGCCTAGCGCATCATTTTCAAACATATATAAACAATGAGAAAACCCATCTAACAAACCTTAAATACAAAACTAATGACCAGATACACCGACATGATGGTTAGCCGGTCGTGGTCAATAATATAATGAATATAAAACTAAACGGATATAAAGGTGTTATACAACTACCTGATATTCTAGATTATCACCGGGAATACCCGTCCTAACGTAGTAATTCGAACAGGGGTGTTTTTTCAAAGTTAAGCTGATCATTAAGTAGCAAATCTGGGAAATTATTGTGAGAGAGGTAAATTTGAATTTGTTCTAAGAAAGATGTTTTAAAATAATTATTACTGAAATGCAAAATTTTTGTGTTTTCTATTGTGGGAAAAGTGTGCCCTGTTTGAATTACATGGTTAGAAAAGTTAAAATCAGTTTTATGTAGTCTAAAAGATCTATAGTGTTCTCGGTACCTGTTTGCAAAATTTCTAGTTGTCATTCCCACATAGAAGCTATTACAGTCCGAACATATCAGCTTATAAACTCCTGACCTGTTGTAAATACTAACTTTGTCCTTGGCGTTAAATAATAAATTTGATAACTTGAATTGTGATTTGAAGCTAACTATGATATCCTGGGATGATAGATTTCTAGCGATTTTGTTACTCACGTTTCCAAAATAAGTTAATGAAATGTACTTTGTAGGATCTGTATTTTTGACAAAGGGATAGATGCTTCGATATGCTAGTTGAAGCTCTTTTCGGGAGATTAGTTTCATAATTGATGTCGTTAATTTTGGCTATTATAATAATAGTATCTAATTCTTACTATTATTATAATAGTATCTAATTCTTATTATTATTATAATAGATAAAAATAACGACATCAATCCTAATTTAATTATGAAAATAATCTCCCGAAAAGAGCTTCAACTAGCATATCGAAGCATCTATCTGTTCGAATTTCTATGTTAGGACGGGTATTCCCGGTGATAATCTTAGTATATCAGGTAGTTGTATAATACCTTTATATCCCTTTAGTTTTATATTCATTATGTTATTGACCACGACCGGCTAACCATCATGTTGGTGTATTTGGTCATTAGTTTTGTATTTAAGGTTTGTTAGATGGGTTTTTTTCATTGTTTATATATGTTTAAAAATGATGCGCTAGGCATCGAAACTAGTCACATGTTTTAGTGAATAAATGTGTTAGTGATAGTAAACAAAGTAATTAGTTTCATTTCATCATCTTGATTGACTATCACAAAGTAACGGCTTCCACAATCGATTTTTTGAATAGTTAGTTGTCATAATTTTTGA
Source organism: Octodonta nipae (assembly GCA_034190945.1). Taxonomy (NCBI): domain Eukaryota; kingdom Metazoa; phylum Arthropoda; class Insecta; order Coleoptera; family Chrysomelidae; genus Octodonta; species Octodonta nipae. The sequence goes on from CM067219.1 coordinate 139,768,248, forward strand.
TTTTGGTCTGACGAAAATCTACATCTACATGAGGTTCACACTCAACATCCTGAGAAACTAAACGATTGAACTGAATTTTATGGTGATTGCTCCTTTTTTCTAACAGGGAATCTAACTAAAGAAATGTTTCTGCAATATTGGAAGACGCTAGCGAACCTGCATTGTCAGATAGACTTCAAAATAAGATTTGACATGTCAACAAGATGGTGCACCACCTCATTATACCCTTCCTGATTGTGGATATTTAAATCGGCCGTATCCTAGTAGATGCATCACTCGAAGAGGACCAATATAGTGGCCTATAATATCACCTGACTTGGCTACCTTAGATTTTTTCAAACCATACAAATTTTGTTTTGTTTTAACTGAGCTACACTATATTTATGTGACTCAGTGGGCAAATAAACGAAAAATAACAATCAAGTAGTACTAGAACAAAAATCAATGCATATAACTGCGCTTGGTTATTTGGCAATAGGCTGACAATGAAGGAACTGATTTGTACGTTGGTCTGAATCAACTTTCTGGTACTCTTCTTAAACTTAGAGGATTCTACACAAGAGTTATCGATTAGATATAATTTAATATTATTTACAGTTTTTCGTTGCAGCAAAAAAAACACACAAAGAGCTGACCATCATGTTGTTGCTAGTCGTTGATAGCCTTACCAGCCCCCCCCCATGTTGTTCTTAGTAACATTAAAAACACCCCTTCCGCCGTACCGAGGATTAACGCTTTGCGATTTCTGTTTAAGACGAATAGTACCAGAAGTGTGAATGAATCCTGCATAGTGCAGAAAACTCTACGTTTAGATTATCTTGTAATTGCGGCTTTTGTTCTAGAAACCGGAGGGGACCAAGCATCGACCGCCAGAACCACCTTATCGATACCAGCAGGAGCAACCCCGATCTCCGTTTCAAGTACACCCAATACCTTGCCAACAAATGGCAGCGCAGGTATCATTAGAGAATGCGCAGGCTGTGGAAAAAGAATTATTGATAGGTACGTTCCAACTTACTAAATTACTTATGAATAACAAATATTTTTTTATGCAAATGTCGTTTGCAACAACTGAGCCAATCAATTTAGTTGCTGGATTTGATTACAGGTTCCTACTTAAAGCCTTGGACCTGTTTTGGCACGAGGACTGTCTCAAATGTGGATGCTGTGACTGCCGACTGGGAGAAGTCGGATCTACCTTGTACACTAAAGCTAATCTTATATTGTGCAAAAGGGATTATCTCAGGTAAGGCATTTTAATGACTTTTTATCATAATAAGGTGTTGTTTAGCATTTAAAAATTATAAATTAAAAGTAGAAATTATAATAAGACAGCCAAAAATCTATTAATAATTAGACTTGATTATGCACTTTTCTAAACACAAGAGGCTAATTTAATAGATAATAGATAACTTAGATAGCTCTATTGCTAGAGCATATAATTCTTGAGGTAGCCTGCAATTCACAAATATCGTGACACAACATTAGAAAGACAGGAGAATAAAGAGAGAATTATGTTATCTCAGTTGGTGAGTGGAAGCAGCTAATGAACGACGTCTAACTCCCAATCGAATAAAATAGTCTCTGAGTCTCTTTGTTGCTCTCTTTTTCTTGTCTTGTAATCATATTTGTGCGTTGCAGGCACCTCCAAAAGTATAATCCCTAAGGTTCTATTATGCCTCTATTTAAATTTAATTGGACGGATCCAATCATTTGAATCGAAACTACCTTAAGAATCACAAATTGACGAATTGTAGCAATCTACCGGTGACAACAGATTCCAAATGGTTTGAATTAAACACATTCTAGCAGTCTTCATTAATACCTTAGAGCATGTACTTTCTGGAGATAGCCTGCAGTGCACAAATGTCGTGGTAAGACTAAGGAGAGAGGGCAATAGAGAGGGCAAGAGGCTATTTCACTTGGTTGGGAGCTGCTTCCAATGAAATAAGTTCAGCATATTGTTCATTGGCTGCTTCCAGCCACTAAGTGAAATAGCCTCTTACTGTCTCTATTGCCCTCTCTTTCTAGCGTTGCCACGATTTTATGCTTGACAAGCTATAGATGGTAAATGATCTAAGGTTAATACGGGTGTTATGAGAAAAACGTCCAGCAAAAAGTCCTATGTTTTTGATTGTCTGTCGATTTCTTAAATAATAGTTGTAAGTTATATTTTTACTTTTATTAAATATTTAATAACTCATTTTGATCCATTTTATAAATCTATATATAAATAGGCAAAGACAAAACGATTAGGTACCATTTTCTCCTCGGTCTCTCAACCGATTTTCTTCATTTTTGTTTTGTTTAGTAGCTACTGATATTAATTTATAATATTAGTTCATTCATTAAATAAAATATAATACAAATTCATTATTTACGTCCATAATGTCAAAGCGAAACAACTGAATGTGCCGCCGCCGCCAGACTCAAAACATTTTGTAATTATATATAGAGGGATCAATGCTGTTATATACTTAGAGCATGTACTTCTGGAAGTGGCATGCAAGCGTTGTTATTGTTTAGTGGTAAACTAATCTTTGTATATTATAAATATACAGGGCGATTCCAGATATGTTAGAAATCTTTTTTTTTTTCGTGGGTGGCACATAAGCAGTTGCATATATAGGGTGTTTAAAATATAGAGTAGTGTACAATTATAACTAATAACATAATTATATATGGAAGCCCATTAGCGGTTGAATTTACAGGGTTCTTGGAATAGAAGGTGCAATAGAATTACAGTTATACAGGGTGGTGCAAAAAAATAATACAGAGATGCTTATACAGGGTGGCGGAAATGGAAATGTCACATTTCGTAACCCATAAGCAGTTTTATATATAGGGAAGATGAAATATAGGGTGAGTGGAATTATAGACATACACGGTGATGATAAAAAATGTTAGAAAAGGAAATGATTTATAGAGTAGCCCAAGAAGAGTTCCATATATATGATGATTGAAATATAGGTCGGAGTAGAATTATAGGTACAGAAGTTGTTAAAAATTTCATAAACAAAAACAGTAAATACGGTGGCTCAAAGGTAGTGTCATATGTCATGTTTAATTTGTTTGTGAATGATCTGGCAACTGTATTTAGGTCGAGTAAATTTCTTATGTTTGCTGATGACATAAAAATTTTTAAGGCAATTAAATGTATCTCCGATTGTGAATCTTTACAATCTGATCTAGATAATTTGTCTCGTTGGTGTGATATAAATGTCTTAAATTTAAATTTGAAGAAATGTTTTAAAATAACTTTTACTAAAGCTAATTCTCAGTTTTATTATACATACAAACTAAAAAATGCTAGTCTTGTTGAAGTTAATCAGTTGAAGGATTTGGGTGTAACGATGGATAAAAAGCTTACATTCAATCTACACATAAAAAAAATTACCTCTCAAGCTTATAAAATGTTGGGATTCATTTATAGAAATTCTCAGGAGTTTTCTATTGCTACTTTTAAATTATTGTACTGTACATTAGTACGTTCTGGTCTTGAGTATTGCAGCATGATTTGATCTCCTTTCTACATGACCTACAACAGTCAGTTAGAAAGATTTCAGAATAAATTTTTGAGGTTCTGTGGTTTTAAAATGGGCTTAGTAGGGGATGATTATAATAGTGTTGATATTCGTGTACAATTGAATATGAGTTCGCTACAAAATCGTAGGTCACAATATGAATTGCGTTTTTTACACAAATTGTTAAACGGTTATATACTGTGTCCTGAACTATTGGAGTTAATTAAATTCAATACAAGCGTTACTAGAACACGTTGTCCTGATCTGTTCTTTACCGATTTTCATCATACCAATTACGGTAAAAACGAAGTTATAACTAGACTTCTTCGTACTGCAAACAACTATCGTGGGAGATTAGAATTTTTTGATTCTTCTTGTTCTTCTTTCAAAAGTATGGTTAGAAGATTACAATAATAGTTTTATATTTATAATAGCTTTTAAGTAATATTTTGTATTATATATTATATTTGTATTATTATAATGGTTTTCATTTATTGTAAAAGGGTTTTAACCCGTTAATAAAATAAATAAATAAATATACAGAATGGTATACCGGGTGGTTCAAAAATGTTAAAAAATATTATGTGTGGTCCATGAGCAGTTGCATATACAGGGTGGAGGAAATATATAATGAGTTGGTATTATTATAATGAGGATTTTAATAAATGTTAGAGAATTGAGTGCAATTATAATTATACAGGGAGGTTAGAAAAAAAATATGTAGGGTAGTCCAACGTCCTATGAATTTTATCTAAAAAAAACTTGAATTTCGTTACTTATTTGTAGAAGCGAAATGTAAGACCGACATCTAGGATTTTCGAGGAAACTATCACACAGAGGTTCCGAATCTGGATCCGTTCCGTCTAATTGCTGTTCTCCCTAAAGTCCTAGGATAGAATGTCTCGATAAAATTTTCAGGTTACTTAACCTGTCAGAGATATTGACACAATTGGTCGAATTTCGACCACTGGGCGACAGCTAGTATTATTTAAAGACCACTAAAAAACATTTGAACAAGAATTTTTAAGTTAATTTATTTACTAAACTATCAAAAATGCAGTTTAAAGTAAATGTATCGTTACGCTAACCTAAGTTGTGACATTTGGTGTCAGAAGTGCATAATAAGAGGAACTCCATAAACTATTCAATTAACAGTGAGTTCCAGGAGTCTGAAGACCAGAGGTAAGAAAAATAAATTCGATTAAGGCAAGAGATTCAATAAAGGTTAATAAAATCAATTTTGATGAAAAACGGAAAGTTGTATTTCAAAATCTAGTTTCATCGTTAAATAAAAAAATCCAGAGGAATTTCACAACTAGAATTTGTGAAGAGTTCCAGATATATGATACGAAATGCAAAAAAAAGTTAACTGAAATGAAACATATGAGATAAATACTGAAATAAGTTAAAATATTTGCTCTCCTCCATAAATTGTATGGGAATGAATCTTTAAGCCACGTTTACCTAATTCAACTCTGTTCACGAACTCAGAAATCTACAGAAACTTTGCATGATTGAAGGCTGAAATAAAAATGGTGAGACCAGTTCTATTAGATGATGCAGCCAAACAGGGACAACTAGTCCAGTTACACCAGAGTAGAATTTGAGCCTTCAGCACCGTATCCATATTAGTATTTCAAGACTCCGCGAGTTTAATCATCAAGGGTATCATCAATGGACAAGAAGTCAAATCATATTTGACACGATAGATTCTGAAACCCAGAGCTTGAGGTTTTTAATGAGAAACATGTGGGGACAAGACCTACCAGCTTTAGTATGGTTTCACTCAAAATTTCTATTAGATTCTCTAACAAGTGTTGGCAATACAGTTTTTACATCTAGAAAAGAATGGTATAGCCTAAGAATATAGATTAACAAGTTGTTGAGATAGATCATGATAAAGACAGAGATACGATTTTGGATCATCGAGAAAACCAATTTTAGATGTTCTGCACATCTTAAGGAAGAATGGCATCTTGGATCTGGAAGATTCCATCAAGACCGTTATCAGTCTTCCAGATATAAATGTATACCTAAATGATTGATTTAGTTTCTAAAGGAAGACCGAAATTAAAACTAGCTCTATCTAGCAAACCTGTTTAACATACAGCTTTGAATACAAAGCAAAAAGAATTTGATTGAAAAATGGCTAAAAAACAGAGTGAGAGGATTAGTAGTATCAGTATTAGACGTCCATTACCCCTGCGATATTTTCTCCACAAGATATGTCCAGAAATAATTCCTGCTACAAGGACTTTCTCTACATACCAATCTCCGTGGTAATACATCAACTACCTAGATGGACTGGACCAGGAAACACTAGAATTGCATATAGTTGCTCTAGAATAGGGTCTAAATATACATAAAAATCATAATGAATACAAAAAACAACAACAGTGAAGTAAATGATCAATCGTTGGTAAACAATCAAGTGATAGAGAAAGTAGATCGAAATAGATAGGTAGTAGTAGTAACAAATTAGGAGCGCTTGAGATGTTACATATTTCCGACTAAATATAGTCGGAAATATGTAACATGTTGAATACTCTCTTCAAGGTTCCTCGAAGTTTCCTTGGACTTCCATCATCTTGAAGTGGTTGATCTCACAACGTTTCAATAGCTGTGTATCTGCTATCGTCAACAGGTCTTTTCATCAGTCTCTTCGAGGTGTCACTCCTTTGTACGCAAGACAATATATAGAATATATATTGTTTCTGGTTAGGAAACCTTCATCAGTTGCGCTTCCGACAATTGAATGCCCTCTCGAACACTTCTTTATGTATTTGATACTTTTCGTTAAATTTGAAGACGCGAGTTGTAAAACCGACATCTAGGATTTTAGAGAGAATTAGCAACCTGAGGTTCCGAATCTGGAGCCATTCCGTGTAATTGCTGTTCTCCTAGGACAGAATGTCACGATAAAATTTTCAGGTTACTTCACCTGTCAGAGATATTGAATACTCTATTCGAGGTGTCATTCCTTTGTACGCAAGACAATATATATAATATATTATGTTGTGTGGAAGCTATCCCTAGATCAAAGTTCTGCGGACTGCATTACAAACTTTCGAAATATTGTACATGAGAATTCTCAAAATATCAAATTTAGACAGAGCTTCAAAATAGGGTCCAAATATAGGGTCGAAAGGTCTCCATGTCGACACATTTCATTTTTTCTTATTGTTGTTCTGTGACTGCCCAAGCCTTTATTTTCTAAATAGCGGTAATCTGAATGCAATTTTTACGAAATTACCAAAAGTCTACGACCAAAATATAACCGTAATAATATATACCCAACATCAAATTTGTATCTCAACTGAAGTATATCGAAATAACTTCAGAATGATTAGAGAAAAGCCATTACCATCCAATATTTATAAGGTCCTTGTCGTTCTCTATACCAATTCCGTGTGTAGATTGCTATAAAATTTATAGGTATGGGTCGCTATAAAAATTACATTACACCAAATTGACTTCGAATGAGGATGGCCAGATCGTGCTCTTTCGATAAAATTCCATTTTTGTAATTAATCCCTTTTCCTGATGGCGGAAACCCAATTGGAAGTCTTAGAGAAAATGTCAATTTGGGAAATTACCTTTTTTGAGTACTAAACGTAATTAAATGATTATGTAGATGGCATAAAAGGAACAATTTTAAGGGAGCTTCTTCAATTAAGGGATGACCTTTTATGGCGGCAATTCTTTATTATGTTAATGGAGAATTATATACAGGAGGTTAAGTCGGTTTTCGGCAATTTTTAAGGTTTGTTCTGACTTTATGATAGTCGTTACGTATATTAAGTAGGGGTCTGGACGAGCTCGTTTCTGTTCAGATGAAAATTCACTGGACTTGAATGATGTTACTTGACTAGGAAAAAACCAGATAAGGACCAAAATATGTTGTAAAAATTGACAAGTGAGAAATCATTATGAAAAGTCTTCTCAGTGTAAAACAAATTTAGTATGGTAATGACAAATGGAAAGTCAACATTTGCAAGATGAACACTTCCATTTTTAAGTTTGCAATAATAATTATTAAGAGCTGCCTGAGAGTAAAGAAGTTTAAAGAAATACTACAACCATCTTGGCATTATTTAAGTATTTCTCCCCATTTTAATATTTTTGTATACAATGGATGTTTGTACATTCCATAAAACCAGGAATTAAGTTTAAACAAGACTGAAAAGTCAAATACTTTATATCTAATTATTAAATTTATCTAACATGTTACATTCTAATCAAGTTTTTATAGTAAATCTATTCAGTAATAAAAAATATTATTGTATTTTGTAATATATTGTACCTAAAATTGTATAAAATATATTTTAGAAATTTATTTTGCATTTTAAAATAGATACACCCTTTTCTTATTGTGAAAAATTTTAGTTTTTGTTACAAAGCCTACCTATAGCTCTGTAGAGCAAACTATGAAGAAACTACTATATACTAAATTCTTGTTAGTATGTCTATAGTCCAGAGTGGCCTACGTATAATGTTAGCCCCTCAATAAATTCTTATAATTCTTTGTCAACATTGTTTAACTACATAAAATAGGGCTTTTTGTATTATTTACTGCTTGAACTGAAAGCTTTTTCACGAGTGACCCCACTTATACGAGAAACTAGTTGGGACAACGTGTTAAATGAAAATTTTAGCCAAATCTGTATTTTATAGTATGATATGTAGGTATTATATTACAATTTAAGAATCATAATTATGTTTAACAAGTCTACATATGAACACACAAACAGATTTTGAAAGAATATGGAATATCTCATTATAAGTTAGTTCAAGAGAAAATATGCCTGTTATTGTCAAGTAATTAAATATATAAAAGAATTTACTTCATACATTAATTTCTTCATTTTTTAGTGGTTTATTTTCCACCAGTTGATATAACATTTTTGAACCTATTGAAAACTGTGAAAATATAAACTTAATATAATATTTACTTATAATTTTAGGCATTAAATAGTTCAAAAGTAAATATCTGCGTGTAGAAGAAAAAAAGATTTATACCGCAAATATAGTTAACATTTTACATTATCTGCTATTTTACTATATGGAGAAGACAAGAATTAAGAGACACTACAAATAAGTATTAAATTGTAAAGATTTCAAATATCGAAAACATTATTTCAACTTTCAAAAAATATTATTTCAAGCTTGTATAACAAGCTTAGCGATCTTATTTTTACAGTAATATTGCAGATATTTTGTCAAATAGTTATTCTTAAAAAGAACCGACTTAAAATGAACCAAATAAAAACATACACACTGTGAAATTAATAATTTTTTGTGAGAAGATTACAGATTTTTGCATACAGGGTGATCAACTTATATCTCCGTTATTTTAAAGGATAGTAAAAAGTTTTAAATAAAAATTATAGACAAAGGCAATCTAAACATTTTGAAATTATTTTATAATAAACAGAATGATTTTTAAAGTCACAGCATAGCATTGTTATGTTTTTTAATGGAACACCATATAATTATCACGAATTTGAATTTTGTTCGTTTTCCCTGTTCCGGCAATATAGGGTTTTATCAGGTATAGGCCACTTTTATCCGAAAATATTCATGAAATTGTCATCCTAAATTTTTAACCGACTTCCAAAAAGGAGGAGGTTATCAATTCGTCGCGTTTTTTTTTTTTGTATGTATGTTACCTGATTTTTTCTCCTGTGGTGAACCGTTTTGAATGAATATGGTTTTGTTTAATATAGTATATATCCGGATTGGTGAAACTTCAAATCTTGGAAAAAAATTCTATTGGTAAAGCTATGAAATTTGTGAATGAACACATGCGTGCATGGAAATCGACCATTATCCCTAACATATTGGTCGATTTTTCGAAAACTCCTTATGGATGTGTGTAGTTTTTTAACGTGTAATCTATTAAGGAAGATCCCTAGGTGATCTCACATACTTTTCTGCGATGTGCAAGTTGCAGTGTTGCAGAAAATCGCCGAAAATTTCAAAATTCTTATCAAAAATTACATCAAAATGACATAAGGGACATTTCCTCATAAATATTTTAATTCTAACGTAATAGTGCGGGAATTTTAGGCACTGGAAGTTTTAATTGCGAATTTGAAAATTTTCTTTATACATCTCAAGCATATAGTTAGTAAAGCATAGTATTTTCGGTTCCTTATATCAATGAGTACCAAGCTCGTTTTGATTGTATACCAGGCAAATACCTATTTAAATCCAAATTTTTCTATTTTGCGAAGACGGTGCTTTTGGTTGTCACATTCTCCCGGCCTAATAGAAAATTCAGTGACAACACATGTCAAACTCTAACATAGTATTTGGTGCGTTTATACACAGGGTGTTTAGTTATAGCAAATAAAATCCCAAAGTAAAGTGATAGAAGGAGTTGCATTTATATGATGACTGAAATATAGGACGGAGAATGGTTGGAATATAGGGTGGAGTGGACGTTTGGTGGTATAAATATTTTGAAAAAAATGTGGAATTAAAATTTTATAGGGTGATTAAAAAACTGTTATATGATGTGGACGTAAACAAATCATATACAGGATGGTTGAAATATATGTTGAAGTTAAATTATATTTATACAGAAATATTTATTTTATAGCCCATAAGAAGTTACATAATGTGTGGAGAGGAATTAATGTTACACCGGGCGATAATATAAAATGTTAAAAATGAATTAATTTATGGGGTAGCCGACAAGGAGTTATATACTATGGTTGAAATATAGGACGAATTTGACTCCGTAAATATGGGATGGAATCTACTTCGTCCTATACTTTACAGAAGGCAGCTAACAAATTTATGCGTCCGTGGGCAGTCGTATGTAGGATGGTTGGTACATAGGGCATAGTGGAATTATGTATAGTTATACAGAGTTGTCAAAAAAGTTGAAAAAAGGTTACTTGACGTGGTCCATAAGGCATAAATATATTTTGGGCTTATTAAGTCAACGCGTACTAGTACATTTTGTTGGTAAACATTTACCTGTTAATTTAAATGAAAATGTATCATTGTGTAATGTTGAGGCTTTCGATGTTACCTGTTTCTATCTATTAAGGTTATACATACAAAATAAAAAATAAAGAACGAAAACTACCTGAGTTCAGAAAAACTAAAAAGTTGAAAATAAAACATTTTTAAAAAAAATATAACCGACTTCTACCTATAACTAAAAAGCTAAAAATAATTATAACAAAATACAACTCTAGGAAATAAATAACACATTCAATGTTGTTAGGTACCTACCCAGGAAGTAAAAAATGTAAGCATTAAAATGTGCTCATTCTTTACAAATTAAGTACCTACCAATCTAGTATATTTTTGAAGTCGGTGCCAAGCAACAATTAAGTTTGATGAAGTGGTAGATAAGTACGCAATGAAAGCTTTTAGATATTTTTTCAATTTTTTACAAGCTTTTAAACCGTTAAAAGCAGGTATTCCTTGGCTATTTTTGACTCATATTGAGAAGCTTGCCAGGAAGAGCCTATTGGATATTTTTTAACGTATGAAAAACAAAATGAAAGGTTTTTTCATGAGTGGTTGAGGGAAAACTAAATTGCAGGGTTGCGTTTTTGGCGGTTTTCGCTTGCATTTTTGGACATGTTCGATTGTTTTTTTTTTTTCACTTGTTTTTTTTTACGTGCAGTCTTTGTAGGCCCCAATAGGCTCCAACTGGTCCGATGTGTCTTTTTTTTTCTTGTTTACATTAACAAGGCCTTCAGGCTTCGCGTGTATTTTGAAAATAGTTCGTCCTTTGGGCACTAACGTGAGGGCTTGTTTACATTATAGAAAAATAGCACAATTAAAAGTATTTAAATTAACGGAGATGTTTCAGAAAATCGAAAAAAAAATAAATGTCCAATGAATATGAATTTTCTTCATAACTTAAATGTCAGGAATTAATTATTGATCATAAAGGGTGTATTTAACTGTTTTGACTTCTATTTGTTTGAAAATGGTTCATTTTTGTACTTATATTATTTTAATTAATTTTCCCGTTAAATGTTGGTAGAGGTAGATCATTCTAAAAATCTTTGACAAAAAAACGCTAAAAGACTTCATAATAACCACTTCCAAATTAAAAGCGATTGAAACTTCTCGCGTCTCGATTTACAACCAAAGCTTTTCGAGGACAAATTCTTCTTACTTAATTAACAATTCCTCTCCAGTTGTCACCACAAAAACTCTCCAACGATTCAAATTCATTCCGTTGTCAAGTAAAGCATGACAATCGCAAAAGGGAAGACCGAGCCTTCGCGATCGCATAATTTTCCACTTATATGGTTGTTTGTTGCAGGTTATTCGGTACGACGGGATATTGTGCAGCCTGTAATAAAGTCATACCGGCATTTGAAATGGTAATGAGAGCAAAAAACAATGTTTACCACCTAGAATGTTTCGCTTGTCAGCAGTGCAACCACAGGTAAGTTGTTGGTCTACTACCGTTTTGCTTGATTTCTTATTATAAAGTAGCGCTCGAGAGATTCGCCAGATGAATTAAAGATCGTCCGATTGATACGATTGTTGACAGATTGAATGTACAGGGTATTCATATTGAAGAACAGGAGTTCACCTAAAAAACGTCTCCAAGAAACCCTAATTTTCATCCTATACAATATCTATACGGTATTCACAGAATCTTTTGCTCTAGATACTGTTTGTATAATCCTCTAATACAGTCTTGTTTTAATATTTCTGGTTTAAGAATATATTATTTGTTTTTAATTACATTAAAAGTCTTCCTGCGACTTTTCAACTATTATTGAATTATAGAATAGGATGAACACTTTAATTATGACAAGTATATACAGTGTGAGTTTTTTTTGATGATCAGTCTGGGGATCTCGGAAACTAGCGGAGATAGAGCAATGCTTAAATTGGGAAAAATTTGCAGTTTTACTGGCCCAATTTAATGACACTTTCGGGTTTTTGTAAAAAGTCATGGCTTACTAGATGTTAAATTCTGTCGATTTAGTCAAATCCATCTAGCTCCTTTGTTTTTGATTTTATAAAAAAAGTGTAAATATCAAAATTGAAGGGAATTCTAGTCCGAATATGATTGTCAGTCCTCGTTTGCGTGACAGCTCTCATTTTCCAGATATGACACAAACTTATCTTTTTTTTAATGGAAACCATAGTTGGCTATGATGTCAAAAAATCGGACATTTTTAGAGCTTTTTAACGATATAATACTCGATATAGTTATTCATAAAAATAACGGAGTTGTGGATACTTTTCCCTCTTATTTTCACTTTTAACGTAGGTAGCCATGAAAAAGATTGTTTTCACTTTGACGTTTCGTCATTTGAGAGTAATTCCATTAGTAGTGCTGAACTGACAGTCGATATTGACAAGTTTTCGTGATAAAATGGAATATTCTAACGAAGAAAAACTGAATATGGTGGAATGTTATATCATATGCCATAAAAATTCAGTTCGTGCATCTATGGAATACTTTCATAAATATTTTCATAGTCGTCAACCTGCTCTATGTACATTTAAGAGACTTTACGATACCAAAGGAACCTAATCAAATTAACGAAGCAGCATAAATAAGTGTTTTGGCAATGGTAAATAAAAATCCATCTACATCAACTCATGAGATTGCGGCAGAAGCTGGCACATCTCAACAAACTGTAGTTAAGGTACTGATGCGCACAAGTTCTACCCGTACAAACTTTCAGTTTCTCAAACTTTGCATGCTGGTGACGAACATCGACGTATTTTGTTTTGTACATGGTTTAGAGACATGTGCCTTCACAATTCACAGTTTCCATTAAAGGTGCTATGGTCAGATAAAACTAGATTTATTAACTGCGGTATGTTCAATAGACACAGTGATCATATCTGGGCTAAAGAAAACCCTTTCCATGTAGAACAAAGACGACCCCAGATAAAATTTGGTTTTAATGTTTGGTATGGTATCATAGGGTCTACTATTCTGGGGCCTTTTATCTATGACGAATCACTTACTGGGGGGGGGGCGCTACTTGCATTTCTTGCAATACACTTTTCAGGACATGTGGCATAATTTGAATTTGAGAACTCGTTTAGAAATTAAGTGGTTCCAACATGATGGAGCACCTGCTCATAACTCATTATTAGCAAGACAACACTTAGATAATATCTATCCAAACTCTTGGATAGGAAGAAATGGCCCACGGGAATGGCCACCCCGGTCTCCCGATTTGGCAGTTATAGACTTTATTTATGGGGTGCGCTAAAACACAAAGTATACAAAAGATACTATGAGACAGTAAGTGACCTAAGGGAGGCGGTATTACAAGCAATTGAAGAAATTGATAGGCGGTCTTTGAGGAAAGCCGTAATGTCAATCTTAAAAAGATACAATTTTTTTCTAAATAACAATGGTAGACTTTTCGAACATAAAATGTAACCATTATTATGTACTTTAATTTCTTAATTTTTTAGTAAGTACCTACTTATTTAGTTTTTTCGTTATATCTAATATACCTATTAAAACAATCATTCAATGTTTTTTGGAATAGTTATTAATAAATCAATCTATGTCATGGCTAACTACGTTAAAAGTGAAAATAAGAGAGAAAAGCATCCATAAATCCGTTAATTTAATGAATAACTATATCGAGTATTATATCGTTGAAAAGCTCTAAAAATGGCCGATTTTTTGAGGTCATAGCCAACTGCAAATCTTTTCCAATTTAACTATTGCTCTATCTCCGCTAGTTTCCGAGATCCCCATACTGATCATCAAAAAACACTCACCCTATATCTATATATATATATATATATATATAAAATTAGACTTGAGTCGTCCTGTAGCTGTGACATTCCTCCACTTTGCCAAGGCTTTCGACTCTGTTAATCATCAGATACTTCTTGACAAGATATACGATTACGGTATAAAGGGTAAGATTCATAAATTAATAGCAAATTATTTAGACTGTAGGTACAGATTTGTTCTGTTGTCGGTAAATTTAATTTGAAATCCTGCATTTTGGTATTGGGCAACGCATAAATATTAGTAGAGGGGGATCATGATTCCCCTCACGGTAGAATAAGAATAGCATCTAATCGAATTGACATGACGCGACGTTTAAAATGCTTTTTCCAAGCAAATTACATTATATACGAGGGTCAATCAAATATAAACCTTAATTTTGCTATTCAGCTTAGAATGCAGTTTCCAGCTTGATTATGTTCTTTGGAGTAGATGTTTGGTTTATGGACACTGGAGGAACCAGCCGGGTACGCGCGTATTCTTGGCTTCGTCGTCAGTACCTATTGTATGATGTTTAGTCAGTACAGAGTACAGCCATAACTAAACTAGAGGTACAATCGTCTGTTGTACAAGAGATTATCATAAAGTTTTTAACTAGTAAAAGCATTAAATCCTCAGAAATTTTAACTCATCTGAAGGCACAGTTTGGTGATAGTACTGTCTCAGAATCGTGTGTATATGTGGGTGAGAAAATTTAAGGGTGGACGAGAATGATAACCATGATCGACGCACAAGGACAAGCCTTACAGCTGAAAATGCCAATGGTGTTCGACAGCTTATTGAACGTGACCGCCGATTAATGGTGAAAGAATTTCCTCAGAATTAGGTGTCAGCTGTGGAAGTATTCAATAAACTTGGTTTCAGAAAAATAAGTCTCGAGGTGTTTTAAGGTTGTTGACTGTAAACCCAAAGAATGTGAGATAAGAGATCGTTAAAATACTTCTAAATAGATTTCAGCGAGAAGGGAAGGCCTTTTTGAAGCACATCGTCTAAAGTGGCGAAAAAAGATTAAAAGCTAAAAATCGTCTCTCATTTGGAAAAGTCCTTGCCACGATTTTTTTGACTCTAAGTAAATTTACTAATCGATTTTCTACGTGTCCAACGTACAGTGAATGTGGATTACTACTGTCAGTTGTTACGGAAAACACTGCAAGAAATGGGCTGAGAAACCCTCGACCACCCTGACTTGTCCTCTTGTAACTATTTTTTGTTAGTGCCACTGAAGGAATCACCGGGAAGAGAACGATTTGGAATAAATGAAGAAGTCGATGAACTTGCCCACAAACATTCAATGAATAGAGAATACTGAAACTCCCAAGTCGGTGAGAAAAATGTTACCCAATAAATGTATGAAATAAATTCCGTTAATATATGATTTACCCTCGTAATTGTTTTGCTGACTCGAATATCAAAGTTTTGAAACAAAGTCGATTGCAGTATTACAATTAATTTATTCGACGATTTGAAAGGAAAAAACTTTAGAAAGGAAATAAGGAGTCAGAAAATATAAACTCAAAGTCAACAATATGATTATGGCAAATCACTAATATTAACGCATAGTTATGAATACTCAAAAATAATATTCATTTCACAGCACTGTAAAACCTTAACTAATGACTAAACTTAAAAAGTTTATAATAAAAATTATTCCTTAAGACTCCATCTATAAAAATGATCTAATATCATTTTTTTGTAAAAAAATAGTTATACCAACAAATGGAATTTTCTTTTCTCAGATTTTCATTGATTTTCGCTTATAACTTTTTTATTTATGGTTCGACGGCTAAAAGTTACTTGACAATACAACATTTGTCAAGTAACTTTTAGCCGTCAACCATAGATAAAGAAGTTATAAGCGCAAATCAATGAAAATCTGAGAAAAAAAGTCGATAATTTTATTTGCAACAAAAAATATTAAATAAATAAATCATACAAATCATTTGAACCACTTTTTCCAACATTTTGGCCGTGGGACAAGGGTTGCAACCCCACAAACTTGGATTTAACTTAACACTAACCCCCTTGATATTTAAAAAATTAAATTACGTCCTCTGGCAAATGCATGGTAAGTCTAGAAACATGTAACATTTCAATTGAGTAATTATGATATTCCACCGTTTCTCGTCCCTGGGGTATCAGCAGACAGTTTGACAGTTATCATGGCATTTGTATTAGGGAAAGAATCAAAGCGATTTGAAATGAATGTCAATTCAAACGCAGTAGTAAAATGAGGGGAAGGTTCTCCCACCAGTACATTTTATTTGATTCCGAAGACCAAAATGCAGACTTTCAAACTGATTTTACATACAATAAAACAAAATCAAAAGAAAATTAATTTATGAGGGCTTGTACTGAGAGATCTGATAAATAATATGTTCCTTTCAGATTGTAAAAATATTAATTTAACGCAAAAGGGCGCATTGTAAACTTCACATGAAATCAAAAGCCATGGAAGAAAAATCAGATTTGCGAGAAAAACTTCTGAGCTGTAAATTTGAGATTCATACCAGCTTATTTACTTCAATATTTCAACGTTTCTTATACAATAACTATGGACGATTGAAAATCGCCTATGATTTAGAGTTTTTTTCAAAATAACTTAATAACTAATTATCTAATTGGCTATATGAACCTATCATTTAGTCGCTATTGAAATTACGTACAAAACAAACTTACTTCCAACACTAGAATTTTTCATTCAGTTGCTGAAAAGTTACAAAAACTGCTAAAATTGCGATTTTTGCAACTTTAAACACTCCGCATAATTAATTAAGGAATAAAAATTTGTTAACAACAGTTTTTATGTATTATGCAATATACATTCTTCAAGAAAAGCCATTAAAACATCTGTGGAATGTTTTTGCAATTGAAACTACTAACTTCCCTAGAGTAAATGCAAAGTGTGGTTACAGCCAAATTAATAAACAGCTTCTGTAGATAGAAAGTCTTATGTCGGATGTAAATAATGGTGATCATCGAAGTTTCTATTAATTGAAGTTACCTCGTATTTAACTGATTTTTTAGTTGTTCTTATCAAAAATAAGGTAAATCATTGTACAGTGCATCCCATTTTGGTTGAGATTGCCAGGTTACTCGGTTGTTATTGAAGATAGAGTCTTGCGGTTTTCACATACCTGTTCTATTTTTTTGTGAAACTCAGGATGGCCATATCAGATTTTGCATAAGTGTTTCCATTTATAAGATACAGGGCGATTTTGATAATTTATACTTTTTGGACCCCTTCTATATCTACGAAGTTATTAGAAATATTCTTGCGCTAAGAACTACGTCTAATAGAAAATTTTGCATAGAATCCAGTGGAGTACTCAATTTTTTTTCCGAGTATGGTTTTGAAGATACTACACAACATTATATATTTTTAAATGGAACACCCTGTATTTTATTATTTCATTGAATTCGTTATTTTTTTTCCCTTTAAAATAATGTATAATACAATACACATGGTATTATTAGAAATGCTAAAAAACACTAAAACGCTGAGTTTTTTGCTAGTAGGCCATGTATTTTCCATTTAAAAGGAGAATCAAACAAATAATTCCATTTGAGATTTTTTATAGGAGTTTATCAGCAAAGAAAAATAATTTTAACAATAATTCAATAACATGAAACACGAAATTTAGGTACCTAAAAGCAACTAATAAATAGTTATACATCGTTCATTATGTACAACAAACAGAACAAAGTAGAATAGGTATGTGAAAACCGCAAGACTCTATCTTCAATAACAACCGAGTAACCTGGCAATCACAACCAAAATGGGATGTACTCTACATTTGGCAACTATTGCTTTGTTATCCGTCATAATATAACACAATTTTGAAAAAAATATAATAATTTGATTACCAAATTTTTAATTTAACTAACATTATCAGTGTCTCAGTTTTGTTCTAATTTTTACGCTAATTTTTTTTGCAGATTTTGCGTTGGTGATAGATTTTACCTTTGTGAAAACAAGATCCTTTGCGAATACGACTACGAAGAAAGACTAGTTTTTGCTAATATGGCCTACAATCCGAGCAGTTTAGCCCATATCAGAAGGCAAGTCAGTAATTTACAGGTATGAGTGAGTCAAAAAAAAACAATTTTGGCATGAAGCTGAACTTATTGTGCATTTTGCTTTATTTTGTTTTTAAAAATTTGAAAGATGTGCACATTTTGCATAAGCCGGTAAATAATTGTTCAGTATTAAAGTTGTTATGAGGTAAGAGGTAAGTTTCATGTACGGACAAGTAGAATAACGGTCTAAACTGGATCAGAAATAAAATCTACTGAGGACTACCTTCATGTTTTCTGAATATTGCTTTAACTTCCGTCTGCATTAAGCCGTGGTTTAGTAATGAATTGTTCTTTCTCAGTGTATGAAGTATCTAGCAAGTAGTATTGCAAATGTTTTGGCTGTATGATAACTTCTCTAAGTAAATCGATTATGCTGGAGCCAATGCCAACTTCTGCTTATTGACATAACTGATCTTAAATCTCTGCATTTGCCGTCCATTTTATATGATCTTGATGAACACACTGTATTCTAACGATAGGACTTTGATCGCTATCGCCATTTTAATCAATGATCCTACAACAGATTGAAAACAGATGTCCTTCGAAGTATTTGTGCCATTGACTTAGTTTCAATGGGTGGTTACCACCCTCCAAGGGTTCCGGCGTCAATTTTAATCCCATATTCGTCCTTACCAACCTCAAAAACAACCTGAAAAATCATTTTCAGCTAATTATCTTTTTAACCGACTTCCAAAAAGGAGGTTATGAATTCGTCGTCAAGTTTTTTTATGTATGTTCAGTGATTATTTGAAAACGGCTTGGGTAAATTTGATGATTTAAACGGCATTATATTAAGGAATATTACAGAAAGGTCCCATATAATTTTCTATAACGTGAGATTTACAGTTTTCCAGAAAATCGGAAAAACAGTAATTAAGAGACTACATTTCAGTCAATTTCAATAAATCTACACTGTTTTCTCTAGAACGGTTCAACCAATTTGAATATTTTAAATTGTATTCTACAAAGAGATATTCCAGCTTGATTTCTTATAATTATCTATATTTACAAAAACACGGTAAACATCAATGTAAATGTCACATTTTCATCATAAATATCTAGCTTAAATGTCAAGATATACCATGAAAGTATATCGTACAGGGTGTTTGAAACGATTTTCATTTCAGTCGAGTAAAATGGCAGAAAATATTCCCTTAGTGTATCGAAAAGAAAATAATGTGGGAAAGCGATGTTTTCTATCTGATATATGGTGCTAAGTGTGTGCCTACATTGAAATTCAAGCAGCAAGTAGATGGGTTGAAAAAATCTGAAAAATAATTTTGATATTGGGTGGTACATAAGCAGTTCCATATAAAGGATCGTTCAAATATAGGTTGAAACAGAAATAAAATTATACAGGGTGGTTCAAAAAATTTTGTATTTGGTGACGCATAAGTAGTTGCATATACAAGGTGGTTAAAGTAGCGGTCAAGTACAACTATAGTTATACAGAGTGGATAAAAAAACTTAAAAATTGTTAAATGAGCATATGCAGTAAGGATATTCGAGTTATAGGGCGAAGTGGAATTATAGTTAAACAGGGTGGTTAAAAAAATCTTTTATAGTGTGGAACATAAGTAGTTGCTTATACTTGGCATATTGGGCGAAATAAAATTATAGATATACAGGGTGATTTAAACAAAAGAAAAATAGAAACCGTCAATAGGGTGGAGAAGATTAATACTTCTACGGCGCGGTTGCAACATCGTGTAGAGTTGAATTATAGTTATAGTTATAGGGTGATTCAGAAAATGATAGACAAATAATTTATATTGAGTGAAAAATACACAGAAACACATTAGGGTACATTTATAGAAAGTGATCCAAATAATAACACAAATAAAAAAGTTAAAAAATATGTGGATAATATAGAAAAAAATACAAATTAGAGAAGGAGAGATAAGAATACGCTAAAATAATCAGTAGAATTGTGCCTCAAATCAGATAAAATAAATACATTTAAAAAAAAACAAAAACCGACTTCAAAAGAAAATTGACTAAAAAGCATGTAATAATGCTACAATTAAATACTTTTTATGAAATCGGTGCCAAGCGAAAGTGAAAATATTTTGGGAAGTACATTGATGAGTTATACTTCGCACCTTCGCTGTTCAAATTGGCACCGACTTCAGAGAAAGTATTTAATTGTAGCAAACTATTATTTCATGCTTTTTAGTCAATTTTCTTTTGAAGTCGGTTTTTGTTTTGTTTTTAATGTATTTATTTTACAATTTTTAGTGATTCAATGGCTTAATTGGATGCAGTTTTCAAATATAATTAGCTTCTTCCATATCGCCTAACATACGGTATAATTACTGTCATGTATTAGCTTGGCCAACCTCTTTTACAGTTGAACAGAATAGCTTGTTTCGTAGATATGTATATGTATTAAGAAAATTTTTATACGATAAAGTCCTCTTTGATGACAAACCTTGTCTACAGTTAATAAAAGATTGACATGGAATGATTACTGTTTACGTTTTAGACCATGTAAAACAGCTGTTTGTGAAGAATAACTTTTTTCTCTTAAAATTAATTAAGAAAAAGAAATCGTTTGATTTATGAATACACACTGTACATACATATTAACTCATTTATTTTGATTAGTTCATCTTATTTACAATTTTCCCCAAGTTCCGTACAGTTAATACCAGTAACTCCATCAGAGCTTATAACACCGGCGACTTCACCAAGGCATAGAATATAAGAAATTAGGTAAAAAGTTTTTCCGCATTCTCTAAAAAAACGACACAAGCTATGTTATTTGAAAAAAAATTCTGACTACTTTGAGATATCGCGGAACTAATCCAATCTCTTTTCAATTTGTCCCACGTTCCGAATAAAATTTTTCTAATAATACCGGCGCCTCCACCAAGGCATAGAATATATGAGAATAGTTTTTCCCCATTTTCTAAGAAACGGTACAAGCTATGCTAATGAAAAAAATACGGGATCACTTCGCTATCCACCCAAAACAAGATCCAGTAAAATGGCCGAAATTCCTCGAGCCGTTTCCGAGTAATCGGTGAACAAACATAAAAAAAATAAAAAACAGATACAGACGAATTGAGAATCTCCTTCTTTTTGAAGTCGATTAAAAATGTGTCAGAAAATAGTTATTGATTGCATACGGTTTCTAAACGGTTTTTATTCTAAGCAAGTCGTTTTTTTTTAATATAAATTATTAACTTTAGGAAATATAAAACTGGGGGTTTAAAAAGGATAGTTTCCACCCCTTAGGGTCATTTTTAAGAGATGCCGCTAGGTCAGTTTTTTTTCTGGACGGATATTAAAGAAATTGCAAAAGATTTCAAGTTTCTATCTTCAACTAGTCAAAAATACTCTCTCTCTAGAGAGTTAAATATCATTACCAATGAATGTGAGGGTTGCAGAAGTAAAATAAAATAAAATTTATTTTTTCCAACTATTTTTCAAACACCTTTTTGTTTCTCTGTATCATCTGAAGAGCAGTGTCATCAGTATATTTCCTATTTGTGCCAAGAAACCCGCATAATAAAGATTCCCAGAACCAGCAATATTTCATATTGTTGTCTTTCACAACGACTGAAAATACGACCCTTCCGTTTTTTTTTCCTTAAAAACGGAACAACAAAAAAACATTTTCACTTCTCGAAATTTAAAAAGTAAAACTCATCACGAACATTACATTTCACTTTGCTGAAAAGAGAAGTAGTCTTTAAAAACCACCCCCGAAAAAGAAGACATAAATCAAAAGTCGCACAATAAAAAATTAAGCCATTGTAAGGATAAATGCGAATCATTAAATGCTTTTGAGTAAATGGAGTCGGAGCTATGCGATGTTTCCAGTTCCAGAGCAAAGTGGTTTGTTTGAAAGCTAAAAGCTACCAACCCAATGAAGCTCTCAGCTCTGATACGCGTTGCTTTTAAAGTATAACAAATATTATCTTTAATAGCCGCTGCCACGCTGATGTGGTTGGTGCAGAGCTGTTAAAGTTGGGGAACAATTGAAAAGGAGCACTTAAGAGCGAGTTACGAGACCATGGAGCTTTCGACATATGTGTCGCGCCATGCTAGATAAAATAATTCGTGCATCAAGAAGCGTATCCATTATGGCGTTTTTGATATCCCGTTATGGGGAAATGATGGAGACAGTCACTCTTCTTTATTTTCTCGAGGAAAAAACACACTAACGTAAGTCACGATAGTGTTTTGTCTTAAACCGAAGCATATGGTTACAACGTAAGTGTTTTTAAGATGGAAGACACTTACTACACACTTTACATCGACTTTTATACGGACTGTCCCACAAAAATGTCGTAAGAGTTAAATTTCAAAAAACAAATTAAAAAAACACCAGGGTAACTTAACAAAAAAACAATAAATAATCTTTTCTAAAAAACTAAAATAGTTATTTTGAAGCAGCTCCAAGTACAACATAAAAAAGTAAACCTACTTAATTTTTAAAAAATTAATGATTATTGAAAAATTAAATATTATATTCGACGCTTTTTGGGGTTCCGTACAATAATAATCTTTTTAATAAATTATTTCACACAAACTGAACGCGACTAACTTTGGGTTCAGTCTCAAACACAACAACGTACAAGCACTAAAGATAAACCATTTGTTATACATGGACGGCTTAAAGTTGATGGCCGCTACGAAACAACAGCTGCATGATATGCTTAAAATAGTAGAAGGGTTCTCTAGTGACATCCATATGCAATTTTGCCTAGACAAATGCCGAATTATCAATATAGTAAAAGGCAAAATAGAGCAGGGGCCCTACGAAATGAGAGATGGCACCTCAATTGAATCCATGGAGGAAGGCCATATTTACAAATACCTTGGAATAAAGCAAGCTCAACGAATTGATCACTCTACCATGAAAAAGGACCTATCAACAGAGTTCTATAGAAGGGTAAGACGACTGTTGAAAACTAAGCCTAACAGTAAAAATCTGTTTCAGGCTATTAACACCTACGCGTGCTCAGTACTCAATTACTCATTCGGAATAGTTAAATGGTGCAAGACTGACATTGAACTACTAACAAAAGCTCAAAATCACCATCCAAAGAGCTCTGTCGAACGTACAACGTTGCTACGGTATGAAGGAGCAAGAGGATTGGCAGATATAGGCAAGTTACGTGATCAACAAATTTCTAATTTGTGTAATCAATTCCAGAAACTCGCAGAATATTCTGATCTATACAGAGTCATATATCAGGTTGATGACTCAACACCTCTGCGGCTCACAGAACAACAAGTTCAAGTATACCACCAGACAACTGATCAGAAACTGCTCAAATGGAAAGAGAAGGTGCTTCATGAAGGACATATAAATGACGTAAACCAAGATTATGTCGACAGTTGAGCGTCGAACTACTAGTTGATCTCTGGTCATACGTTTCCTGAAACGGGAGGCAATCCAAGATCAAGTAATTCCAACTAAGAACTATCTAAAGTACATCGACAGATGCAGATATGGTTGCCAAACATCTGAATCTGTCCAGCATATCACAGGCGGTTGCCAAGCGTTCGCTGCAACTGAATACAAAGAACGACACGATGCTGTTGCAAAAATACTGCACCAGGAACTAGCGCTGAAACTTGAACTATCACAGTCGGTAAGAACACCCTACTATATATACAAACCAGAATCTATTTTAGAAAATAACAAGTACAAACTGTACTGGGACCGGACGATATTGACCGATCGGACTGTTGCTCACAATAGACCAGATATAGTTTTGGTAGATAAAGTCTCTAGAAAAACAACCTTATTTGACATAGCAATCCCTAACAACAATAATATAAATATTAAGCAGGCTGAAAAAATAGCCAAGTACGGGGATTTAGAATTTCAAATACAGAGACAATAGGACATGAACGAAACTCGAACGGTACCAATTGTTATGTCAACAACTGGAGTAGTCCCAAAACATCTATTAAACAATTTGAAATACCCCGGTCTAAACGAGCATCTTTACCAACTGATGCAAAAAGCAGTCCTATTAGGAACAGCCCAGACGGTCCGAAAATTCATAGGAAACTGCAGCTACGACGCCAACCACGGGCCTGATAACCTGGCAAGGGCTGCTACAGAGCTAAACCCTTTTGATATATAGTATAGATTTAGTGAATTTTCTCCTAAAGGTACGCTATGCGTGTCTTAGAGGGAGTGTGCTGCGACACATTGTATGGTCAAGTCGGGAAATATATAATTATTTTAAAAATATTTGTATTTGTACAACTTTTTTCCAAAATTTTACTGGGATAAAGAGAACATAAGTCCATTTTTATGTTTTTGTTAATATATTTTAAACAAATATTTGTGTTCCTTCTAATGAACCTTTTCATCTGATATATTACAGGTTCAAAAAATAGTTCAATTTTTGAGTTTCCATTTAATTCTATAATATGTCCCCAAAATTAATATAAGGATTTTCTTCTTTTTTTGTGAAATTCAAGTGAGGCACCCCTAATCTTTTCCAAAAATTTAGAACTGTTAGTTTCGTAAATAAAAGGGAGGGAGTAGGTAGTTTTTTATATTTTTGGTAATAGCATCTAGACAATTTATTTCAAAAATATGAAAAAATATGTTTTTATTGCTCATAATGAGCCCTTTCATTTGTTTTATTACAGGATGAACTTGAAAAAAGTTTAATTTTTCGTTTAATTCTATAATTTGTCCCCCTAAATTAGTTTTATGGTTTTATCCTTATTTTTCCTGTAAAGTTCAAGTGGCCCTGTACCCCTAATTTTTTGTTCTCATAATTTTGGAGATAAAATTGGTACATTTTTGTATATTTTTCTTAATATCGGTAAAAGTAATTATTTTTTAAATAAAAAAATATATTTGTGTTCCTCAGAACCTTTAAGCAATTTAAGTCTGTAATTGGTCCCCGCAAAATTAATATTAGGGGCTTCTCTTTATTTCTTCTGTAAAGTTCAGGTGAGACTCTATATCTTAATTTTTTTTTTTAATTTTTGGTCTTATAGTTTCGGAGTTTCGATACCAAATTTCAACATTCTCTGTCGAGTAGTTTCAGAGAAATTTGCTGTGGTGTGAAAGACGGAGAAATCAGGAGTGATTTTGTAAAATTTCTGTATATTGGATATAAGGAACCCTAATTTTTTTTCTCACTTGAACTTTGCCGGAAAAATAATTATTATTTGAGGGGTAAAGTATAAAATTTCAAGCACATCATGTAATCAGATGAAAGGGTCCTAACAAGGAATACAAATATTTTTTTATATTTTTCTAATAATTTCTTTATAACTTAATATTTACAAAAAAAAACAAACATTCAGATTATCCGTCATATTTATAAACTTAATCCCTTGCCTGGTCCAATCAGCGCCACCGTACCTGGTGGTTGGCTTTCGGTGATGCGTAGCGGCAGTGGTTGAAGGAAGTGTCTCCAAATGTTTTTAATTGGACACAGGGCTAAAAAGTGAAAAATATTTTTATTTATTAATATGTTTTTCACAGAATTTAACATAATAGTACAGTGGTACATAAAAATTTATTATAAAAAAGCGTGGGTTCTTGATATAAATTGTTTTAGATATTACATTACTAGATATTACCAAAACTTAGCATAAATATATTTGTTAAGCACCCCACGCTTTTCATATATATCTTTCTTGATCACTGTACTATTATTTTAAAGTCTCAGAAAATTATTTAGTTTTATCAAGTTAGATGACTTTCTATCTATCTATATATATATATATATATATATATATATATATATATATATATATCTATCCATGTATTTTTCAATTTTTAGTTCGATTTTCAGCATGTTTTTCAGTTTTTTTATATTATTTTAATTTATATAGGTTTGGAGTCACAAATACAGTGCCAGTCAAAAGTCTCCTCCCTCTCAAATATTTTGAACGGTTATACTTACACTAATAAAATTTGGAGGGTAAAAATAAACGGATGTAAACTTCTCTCTCAGTAAGTAGTAATAGATGACGTCACAACTCCACTGTAGTCAATTCAATTCAATTCAAGTCAATTTTAATGGATAATTTAAATAAATACTAAAATTATTATTTCACATTTGTGGTTAGCTGTCAAAAAGTTGAGATAATTATCTCTCAATTATTACTTCACTACACAAAAACCAACTTTGTGATGAAATTACTTTCTTCCTCAATGGAAATGTGAACTCACAGAATGTATTGTATTGGAGTGACACAAATCCGCACATGTTTCATGAAAAACATACTCAATTTCCAGAACAAGTGACTGTTTGGAACGGCATTTTGGGAAACGGCAAAGTTGGACTTATTTTCCTCAATACAAACTTAACCAATAATGAGCATCTGGAAATGTTGCAAGAACAGCAACAAGATGGTGCTCTTGACCATTATTATGGTGTTGTAAGACGTTACCTGGATGAAGAAGATCGTGATAGATGGATTAGACGGCAAGGTCCCAAAGAATGCCCAGCTCAGTCACAGGACCTGACACTATTCGATTTTTTTCTGTGGAAGTACTTGAAATTTTACGCTATAGAATAATGTTCTAGTTAATAGTAGGGGCCACAGTCGGCTTATGCGTTCATCTATTACTACGAGTATTAGGTCACCTCTTATCACTAATAGAGAAGTTTCCAACCGTTTCTTTTCACCCTCTAAATTTCGTTAGAGTAAGTATAACGGCTTAAAAGATACAAGGAAGAGACGACTACTGACTGGCTCTGTAAACCAAAATAAACCAATTTTCCTAAATTGTACATAAAAAATTCCAAATTTCAATATAAAAACAATACTCTCTAGAAAATTGAGGTTGTGGTTGATCTCTTTCAGCCACCGGCAGGAGACAACCTAACCCCAGTTCTCGCTGAAGCTAGTCGAATTGTCAACAGCCCCTCCTGTTACAGCGAGAAGAATTCGGACATGGTCCAGCCGCAACACCAACAGCAGCACCACCACCAGCCCCTCGGCCTACAGCGGCCGCTCATTAACCCAGCTGCGGCTCCACATCGTGACGACTGCTGCACCATGGCCAGCCAGAGACTGCCCATGGGCTACACGGCCAATCACAGAGACGACGGATCCAGCGGATACGGCAGCCCCGATTCCGAGACCTTCGAATCGCTGCCTTTGCATCAGTGACAACAGCTGGCTCTCGCTGCGCTTTCTAGAGGTCGACCACCCACGCAGAAGGTCAACAGGTCGAAGATGAAAACGAATAAGTCCTAGCAGATCGGTATGCCTCTAGGTATTTCTATTGCAATTTGTTACTTTTAAGTCTTTGTGATTTTAGAAAGCAAGGTATATCAGTATATTGTTTTTTGACAGTTCAGTTTAAAACAGGTGAGAAAAAACAAATCTGGACAAATATTGCTGACTGAGCGTGGTACGCTTTCTAGAAACCGTTTGGTCCCTCTTTTGCTTTTAAATTATCACAGTATCTACAAATAATTCTGTAATCTATTAATAAGCAATTTCTCGAATGGACTCGTCCATCTGGATCCGTTCAAAATTGTCAAATATTTTCAATACCTATATGTAATTTTATTTTCAATTTTGGAAAACTGAGAAGATGGGTGTCTAGATCAACACATCTGGTGGGGTAATATGACCCTTTAAAAAAAGGTCTTCCATGAGTTTGACTGAAATTGTGCAAAAACTACCGGGGCTACAGAATTTATTTTTAGAACATAAATTGAATATGAGAAGATCTACCCTCTTAGTTGATTAACTAATTCTGATTAGAATGTTTTAACTGTACTTAACTCATATTGTAGGTTTTTTCATTTCTCTATAACATTGTCCATAGTAGCAAACATGGTTTCATCGCTAAATTTTTTATAACAGGTAAAAACTAAACTGTTCACTATTTTTGTCGTTTTTTTTTGGTAAAAAAAAAACAAAAACGCATCGATAAAAAATTAATTTTGTCACGGATTTTCGTTAATGACCTGGGCTATATAGGAATCTTTCTATTTTCAAATTACATTTTCATTGGCCTATATCATTTAAACAGTTATTTTCGCTTTCATTGAGCGTCGTGAGTTTACAAAACAATTGAAAAGAATTAGAGGTCAGCTATTAAGCGAATTAATGTCATTTCTCAAAATGGAGCAAAATGATTCAAGTTTACTTAATGTAAAGTATCATGCCCAACACCGCATAAACTTTTTTTAGGTAGCAATCATTTTTTAAGTGACTAAACAGTCCGTCAAAAGTGAATAATTTTTTTCTGAGAAACGATAGGTTTCCTTGGGTACTTTATTAATTTTGTACTTTAATTTCAATATTTATAATTCAAAATGAACACACCTCGTATAAAGCAGTTCTTCTGTTTTTAAAAATTTAACTTCAATTTTCAATGTAAACTATTGGGAAAAAAATTAGTTGAAAATATATGTTGAGCTAAGCTCGCTTATTAATTTTGATAGTATTAATTATTTCATTAATTGAATATTATATAGTTGTTCTAAATTCATGATGCCCTTATTAAAGTCCAGATTTGTTGTTTTTAGCATTTCAATGTAAAACACAATCAATGTACACTATGGTCCTGTCAGATTAAACATCTATAAAAATCATGTCATTTAAACAAAATAAAGATAAATCAAGCTGTCAAGACCCCTTTGTTAAGTAGTTGTCAACAAAAAAAAATAAGGACTTATCGAGTAGAAATATTTTGAAGAAGATTCTTAACTTAACCTCAAAAATTTGTAAAATTAAAAAAAAATAACATAACGGTTTAAAAAGCAGTTTTCTTGTTTTTGTTGTCTAAAATGTAAATTTGCATAAAAATGCTTAATACCAATGAATATAGGAGTCTATTTTCGTTGTAAATACTCACAGATGATGTAAACATCAAGATATTAAAAACCTTTTTTGAAATCTATTTTTTTGAGTTATGGCTATTATTTGTCTTGCCCAAGTACCTGGGTGGCCGAGCTTCACTCGTAAATTCAAAGTTTTATGATAAACGTTCATATATCCAAATAATCGGACATTTGCTATGTAAACTAATTTAAACTCTCCTAACATAAAATTTTTTTCTTACAATTCTTATTTACATGGTGTTACTACAATTCAACTCCCCCCTATATTTCAACCACCCTATATACGCAACTTCTTATGAAAAACCCATCCAAATATTTTTTTCTAACACTTTTTTAATCACGCTACAATTCCACTCGATTCCATATTCCAACAACCCTGTATATGCGACCGTTTTTGGCCATTCTACAAACACTTATTTCCAAATTCTTTCATTTATATTGTAACATTTTTGTAAACTTTTTGTATCACTATAATTCCACACCTCCCTATATGTGCAACTTTTTATAGGCTACCAAATATAATATATTTTAAATCACACTGTATAACTAAAATCACACCTTCATATCTTTCAACTACCCTGTATATGCATTTGTTTATGGCCACCTATTATATTTTTTTGAACCACCATGTATAATTGTAATTCCAGTACATCCTATATTGCAACCACCCTGTAAATGCAAATGCTATTAAGCTACCCTATAGGTATAACATTCTATTAACATTTTCTTAGCGACCTGCATAACAATACTTTTACTCCGCCCTGTATGTCAGCTATCAGTAATTTCCAACTGTTTATGGGGTAACCTACACAATTATTTTTTCTTGCTCTTTTCTAGCCATACTATAATTCCATTTGACGCTATATTTTAACTATCTTGTATAGAAACTCTTACGGACCATCTAACATATTTTGTTAGACCCTGTATTATTATAATTTTACACCACCAATTCATATTATATGCATCAAATTAACATGCGAAATCATGAGATCTTACTCATCCAAAAATTGCCTACCGTGCCAACTTTTTCACCTTGAAAACTTGAAATGTCTAGCTATAAAAATGTAATGCTAGCAAAATATGACGGAACATACAAATACAATATTATTATTCCAGTATATCCTATATTGCAACCACCCTGTAAGTGCAAATGCTAATAAGCTACCCTATAGGTATAACATTCTATTAACATTTTTTTAGCGACCCTGCATGACAATACTTTTACTCCGCCCTGTATGTCAGCTATCATTAATTTCCAACTGCTTATGGGGTACCCTATAAAATATTTTTTCTGGCTTTTTTTCTAACTATACTATAATTCCATTTGACTCTATATTTTAACCATATCCTGCATAGCAACTCTTATGGATCACCTAACATATTTTGTAAGACCCTGTATAATTATGATTTTAACCACCAATTCATATTATATGCGAAATCATGAGATCTTACTCATCCAAAAATTGCCTACCGTCCTAATTTTTTCGAAAACTTGAAATAGCTAGGTATAAAAATATAATAAAGCTAGGAAAATATGAAGGACGCATAAAATAGTTACATGTTCGGAACATACAAACACAATTTTTATTGAAAGAATTTTAAAAAAAAGTTTCACTCTCAAATAGGTCACCAAATCACCCTGTATTAAAAGAGTCAACACGAGTCACTCTTACGTAGGTTACTAAATTAACCTGTATTAAACGCCTTGAAATTACAAAGCAGCCGCCTTGATTGTCAAACTCTCAATAAATTTTTTAATAATTTAATTTCTCTGTACCCTCGCCAATCGATTTCTATCCATCAAAACTTCCAAATGGGAAAGTTTCATCGAAATCGTTAGAGCCGTTTTCCAGAATTCAATTACATATATTACATATATATATATATATATATATATATATATATATATATATATATATATATATACAAACATTGCTTGTATTATAGTGTTAGATAGATAAAATAGATTATATTTATTTTTAATATTGAAAAATGGTGACACACAAAAAAATAAACGTAACTTGGACAAGTTGTTTCAGTTAAAAAAAACAGTATTGGGCTACATTTTCGGTAAGTGTAAAATATATACAAATTTAGAAATTATAGAAATTATAGACAGCAAAAACAAAAAACCTAAATTAAAAGATTTTTCGATTTTTTTTTCTTTGTAAACGAGGAAAACGATTTCAATCATCTAAAGATTATTTGACAGGATATACGTAGTTTTTTAATCCCAGTAAACGTGTTATATGTTTTTTTGGGTAGAACAAAACGTTACCTTTTTCGAAATATTTTTCCTATATGACCATATTTCTTAATTACTGAATTAACAGCAACTTCAGGGAGTGTTGACAAATACGCGTAGGTAAAATGCGAAAAATGAACTGATTAAAGCAGATTTGACTTTGCCGAAACGTCAGTGACATTTTAACTATCCCAGGAAAGATCAGTAATCAACACGAGAATATGATCCTGTAAATCATAAGAAATAATATTAATGAGAACGTAATAGGGAAATATAAATTAAAATCAAAAATGCGAGATCCACCAACTAGATTACAATCTTTGGTAAATACCAAATAATATTTTTTAATCCCCTGAGATTGTTGGAAGACATTTCGGCAAACTTGCATGTCCCTTCTTCAAATCTTCTTACATTGTTCTCAGATCCATCTGCTTACGATAAATTCGACAGGTCCATTGCGTTTATAGTGTTAACAGTTTTACCCCATTCGCATCTGGAATTTCTTTCGAAAGTGCAGTGAGAGTGAAAAAACAGATGAGGATCTCATTTGTACTAGTCTTCTTGCCAAATAAAAACTACACAGAGACGATTTAAAAGGCATAATAAACTGTTACATAGGAATTACTATATTTTATATTTGTAAGTTTTCATTAGTATACGACATACCATTAAAAAAGAAAAAGAAAATTATGTAAATATAAAAATATTTGAAAAAAGATTTATATTTATTTACTGAAGAAGTTATTGTTTAATAAAAAATTACAATTTGGGTATAATTAAAAAGGTAAAAGCTCTTTAAAGGACTAGACAGTAAAAATATTATATCATTAAAAACTGATATAGAATTGTAAACATATTGATCATTGTTTTTGATAGGTTGAGTATTATTATTGTTTTACTGTATCTTTTTGGACATTTGTACCAAATTTGTGAACAATAAATGATTATATTTTTCTAGTCCCACCTAACTTCCCAAGAGCATTAAATAAATTGGAGAAATTATTAGAAACGATTTTACGGGATTTCTATCAGTTTATTTTATCGCAAACAATATTCGATGTATACTAAAATGTGGCCTGCAGTTATATTCTCAGGTTTACGTATCTTAAGTAACAACAAAATATTTTTTTAATATCTGCAGAATACAGTAATATTTTGTTCTTGTAAATATTTATTATATTATTTATAACGATTCATGAAATTTGATTTTTTTGCTGTGACATTTGTATTTCTGTGCTTTGTTAGAATGTGGTGTATCTTATTTGTGTAAACGTTAAATTGGTTAAATATCTATTGGAGCAGTGATTCTTATTAGTATCATCACAACACTATAACTTGAAACGTAATTAACCTTTTTAGCTTAAAAATATCCGTAGAAATATGAAATAATTTAGCTTTTGATTCATTAATACATTTTTCAAGTATGCTGAAATAATACAGACGTATGATAGACACAGAATGACAAAGAATGCGCCCTATAATGAAATTAAATATATTTAATTCCTTACACTGTTATTGGAATCAAAAAAATCCTTTTATTCTAAAGTGTGGAACAAAATGGAATAAATTCGATAACGAATAAAGATGTCAATGTAGGAAATGTTCAAAATGCTCGCCGCGAACGTCTTAGCAACATGCTAATCTCGTATAGAAATGTATTCTAATGTTATTCAACATCTCAGGCCTGACTCTAATCTAATCGCAAGCGTGATTCGTCTTTTTAGGGCATCTAAGTTGAAGGGTTTAGTTTTGTATACAGTACTTTTGACATATGCCCACATAAAGTAGTCCAATGGCGTCAAATGAGGAGATCTTGACGGCCAATCTATCGATGCACGTATCCCAATCCACCGATTTGGAAAAATTTGGTTCAAGTACTGCCGGACCTTGACTTCGTAATCGGGCGATGCTTCATCTTGCTGAAACCATATTATATTAGCAGCAACTAGTGAGTTTACTGGATCAGGATAAAAGTTTGTCAGAGTTGGCACGACATTATTTTGGAGCAATTATAAATATTTATCTCCGTTCAAGTTGCCATCAATGAAAAAAGGACCTACGATATGATTTCCAACAATTCCCGCTCAAACATTAACTTTTTCAGGATATTACGTATGTTTCTATGTCATCCAGAGAGGTTTCTCATTAGACCAATAGCAGCAATTTTGACGATTAACATGACCGTGAAGTGTAAATGTACTCTCATCAGAAAACAAAACCTCTTCTAATTGGATAACATTGTTACCTAACCTTACCATCATTTGTTTACAGAAATACGTTCTCCTATCGAAATCGTGTTCCATGAGCTCCTGACTCGACATCATATTATAGGCATGCATTTTGCTTTCCTTTAATACTCTTAAAATCGATGTGTGATTAACGTTGAATAGAGGACCAGAATTATGTGGGTTTTCTTGAAACTCAAGCATAATATCCAATTTCGTATTATCATTGGCAGCTACTTTATTTTTGTCTGTCTTACATGACCATGCTTGCGAAACTGCTTTTCTATGTTGCTAATTGTTGCGTGAAATAAGCGAGAAACGTCCATTTGTGTCCGTGTCTTATCTCCATAACCAATCATTTGTAGAATGGTTATTTTGTGCATTTCTGTTAAATGAACCATTTTTCTGATATTATTATGTACAGTTAACGAAATTCAAACGACAATAGCAAGGACACTGATCACCATTGTCATGCAGGCAGACAAGATGTTAAGGCTATAAGTTTTGACGAAAATAAACAAAACTATTTTTTTTTCATATCAGTAAGAAGGATTGCAGGAATGGGTTTTGCTTACTACCTCAATATCAAGAGGGAATTAAGTATTGAGTGTAATGCAGCGAATTTGTGAAATAAAATAATTTTCTTTTTTTAATGTTAATTTTTGTAATAAATCTGAAAAAACTTAATAATTCCAAAACAGTTGAAGATAGGTGTAAGACATTGTATGTGAATTATGTCTAGAATTTTCTGGAGAATCCAAAAAATAAATAATATACAGGGGCTTGCATTTACAATGAGAAAGTTGGTATTGGTCACTGTCACATGGTACACCCTATATATTTTTTTGTTGAAAACATGCGCATATAAAAATATTCGAAGTGTCCAAGCATTTTTCCACGCAGGCCCTCCATTATTCGTTATCGAATTTATTCCATTTAGCTGTTCCATACTGTATATTATGATGTAAAACTCGAACTACTTCTACAGTTCGTTTTTATAATCCTATAAACCTCTATTTCTTTCGGCTTACCACATTTATCACTTTGGTTGGCCGATGTGATTAGCTAGTACTTCTTAAATTAAGCAGTAAGTGAATATTTAAAGAACAAAAATTAGTAGTGACAGGTCTCCCTCACTTTTGTTTTTTTTTTAGTTTCCTAAAGAAGCGAACAAAAAAATTCGGAATTCACTGAGGATGATC
Organism: Octodonta nipae; assembly: GCA_034190945.1. Lineage (NCBI taxonomy): Eukaryota > Metazoa > Arthropoda > Insecta > Coleoptera > Chrysomelidae > Octodonta > Octodonta nipae. Next base: position 139,803,091 of record CM067219.1, read on the forward strand.
TATGTACTAAGACCAAAACGTTTCTATAAGATAATTACACCACCTTCTATCAACTCGACATAAAAGAAAACTGATTTCGCGTTTAACGAAAAATTGTAAATAAAACTATATTTGTGATTATTATCTGTATACTTTGTAAAATAATACTTTTAGTTGGTAATGTGATATACGAGAACTATTCCTAGATAAACTTATAGCTAAAAGCTTTTTATATATTGAACATATCTTCATGTTTTAATTTTAATGTTATATATTTTTATAAGTAATCAAGAACCTGTACATTTGAATCTGAATATGTGACGGTAAATTTTCCTGCAATATATGTTGATATTTATTATAATAATATATAACTTTTTTCCTATGTTATTAATTTGTATATACTAGTTGATAATCAATAGATGTTGTCTTTTCGTTGTATGTTATTTTATTCAAATCCCTTTTTAACATAGTGAAAAAATATATACGGGGTTATCTAAAACTATGCCATTTTACACGCCAAGAATGAAAATTTTGGAAAAATTATTCCCACAGAAGTTTCCCGGTTTTTTGCTAGTGATTTAACGGTAACCTTGACAACAACCTTCAAGGTCAATTCAAGATCAGATCAGCTTTTTTAAGTAGTTTTAGAAACAGGAAATGGGTAAACCAAACCAATCCATTCGATTTCTTGCAAATCTATATTTTTGACCAAAAGTACAAAAAAAATCTACAAGATGGTATGACCTTGGGCATCACCTTGCAGGTAAATTCAGAGTCAATTATAGTTTTTTAATAAGGCGCTTCATTTTTTCTTCTGAAAATGAAAACAGCAGATAATTCTACTTTCAAATATGACATTGACTATTCCCTTAATAGTAACTGTTATGAGGTCATCTCAAAGTAGAATGAAAGGATGAGGTTGAGGGAGTTTCCTTACGTATTTGGTGGTAACATTGCATTTAACATTGACCTTACAGCTCATTTTTCTGGAAAAAACCTCTTCATAACTATAAAATCCTTTCATTAGACCAATCAATAGAGATTTTTTCGTGCAAAAAATACTATCATGAATCATTAAGAATGATTTGTAGTGATATTTTACTACCTTTTCCACTCGCAACTATGGTTTTTTACTTTATTATAAACAATTGAAACAAAAAAAATGCGGTTTTTTTCGTTGCATGTTTATAAAATGAAAAATAATAAACTAATCTCAATGGTGTCAACAGGTGAATTGTAAAGCATGGAAACACCGATGAAATGAGCCCAGGATCGATCCGATAAGATCTTTAGTAACAGAGAAAAACAAAAAATACTGGAAAATTTAGCGGTTTTCTTTATATTATCATAACTCCGTCACTATCGAAGTTGTAGAACTGGACTTGTGGGAACTGATAGTAATTGATATCTACCTTATGCATTACTAAACCAGGCGCTATCGGCTTATTAGTTTGTGAATAATTGCGATCTGAAGTTTTTAGTCCACTATTCTTGCAATGAGTCTCCATGCGACATGGATTGTCAAATATCAATTCAGAATAGAGAAGGTGAAAGTAGAGGTATCATTCTACAGCGCCTCTATTTTCATTTGTCATTAAATGTCTGTGAAATATACGAAAAACGTTAGCAAAAATGACCAAAATTCGGTGAGTGTATGAATGTGTTCGAGTAGTGTGGGGAACACGGTTGCTGAGGGGAACTGCTAAGAATAATTATTATCGATAGTAACTGTCACTCTGACAGATGGTGAGAGAATCCAATGGCTAAAAAAACTTCTATACAAAGTGATTTGTTCGATTTTATTATATCAAATGAGAACTGTTTGTTTATTAATATATTTATATGTAAATGGTTTCTCGTTTTTGCTTTAATTTGTGGATTTTGGGTTTATGGAACATCGAAAGAGAGCGGTCATTAGAAAAATTTTTACTTTTGAGGATTTTAAATCTTAAAATTATCTATGTATGTGCCTCTACTATATATTACTATACGCTTCCTCTCAACAACCGTGTTTCCCCTACTCCTTGGATACATTCATACGCTCGCCCATTTTTTGTCATGTTTGCTAACATTTTTCAGATATTTCAGACATTTAGTGAAAAATGAGGATAGAGGCTTTGTAGAATGACACCTCTACTTTCAACAACTTTTTTCAAAATTGAAATTTGATTATCTATGACGCATGGGGGCACAATGCAAAAATAGTGATCAGAAAACTTTATATCATAATTGTTCAAAAACTAATAAACCGGTAGCGCCTAGTTTTGGCATACAAAGAATAGATGTAAATTACTATCAGTTCCTACAAGCCCAGTTCTACAGCTTCTAAAGTGGCGAAAATACGATTTTTTTTTTAAATGCTACATTTTTCAGTATTTTTTGTTATTCCCTGTTACTAATGATCCAATCGGATCGAGCCTGGGCTCATTTCATTGGTATTTTCATGCTTTACAATTGACCTGTTGATACCATTGAGATTAGTTTATTATTTTTGATTTTATAAACATGTTAAGAAAAAAAACGTAATTTTGTTGCTTCAATTGTTTATAACAAAGTAAAAAACCATAGTTGCGAGTGGAAAAGGTAGCAAAATATCGCTAGGAATCTTTGTTAATGTGATGGCACAGTTGGTATTCTGATAGCATTTTTTACACATTATCAGTTAATTTTTGCTCTATTGATTGTTCTATATGGCTAGTCTAAGAAAGTGTCACAACTCTGAAAAAGTCAAATCTTCTCTAAAATTTCGGACTTTTTAATCCTGTTAAGTCTGAATAAATCTACTAAATAGTCCAAACTTTCAGCTTCTGAATTGCCATTTACTAAATTTCCCAAGGTTATTAAGACCTATTGACATTTTATTAGACTTTTTGAGAGTGCTTTCGGAAATGTATTTTCACCTAGGAATCCACAACCCCCAAATGTTTTGCTCACCAAATGAGTTCAAACCAGAAAAATTTTAAATACCGCAGCCATATTGGATCTGCCATGTTGTATCTTAAAAATCTGACGTCAGTCACAATCACCAACCCCAAAAACGTTATGTACCACTTTCTTGTCAAATGAGATGGGACTTGAAAATTATTGAAAATCTATATTGGCATTAACTTCAAGGTCGTGATCAAGGTCATGTGGAAATATGAAATCTACCAGTTTTCGATGTTATGTAAAAAATTGATTTGACTTTAAATGAATATCAAAGTGATGGTCAGTGATGTCCAAAAAATAAAATTTTCCCCATTCAACGTTCCCATTTCGAATACTAACATTTATTTAACTTGTAGAATAATTCTGTTGAATTAAAGATTCAATTTTAACCAATTAACCATCATTTTATTCATTTTCATACAAAATATTTTTATATTTATACATCCTGGGGCCTGTTTCACAATTAACTTGTTACTTGTAGTTTTATAACTTGCAGAATTTCTTTTCGTAATTCAACAAAATTATTCTACAAGTTAGAACTTGTAAAATCCAAAATATTACTATTCGACGTGTGCACGACATGCAACTTTCAAATACTAATATTTTGAATTTTACAAGTTGTAACTTGTAGAAGAAATTTGTTGAATTACGAAACGAAATTCTACAAGTTACAAAACAACAAGTTACAAGTTGATTATGAAACAGGCCCTCGAAAATACATTCACAAAATGTAAATTTTGCAGTCCTACTCAATCCATCACCCATCAAAAAAAATTATTCAAGCTCCCGAAATAATTTCTGGTTACAGCCTTATATCTAACACTCGTTATTGTCAAAATCTCGTCTGAGTAATTACTGCGTCGGCCTATAACGAAATGCAGTTTTAGTATTTTTTTAACCGACTTCCAAAAACGAGGAGGTCATCAATTCGTCGTGACGTTTTTTTTATGTATGCTCAGTGATTCAAAGACGGTGTTTACGCAGATATGGTTTTTCTGATTCAGTCCGGCTCGAATTTGAACATGTTTCTTCACCTTTTGCTAGAGCAATCAGGTTCGACTCTGACCATATATACCAATAGATAAATAGTCCGGCTCGTGACCATGTATACAAGGGGGATTTATCTTGTAGTTGAGGATTGAATCTTACCTTGAAGACACAGGGAACTTCTTTTTTACTCCCTTCGTAATTGCGGGAACATCAATAATATTTTTCCAACAATAACATTGTTTTATTTATTGAGTTATAATAATCACAATCTTCTCTATAGAATATGGTGATTCAGGTTTACAAGATTCTGCAGCAGTACTCGTTTCACCAATGTTCAAAAACTACAATAGCCGACTAACGCCATTGATTTGTATTCCAAGAAAATTCTACTGTTTCCTTCAACGGTCTACATTCCCAGAATGCTTTTGACCTTGTTGAAAACCAAAAACTAAATAACTATAAAACATTAAAACTACACTCGCAAGCTACAAAGTGTGGCTCACGACGACATCATTTTCACTCTTTTCTTCTACATTACTACCGCGCTAGTAGTCCTGCGCACAGGTTTCTAGTTTATTTTCATTGCTGCCAACTAACCGTTGCTAAACCAATCGTTAGAGTGCATCCCCAAGCATCTCTCTTTTTAGGTACTAGAGGTTATTTAACCCTTTCAAAAGAAAACTTTGTTTTCAAACAAGCGGCTGGGGCAAATTTGATGATTTAAATGGCATTGTATTGAGGAATATTACGGAAAGGTACCATATAATTTTCTATAACGCGAGATTTACGGTTTTCCCGAAGATCAAAAAAAAAAACTAAGGCACTACATTTCAGTAAATTTCAATAAATCTACACTGTTTTCTCTAAAACGGCTCTTCCCAATTGAATATTTTAAATTGTATTCTATAAAGAGATGTTCCAGCTTAATTCCGTATAATTATCTATAACGTAAAACATACCGTTTTTGAGAAAATCGTAAAAATATTTGCAAATACAAGGTACAAGGTCCATGTAAATGTCAAATTTTCTTCACAAATATCTAGCTTAAATGTCAACATATGCCATGAAAGTATATCGTACAGGGTGTTCGTAACGGTTTTCATTGCAGTTCAGTGAAATGGCACAAAATATTCCATTAGTGTATCAAAGAGAAAATTTTTTAGGTCAGCGATATGTTCTGACTGGTATACGGTGCAAGTACAGTTAGACAGGTGGGTTCAAAAAATCTTACAAATAAATGTGATATTGGGTGGTACATAAGCAGTTCAGCAGTTCCTTATATAGGATGGTTGAAATATAAGGTGAAATCGAATTAAAGTTATACAGGGTGGTTCAAAAAATGTTGTATTGGGTGGCACATAAGTGCTTGCGTATACAAGGTGGTTAAAATAAGAGTGAAGTAAAACATATTTATACAGTGGATAAAAAAAACTAAAAAATGTTTAAATAAGCATATGCATTTAGAATATTTGAGTTATAGGGCGGGTGGTTCAAAAAATTGTAGAAGCAGTTGCATATACAGGATGATTGAAATATAAAGTGGAGTGGAATTTTAGTGTGAATTAAAGTTACACTTACAGAAAATAAAACAAATAAATTAATTAAAAAATATGTCGATATTATAAAAAAATACAAATTATAGAGAAAGGAAGACATAAGAATACGCTAAAATAACCAATACCCTAAATCAGATAAAAAAATATGTTAGAAAATAGTTGATTGTACACGTTTTCTAAACGGTTTTTATTTTAAGCCAGTTGAAGTCGGCTCTTTTTCATTAAATGTAAATTATGGATATTAAAACATGCCGCAAGTAGGTGGTATACTTGAAGCTGGCCGCAAACTGGGGTTGCTGACCATAAAATAGTTACCCGAATCAAAGTTCAGGTGAATTTCTCCTAATAAAATGAGTTTTTATTTTTGAAAAATCAAAAAAATACCTAAATTGTTTATTATAAGAACCAATCTAAAATTAATAGACACTGAATTAAATAATCGAATTCCAAATAACAGAAAACAAGACATGTAGGGGTATCTACTGGCGAAATTTTTAAATGGGTTGCATTTGACAGTTAAACTCAACAAGTGCTGTCAGTGCTGTATGATCTGTGGTCAGTGCTGCCCTCGGCGTTTATGTCAAAAACATACCTCGTTCCATCGAAGAAAACAGGTGTGCATTTTTTAACGATTTGATTAGTCATTCACAATTCCAATAATTATGAAGATCATCTAATTGGAAAAATATTTTAGGAATTATGTCATCTTTCAGATCTGTATAAATATTAATAACCTCATCAGCATAAGTATTTGAGAATGGCAAGTGGAACAATATACAATACAGGAAAAAGTGAAGCATCTCAGTCGTCTTTTGCCCAAGAAAGTTCAATAAACGATGCTTACTCAGCACCAGAAGCCAGATTTGAGTGCCCTATCTGCTTAGCTTGGCTAAGAGACCCCGTTCTGACATCCTGTGGGCACAGATTTTGCCGAAACTGCATTTATTCTTGGTTAGAGTAAGTATTTTTAACAATTTAGAGTTTTGAGTAAAAAGATGAATTTACTCTTTGTTACAGACGAGAAAGTGCATGTCCAGTTGATAATATGAAACTCAAAAAAGAGGACATCTTCCCTGATAATTTTACAAGAAGAGAAATATCACAACAGCGAACAAAGTGCCCTAACATAGTGAGAGGCTGTTTAACTGAATTGTCTCCATTAGATGTAGAAACTCATTTACTCACCTGTCAATATAAGGCTCCAGAATTACCAGACAATGAGAAGTTGAGATGTTCATTTGTTGATGTGGGTTGTGATGAAAAGTTTGAAGATGAACCTGAACTGCAGAGGCATTTAGAACAACATATTCAGAAGCATCTAGCAGTAAGTTCATTATTTGATTATGACTTTACTCATTATTTGCTTATGGTTTCCTAAATTTTTTTTGTAAAGCAATATATATTTGTCTTCTAATTGTTGTTTCCCACACAGCATAAAATATTTCTAAAATATTTATGCAATATTTCTGGTTTGATTTGAAACATTTGTCCACAACAAAACACCAATGAAATTATTCATGAAATATTTCTGTAATATTTTATAAAATCTTTGTGTCATATTTCATGTTATATTTCAAAAGATCTTTTGTTGTAGATATAAAAATAGTTTAAATATATTTTAGTGAACTATTTAAAAATATTTATATAATATTTCATGTTTGTTTTGAAGTATCATAAAATATTTCAGATCTCTTCATATTTTTGCTACAAAAACCTTTTGAAATACTTCATGAAATATATCTGTAATATTTCATAATATATTTCCAAAGATTTGTTTGTCATAACCATACTAATATTTCAGAAATATTAGAGTCAAATATTTTAAAATAGTGCTCAAATATTTTATGTTTAAAGTATCTTTTGAAAATTTATCCAAAATATAACTATATTCACAATTAAAATTCTCCTGAAATATTTCATAAAATATTGGTGTAATATTTCATGAAATGTTTCTCTAAGATTTCTCAAAATATTTCAGTAGATGTTTTGTCATGGACATAGAAATATTGCAGAAATATTTCAGTGAAATATGGGGGGAGTAGAATTGTGGTAATACCATGTAATATAAAAAACGGTAAGAAATAAGTATTTCAAAATAGTTTACATAACAAATGTCCGATTATTTTGATATATGTACATTATGAATCATTGAATTTATGTATGTATTTGTTTTTTTTTCTGAGATTTCACAGTAATTGTTTTTTCATTTAATATTTTAAAAAAGTGATTTAAAACAATTTAGTAGACTTCTCATCCTTCATTGATATTCTTTGAATATCCTTTCACATTCACATTTTCTATAGATTCTGTATTTGCAGTTACTGTCACAGGCTTACAGAAGTATAAAAATAAATAGCAACCCAGCCAGTACTAGTGCCATTGCCCAAGAAGCAAACTTTTGGGATCCCCCTTCAAAGAACGAATCACCGATTTTATCTCAGGATGAGAATCTTCAAGGCTTATTAAAGTGAGCAAAATAAGAGAAAAATGAACCGTAATTATAAAGTCCATTATTTTTAGGGCTTTATATGAGAAGATAGTGTTTCTTGAACAAAAAACTCGGGAACAAGACATAATCATTGCCAATATGTCTCAGCAAATATCTTCCTATAATTTGTCGATGACGAAATTACAGCAAAGATATTGTAATGGCTGTTATATTTGGTATTTTAATGATTTTAAAAACAAATTAAACGCCATGAGGGAAAACCCACACTTGCAGCATTATAGCCCTGGGTTTTACACATCAGCCAATGGATATAAGTATGTCACTAAATTAGTTTAATCTTTTTACATTGAATTATGATGTTTTTAGGTTGTGTATAAGATTAAATTTGTCACCAAAAGATAATAATTATCTGGCGATTTTGATACACGTTATGAAAAGCGAACATGATCAAACTTTGGATTGGCCATTTAGTGGAAGACTGACTGTTACCTTAGTTCATCCTTTGTAAGTTTCTTTCTGTTGTTTTATTTTATCCACCACCGTTTAAACAAAAAACAAATGTCACCTAACCCTCAACATCACGACAACGAATGAAAGATTGGTACTACCATAATAACAAAAGCCACATGGTATTGGGTTGCCATCTATATATCAGCTACTGAACTTAATGTATTAAAAATTTAATTCGCTCTACTACTGCAGAAAAAGAAACTCTCCTTTGTACATGTCAAGCAAAATCTAACATGTTTTCACGCAAAACTTACACAACTATTTTTTTTTTCAGACAATCGTTTCGTAGTATTAAGGAAACCATGATGACCCGTCCCGAATTAGACGCTTTCAAACGTCCCTCACTCGACATTAACCCGAAGGGATTTGGTTACACCGAATTTGCCTTACTGGAAGAACTCATCGAACAGGAATTCGTACTGAATAATCAGCTAGTGATTAAGGTTCACGCACAACCAGTGTAGTAGGGTTTAATTTATTTTATACATCTAAAATATGAGGTGTGACTACAAAAAAAAAACGGTTTTTATGATCGCCAATTTTTCTGGAGGTTTGTTGTGACATCTAGTTTATTCTTAAAAACCCCAATGCTTCAAGTAATTTAAATGACTTTGAGATTTAATGTTTAATAGTTTTAAAATGATAAAACTAATTGGATATGCAGGGTAACAACAAAATAGGAAATGTTATATGCCCGGTGGGCCAATAATGTATGAACTGATGATTAAGGCTATATTCATTGGCAGATCCAAAGGGTGTCTAAGGGGCTACTTCAGTGGGGCCCCCTTCGAGAGTCTTGATGTTAGTGAATTTAAAAGTAAAACAAGGGAATATAACTTCAAAAAGAGCTACTTCTATGAGCTTAAATGATTTTGAATTGGTTTAAAAACCATAAAAAAGTACTACCTTCTCAATTGAGGACGATTTAGTACGAGATCGCCTCTCTGAATCATGGTTTCCTCCTCCTCCCCTCGGAAGCTCTTGTCTGGATCCGCCAATGGTGGTCAAGCTGCCCTAACGGCAATCTTGGATTCCCCACTGATTACACTCGTATATATGTTAAAAATCTACAAACCTACTGCCGGAGGACGATAATGGGCCGTGAGAGATGCAAACTAAAGTTACGTCCACGGGAATTCCGAGACATATACATTCAAACTGAAGTTGCATTTTTTAACGGAAACACCCTGTATAGTACATATTTGGATTCCTCTGTCAATTTTAGTATGACTGTGTGTCATACATGGTACCTAAAACGCACCGTTTGGGCGTTAATCGAAGTTTTGTCAAAATATTGATGTCTAGAAACAATTGAATTTCAGAGATGTGTCCGACAGTTATAGAAGGCTGTTATTAGGGGAAACTATTGACCACCCTCAATACTGCCAAGAGCCAGAATTATTATGGTGAACTTCCGTTATTGGGTCAGATATCGTCACCCGAGTTTGCAAAATTTAACCATGGATAACTTTTTTTCAAAAGGAGAATCTCATATTTTTTTACTACTAAAGCAGCTACAATACTGAATTTATTATCTTCGGCTATTACTGAATTTGCCTTTTCTTGTTTTTTATAGTACCAAACACTTCCTGTAGCACTGAATCTTTACAAAGGTCTTTAAAAGTTCTTTATCTCCAATATTGACTCGTAATATCGCAATTTTTTGTTTCATGTCGTCTGCCAAGTTGTAAACAAAGAGGTTTATACTTAGAGTGAATTAGGTATGGGCGTTATTGTAAGTGGCAGTGTAATAACAGTAGAAAGAGAAAGACAATATCAGGGAGCGCTTGCTATGTCTCTACCCTACCAATAGTAGGCGTCACCACTGACACTGACCAATCAGGAACGACACGCTTATTCTCTCTCTCTCTCTTTCTATTGATATTACATGAATTTATTTCGCTACTTCACGTACTCTACAGTATTAACCTCTTTGGTTGTAAATGCATATTTTCATAGAATCTCATCGACCAAGTGGCTTTTGTCTCAATGTCGAGCCATTGTGCCAATCAATAATATACCAGGTGTTCAAATAGTTTTTGATACGGATAAAAGTTTTAGAAAATTTGTGCATGATATCTAATGATGACGTTGGTCAGTAAAAGTTAAGTGAATGTCAAATCGATTTTTTAAATGGGACTACGGAAATGGACTGGGCGATAAACTTACGTTCGAATATGACCCTGACCTTAAAGTAGGGTCATTTCGAGGTCAAATAATATCCTTGGATATGCTTTGTGACAAGTTGAGGTTTCTCCATTTTCATGTTCAGGGCCAAAAGTATGTGTTCTGGTTTGCAAGCACTCAACCTCTAAATGACCACGAGCCTAAGTCTTATTCAGATGAAAGTCAGTATTGAATAGCCGGCGACATGTTGGTACAACATTAAATTCGCTTTTGCTTTTTTTTATAGTCACATCTCATATAAAAAGAGTTTAGTTGAACCTGACCATAATTTTTTAACAAATAAATTATGGTGTTATTCTAAATTCACTAGGAGAAAGTATGTAACTACAAACCAAACAATTCAAAAGAGATTATTTTTATTTGTAAGCTAGAAATTCTCAGGAAAAAATCTCCCACAATCCATCACAAAAAGCCAAATTTGTGAAGAGGATATGCCTTATAGTATCTTGGACTGTTTCTGGCTTATGACATTCACATTCTTCCATTTTCAGAAAATCATATCTAAAACATGTTTTCCAAACTCTAGGTTGCATCATAGTTTCAGTTATAAAAAAATAAAAGTGTTATTATATTCCGGGTTTATAAGGAACATATTTTCCTAAGGGCGTAGGGGGCGGGTACCTTGTACGGCCGAAAGTCCGCCCCTACTAGGATTTTTTGGTGACAATCCCGATTTTTCCCAAATTCTAGCCACTTTAATTTACTAAATCAGTGAAAAAGAATTTTTTTGCTGTATAAAATTCTTGATATAAACGAATTTGATGGATTCGCACAAAAATTAATATTTGTACCTCTAGGAAATTAACTTTTTTATGTTATAAGTCATCACGGTTCAATGTTCATTTTCGTACATCATTTTATTTGTTTTTACCACTCAGAAATTACAAGTTCAGTGTTATTTTAGTTAAAGATATTCGCCGAATTTACTTATTACTCACTATACCTGGAATAAAAAATGACATTGTCTCCCTTTTTACTCCTAATACGTAAACTGTATCAAAGGCTTCTACAAATAACTCAATTTTTCTCTTTATTTTCCTATACTCCTGGAAAAAAGCTGATAACAACAACAAACCTTAATTTATGTCATGGCTCTCTTAAATGACATAACTTTGATTAAGGTTACTTTTTATGTTTTTAAGTAATCTCAACTCTCAGTGTCAAAAGACTGAAGAAATCTATATATCAATCTCATTTAAAATCAAAGTGGCCAACCTTTGGTCTTTAAATATGCAACAGGGATTATTTAAGGAGTGTAGCTAATGATAGTGTTATAAAATTTATCCATTCCGTCCCTGGCGAAAGCAACGTAGCAACAGTATTCATCAAAAATGAGCAAGAAATCAATCTGGACGCTGTGCGAACAAAGGTAGAACGACCAGAAAGATCGGCGTACACTATATAAGGCAATATTAATTTCAGTAGTTAGTTAGTAAAGCTTTACCTATTGTTGTGATTTCGATGTTATTGTATCAGAATACCACCTAGGCGACTACCCTTGGGGCAACAACAGGCAGTCGAGGAAAACATCGAGTCCATGTTGCAAAATGGAGTTATTGAGCCATCCATCAGCCCATGGTTCGCTCCCGTCGTGCTAGTAAAAAAAAGGATGGAACCACCCGATTTTGTGTGGATTACAGAAAGCTGAATGACGTCACGAAGAAAGACAGCTATCCACTACCCCGAATCGATGACACTTTGACCACACTAGCAGGCTACCGTTGGTTCTCCACACTAGACCTAAAGAGTGGATATTGGCAGGTTGGTCTACACGAAAACGACAGAGAGAAGACAACGTTCTCCACCAGTAAAGGGCTGTTTCAGTTCACGGTCATGCCCTTTGGGTTATGTCATGCTCCCGCTACATTTGAAAGGCAATGAATGCTATGGAAACTAAATGGTGTTACTGTTGTAATATTCGTTGGTTATTACTAGCTATGAAAATAAATTTGTTATAAACTCCTGTGGGTTCAAGTTAATAAATTTTAAAAACGGACAGTCATTTCACTTTCTAGAACATTTATTTACTCGTAAAAAAATAATTCTCAACAGCTGATTCTAATATAATAACATCGAAATCGTAACAATAGGTAAGCTCTACTAACTAACTACTGAAATTAATATCGCCTTATATAGCGTACGCCGATCTTTCTGGTCGCTCTACCTTTGTGCGTACAGCACCCAGATTGATGGTTCTTGCTCATATTGAAGACTCTAGAAATTGAAGGGACGGAGTGGATAAATTTTATAACAGTATAAAGTTACTTCACAACAGTCGTAAAATAGATTTCCGTAGGGAATTAATAAAATATGCCATGGAAATGTTGTGGAACATTTTTGGTTATACCACATATAAATAAAAATAAAATTATTATGATTAAGGTGTTGATCTTGTCATTTTGTCGAATATGATTATTATGTCATTTCAAGTAATGACTACAATATTTGTTGGTTGGGTTGCTTTCCAAACTTTGTTACTGTAACTTTTGGTATACTAGTGACTGCGCCAATTTTACAGGCAAGGCAGAAATAAGGATACTTATATAAAATAAAAACTTACTATTCAATTAATTCAGTATATTAAATGTGCCCTTTATGTCTGTTGAATCTTATTTGAGAAACGAACATAGACTGTAACTTAATCTATATAATTATTGACCTGCCCTTAATATATATCTTGCATCAAACTTGATATACAAGTGATCCATGTTGTAGACGATGAAAAGGTGGCCGCTATAGTTTATTTTAATTGACAACAATTTTTAACTTCTCATCGCCAAAAACAAACCTGATTCTTAGATCCATTAAAATTGTTACACATTTTGTGTAGCTATCCACAAGGGTGCTTTCCACATGTAACAGTACTAGTCAATGAAATATAAAGTGTATGTTTATTATTTCACTTCCAGAAAGTTAATGAGCAAATATTTTTTTAACTTTGGCTATTATATATTTATATACATATGTATTTATAGGACGTTACTGCTATAGTGTTAAAACTTGTTAAATTATTTTAGACATCCATCCTATGTAATTAGATAAATGTTATCTAATTGGGTATCTTTGGGTTTCTGTTGACTGAAATCTAAACATTCCATTCGAAAAAATGCAGTTGGTGGTATAATAAAAATGTATTATAATGTATTAGTGTTATAAATACTCACTGATAACAGCCCGTACTAAATATATTAATGTTAACATTTAGTTTTATACAATATACAATGCATATCATTACTGGATAATTATTTGTATGATAAATAACTGTTAAAATGTTATTTGTTTTCATATTAATTATACAAAAAAAAAGTTTGTTTTTTATTTTTCAATTTACTATTTACCTAAATTTGTGATTATTTATCCCTAAGATCTAAAGCCTGGTTTCCCAACTAGATAAGTGGTCTCCAAACTTTCTTGATCGCGTACCCTTATGACGAAAATTGCCATAAATTGTATCCCTTAAGGGAAACAAATATATGTATGCATCAGGCGGTTTCCGCGAATTCATCCCCGTAGTTGATAACTGATCCCTCCCGGGATCGATGGTGAAATGACGTTTCGGCAGTCACATCTGTGCTCATCAGGACGGTTCGCATAGTTCTCGTATCCGTCAGCTCACACTTCCGGTTACTCGAAAATTATTGATGAGGGCAAATGAGACACAGCGAATATCTGAGGAGGATTTACTTTTGTTCCTGTTTCAGAAAGCCGTTACGTTTTTACACTTTGTGTCTCAGTTGTGTTTTTGTAGGCAAGGTTAGACATCCTATTTGTATTTTTTTTCTGTCGATTAGCCAAGCGTCCCCACGGAATCACAAATCTCAAGGCTCGAATAATAATTTTTAATATTAGTTTTCATTTTATTACATATGTCCTTCGCCTTTATTTTTCATTCGTATTGTTTTTTAGTAAACATCCTTGGAATGGTACTACACAAAATATTTGACTAGAAGTGAATACATCTTCCAATAAATATTACAATCAGCTGAACACGATTTTTGGACATCATGTTAGAAAATATTCAAATTTCAAATAATTGTAACACAAAGTTTTGTACCCTCCCCAAAGTTTTTATTTTTCACATCAGTACCCAAGGTTAGCCAGTAAAGGATATATGCGAAACTGACCACGTATTAAATGGTTCAATAAAGAGCTCGGCCAACGCTAAGCTTTCCTTTAGCAGCGACAAACTTTGCATACTTCACTGACTACACTGAAGAGGGCGCTCGGTGTGCTTATTTTGACCTATGTGTACAAGCATTACTTATAAAGCTGGCTATGTTAGCTACGTAAGCATAAGACTTCATGCTTTTAAGCACATTTATAAATACCAATTATTGCCATTAGATTTAAGTTATGTAAGAACTTGTTATAGTGAACCGTGATCAAATGATAAGGCATACAGTTCATGCACTCCTCGCAGCTCATGTCAGCAACACCTTATATTAAAATCTTAAAAACGAGACAACCATACTGCAAGGAAACACTCTTAATGAAGACCGATACCTTTCTATCTCACGTATGTGTGTGTTTTTCCCTGGCTATTTAATGGTGACCTTGACCATGACCTTGAAAGTAAGTCAAAGTTGTTTTTTTCATAGGAACCCCCTATTTTTATTGCGGATTTCGAAGGAGCGAATTTTACGCAAAAATATACCTTAACCACTTTCTTAAACTCCAAGTCCAACGTTTTTTTTCTCTGCTAATTTCGAAAGAGCGAAGAATTTTACGAACAAATAATTATACCTTGACTACTACCTTGACCTTCAAGGTCATTCGAAGGTCGAAGTTGTTTTTCTCAAAGAAACTCCCTATTTTTCACTAAGGATTTCTAACGAGCGGATAATTTTACGTGCAAATATACCTTGACCACGTGCTTGACCTTCAAGGTCAAAGCTGTTTTTTTTTCTAGGAACCCCATATATTTCACTGCGGATTTCGGAAGAGCGAATAATTTTACGTACAATAATTATACCTTGATCACAATCTTGACCTTCAAGGTCATTCCAAGGTCGAAGTTGTTTTTCTCACAGAAACCCCCTATTTTTTACTATGGATTTCAAAAGAGCAGATAATTTTACATACAAATATACCTTAACCACGTTCTTGACCTTCAACGTCAAATTTGTTTTTGTCTAATAACTCCATATATTTCACTGCGAATTTCGAAAGAGCGAATAATTTTACGTACAAATAATTATACCTTGATCACGACCTTGACCTTCAAGGTCTTCCAAGGTCGAAGTTGTTTTTTTCATAGAAAATCCCTATTTTTCCCTACGGATTTCGAACGAGCGGATAATTTTACTACAAATATACCTTAACCACGTTCTTGACCTTCAAGGTCAAAGTTGTCTTTCTCTAGGAACCCCCTATATTTCACTGCGAATTTCGAAAGAGCGAGTAATTTTAAACACAAATAATTATACCTTGATCACGACTTTGACCTTCAAGGTCATTCCAACGTCTAACTTGTGTTTCTCATAGAAACCCTCTATTTTTCACTACGGATTTTGAACGAGCGGGTAATTTTACGTACAAATATACCTTAACCACGTTCTTGACCTTCAATGTCAAAGTTCTTTTTCTCTAGGAACCCCCTATATTTCACTGCGTATTTCGAAAGAGCTAATAATCTTACGTACAAATGATTATAACTTAACCACAACCTTGACCTTCAAGGTCTTTCCAAGGTCGAAGTTGATTTTCTCATAGAAACCCTCTATTTTTCACTACGGATTTCGAACGAGGGGATAATTTTAAGTACAATTATACCTTAACCACGTTCTCGACCTTCAATGTCAAAGTTCTTTTTCTCTAGGAACCCCCTATATTTCACTGCGTATTTCGAAAGAGCTAATAATCTTACGTACAAATAATTATACCTTGACCACGACATTGACCTTCAAGGTCATTCCAAGGTTGAAGTTGTTTTTCTCATAGAAACCCCCTATTTTTCACTTCGGATTTCGAACGAGCGGTTAATTTTACGTACCTTAACCACGATCTTGACCTTCAAGGTCAAAGTTGTTTTTCTCTAGGAACCGCCTGTTTCACTGTGGATTTCGAAAGAGCGAATAATTTTACTTACAAATAAATACACCATGACCTTGACCTTCAAGGTCATTCCAAAGTCAATGTCATTTTTCTCATAGAAACCCCCTATTTTCCACTGCGGATTTCGAAAGAGCTGATAATTTTACGTAAAAATATATATATACCTTGACCAGGACTTCAAGGTCATTTCAAGTTTAAATTTGTTTTTTCATTTTAAATACGATATTTCAATTAGTTAATTTTCGAATAAGGATTAAGACCATCGTATACCGTAAATTGGTATGGCGTCAATTGATTGACTAGACACACCCTGAATAATCTATTTTCGTGATATATATAAATAGCGATCCTCTGATGACTTATTCATTTCACTATTAGAGAGTTCAGTTAGTACATTTTCGAAATTACAATAGCACCATCTTTTGGTTCCTTACCGTACTGTGCAAAGTTTGTGTATGTTTGAGAAGCATCGTGGACCCACCTCTTTAATACGTCCAACGCACCGAACTTTCTTATAGAGAAATTGTAGAATTTGAAAAACCACGTAAATATGAAGACGATTGCAGATACCAACGTGACAGGCAACAAAATTAGTGTAATAGAAGTGCGTAAGGTGATGTTATGATAAATGTTTTACATTGAGTATAACATCTTTAAGAAGTACATTAGAATGACTTTCGCTATGGAAAATGTAAAACTACTCCCCTACCCAAAGGTGAGTTTTTATTTAAGGTGTAATAATTAATAATCCATTTTTTTATATTTCAATTTATTTAATAACTTTGGCAGTTATTTCAATAGTTTTTAAGCTTCAGGAAAATTAGAGTAACAATATCACAAGTAACGATAGAGATATATGTTTTTACACAACAATAGTTTTATGGTACAAAAGTATATAAAAACAAAATTCTTAACAAATAGATTTTTAAAAACTACAATTTGTATTCTAACGTAGGGATGCGTTTGACTGCTTATGGTTGTTGTATTATAGAAATCTTTGAATTTTTTTTCGTTTTGTCAACCTTTTTTAAATGATCAATATATTTAGAAAAACCTACAATATATCCAACTGTGTGTTCCAATCACCATAAAATTTTAATTTTCAAGGTGATACAAAAATCAGGAAAATAGTAATTAATGTTACAAAATCCCCTTAATTTGAAAAGCGTCTAAAAATAATGAATAAAGGATAGTGTTTCTATTGTATTAAGGAAAGTACTAGAAACCAACAATGTCTTAAATCTTGAAATTTGTAGGTACAATATTTGTATCTATGTATATTCCAACTTCTTTAACATTATTATAAAACAATCTATTTAAAACAAAAACAAATCTGCTTTAAGTTGGACAATAACAACTTGATATAAGTTATATAAAGAAGTTCACGAATTTTCCTATAAATCCCCGATTGTGTAGAAATGTCAGATAAAAAACTGTAGAGATGTAAACTGAATCATCAACATCACAATACCTGAAAAGCGTTAATTCTAGCCTATAACCGTAGCTTAAAAAACTACTCGCTTAGTAAGAATTCTATTTTAAACTGGAGAAAATGTTACTAGACTCACATGCGGGTTTCTTGAAACAATTACAAATCTTATATAAGGAAAGCCAAAGCCAAAAGTTACAAAATATGGCTCTGACCTTGTTTTTAATGGAATTATAATAAGCAAATTTGAAATTGACTAGGTATTGTAACTTTCGGACATTCAAATTCATTTAAATCCCTATCTTTCTAGTCTTGGAACGATATTTGTGCATTGAAGGATCCCTCCAGAAGTATTTGCTCTAAGGTATTGTCAACAAGCCCTCTTAGAGCATATGATTCTGGAGGTAGCCTGCATTGCACAAATATTGTGACAAGACTTGAAAACGAGGGACATAAAAGAACTACATACTCTTCGCAGCTCATTGTCAGCAGCTCTCAATTGAATGAAATAGCTTCTTGCCTTCTCTATTCCTCTCTCTTTTAAGTCTTGTGACGAAGTAAGAAGTTTTTGTTTAGATCCATTTCCAAGATGAGAAACTTCAATCAATCTTAATAGGCTTAAATATAAAGAGAATTTATTGTAACGGTTTCCACCACAAACCCTGAATTGAGGTCTCTTGTTCGAAATATGATTATTGACATTTTAAGAACAACATAAATATAACCTAGATTGTTTCATGATACATCACAAACTGAGACAGAAAATCACAAAATAACGAAAATTATTACAAACATTAAATGGTATAAAGCTGTTACATTATTAAATTTAAAAAAAAAATGTTTTGTGGGCAACTATGGTAAGCAAGTGTCAAGTTTTTAACCGAAATTTAGTGTTTTGTGGTAGAAAAACACAATAATCTTTGTTCGCATTTTAGTGAGCTAAATGTATATTTACTCACTGGCTAAAACTAAAGACCAACCCCTGATTGACTGATTATTAGAATAATTCAGAATAACATTGAACATTTTAAATGGTTTCTTTTTTTTTTCTTTGAAAGCAGTAATTAGGTGTAAAGAAGTTGCAATATGTTTAAACAAATTACATAATTATTTCAGATATGTTTGAATGTGTTACAATGTCTTTATCATTGATAAACTACGGCAAGGTATTCTCTTAATCTATTTTGCTTCTATTATTGCTTTAATGTGGTACAAATATAGGGGCAATTTGAATTGTTGGAGATTTAACTTACTAATGAATCTGAAACATTTCTGGAAGACAGTGCTGCTATCTGCGAAACAAAATCTTTAAATTTTACCAAGGGTTTAGTTTTTGTTTATTTTGAGTACAGAATCCAACAATTCTTTGAAATGTACCAAAAAATCTTCAATGTGACATTTATTGAACATTGCTAATCACATAGCTATAGAAATCTTGTGATTTAAATCTATTTTTAACCGACTTCAAAAAGAAGGAGGTTCTCAATTCGTCTGTATCTATGTTGCTTTTTTTTTATGTTTGTTCACCGATTACTCGGAAACGGCTCGAGGAATTTCGACCATTTTACGGGATCCTGTGTGGGGATATAGCGAAGTGGTCCCATATTTTTTTCATTAAAATAGCTTTTACCGGTTCTTAGAAAAATGGGAAAAAACTATTTTTACCTATTCACATATGCTCTATGCCTTGGTGGAGGAGCCGGTATTATTATAAAATTTGAAAAATTTTATTCGGAACGTGGGACGAATTGAAAAAAAGGTTGGATTACTTCCGTGATATCTCAAAATGGTCAGAAATTTTTTTCGAATAACATAGCTTGTATCGTTTCTTATAGAAAGGCAAAAAACTTTTTACCTATTTTTTTCTTATTACATTCTATGTCTTGGTGGAGTCTCCGGTATTATAAGATTTGAGTTACTGGTATTAACTATTAGGAACTTGCGGTAAATTATAAATAAGAAGAGTTAATCAAAATAAGTGTCAGTTAATATGAAACTACAATGTGTATTTATAATTTTAAGAGAAAAAAAAATTCTTCGCAAACATAATTTTTACATGGTCTAATACATATAAAACATAAACAGTAATCATTCTACGTCAATTTGTATTAACTGTAGACAAGGTTTATCTGCAAAGAGGACTTTCGATTAAAAATTAAAGTATCTTCATCTCGGTTAAGATATAAAATTGTTATCAAATAGGAGTAATCTAAAGCTATAATACGAACGAGGTTTGTTTATATATGCATAAATTTATATATATATATATATATATATATATATATATATATATATATATATGTAATTGAGTTCTGGAAAAAAGGCAATTCGATGAAATATTCCTATTTAGAAGTTTCAATGGATACAAATCTATTGGTTAGGGTCTCATATTTGAGAAAATCGTTTTGCAGAGATATTAAGTAATTAAAAAAGTTATTGACATTTTACAACAATCAAGAAAACTGATTTGTAATTTAAAGGTGTTCAATACAGGGTGATTTGGTAACCACGTAAGAGTGAGATTCGTCTTCATAAGATTTGCTATGCAAGATGGTTAAAATATAGCGTCGATGTAATTATAGCTTACAGGATGGTTAGTAAAAAGCAAGAAATAATTATATAAGGTAGCTCACACCAGTTTGACATTAATGATAGCTGACATACAGGGCGGAGTACAAATATTGTTATGAAGAATGGTTAAAAAAGTGTTAAAACAGCTATAGGATAACTCATTAGCAATTACAGCCATTGCATCACTGAAAATTGTAAAATAAATACATTTAAAAAAAAAACAAAAACCGACTTCAAAAGAAAATTAACTAAAAAGCATGAAATAATATTTTGCTACAATTAAATACTTTTTATGAAGTCGGTGCCAATTTGAACAGCGAAGTATAACTCATCAATGTACCTCACAAAATATTTTCACTTTCGCTTGGCACCGACTTCATAAAAAGTATTTAATTGTAGCAAAATATTATTTCATGCTTTTTAGTTAATTTTCTTTTGAAGTCGGTTTTTGTTTTTTTTTAAATGTATTTTATGCCAATAAGCTCAATAGTCCATAAGTGAACTGTAGCCTTAATTCCTTGAATAGTTGGTTTAGAATTAGATTAAATTTTGTAGAATTAACGACCGTTCAAAGTTCATTTGCCTCCTCTAGCCATGAACAAGAGTAGATTTGTTGAAAAGTGTATAAACCTGAAAATATTTTATTGGATCCTGGTCTTAATCAAAATTTTTTTTCTAATTGAAGTTTTTTCGGTATTCTGTAATATTTATCAAAAATTTTGTGTGTTGAATAAGGGGGCACGGCAACAATTTCTTTTTTTTTTCAATAGAAAAAAACACCTGGGGACAAAATGAATAACAAAACAAAAACAACACCGACATGATCAAGAGAAACACTGCTATAAAACTCAACATTTTATATAGCAGCATTTTTATTTTTAACCCCAAAATCTAAAAAAAACGCCAAAAGTGTGTTTGCAACTATGTATGGTAGGGTACATAAGTTAATATGGTCGTTTGGGCTTTAATCCGGGGTTCTCCCCGAAAATCCAGGACAAATAGTCACCCTATATTATGTGCAAGGCTGTAAATATTTGAAAAACTGCAAAATGGGATAAGTTCAACTCAAACAAATGTTTATAATTTGGTTAATTTTTGTCAAACTTTATCATTGACTCGAAATATATGTAATATCAATTTTAATTTCAAATGTAGATTTTCATTTGTCTTGCCAAAAATTATAATTTTTTCTCAGTCCTTATTTCGATTGAAATTGGTGTCAAATTTTAGAAATGATGAACTACACAAAGTGTTCCCCCCAATGTCCAATCTAACTTATAAAAACTGATATTATAATCTTGGCAGTTTTTGCACAATAATAAAATGTTGTAATTTAATCATATTTTGTTCTAGAATGATGGTCTTGTTCATATTACTTTTGCCACGTATGAGCTACTAAATCTCCCTTTATTTTCCAAAATCTCGATTTATACCACTTTAAAAATTTAGGAAAATCTAAAAAAGCGAAAATCTTATAGTTCATAAAGATTAAAATATGAACAAAAATATAAAGATAAAAATATATTGCGACTACCAGTTTTCAAACTGCCCCTGACTTGTACTACTAACTTGTGTATTATGTGTTATCATTTAGTGAAAAATACGCAACCTACGATTATTCAACTACCACTTCAAACTTATTGCTAGATATCAAAATATACCCGACGAGCTAATTGTACGGCATAGGTCCTACTCAAATAAAAATAATAGAGATTTATTTTTCAAGTCCCATCTAATGATACTTCATTGTAAGTGAAAATGGCTTACTACTCAAAGCTAAACTTATCTGCATCTAAAGTTAATATTCAACTAATTATACTAACAGATTGAGCCTCACATTCAATATTTTCGTTTTACAAAAAATACAACATCTATCTATACATATTTAAGCACATTCAACAAACTCAATATATTTGTGCAAAACATCTAAAAAAAAACACGTCAATAAACGTAGACATCTTAAAAATATATATAAATAGTGACTATCAAATAAAACATTTATTGTCGACCTAACATTAAAATAAAGGATTTCTTTTAAAGCTAACTTTGGATAGAGAGTATTATGGTTTTTACAGACAAGCTTGGAGCTTTTCGATCCATTCTTGTGCTGAAGTAGTGTCTGTCGCACAAAAATTGTAGGTACGTCGACTAGTACGTAACTGGAAGAAAACATGTAAAGATTAATTAATGAGTTTTAAAAAAATCAAAATTTCCCTAATAAGTGTTCTTTTACAGAATTTAAAATAATAACGTATTTATCAGAAGTGGGATAAATATTTTAATGAAACGATTATGCCACTTCTGATAATAGCGTTCTCACCTTGCTGCTTTAAAAAACAAATATTTTCATAATAGAAAAAACAATATTTGTTATATATATACAATATCTAAACCTTTTTTTATATGCCGCTCTGAAGAGTGCTAAATGTTCTCTGCAATCTCCCTATTTGTTATGATTCTATAAAGCATAGCGGATTTGTGCTTAGTGAGATTTCAGTTACATTTTCGGATCCTTTTTTAATAATGCCTGCTTTCGTTTCTGATATTAGAATTATAAATGCTTTAATGTTTTTATTTTTCTCGTTGGTTTTAATTATAGTCTTGTTCTTCTTTAAGTTGTGTCAATGTGCTAGTTTTCTTTATCTTTATCAATTTCTTTCCTTTCTTCTATATGTATCGGTTTGAATCAATCTATGACCACTTCTGGTTGTACACCTATTTTACTTTGGGGTATGTACTTTTATCAGTTATCATACAGTTTATTTCATTTCGTGAGATCTTCCCCTTTCATTTCTACCTAGGCTGCTAAATTTATCAATTGCACAGTCGGCTGGGTGTTAAAGTCACACATATTAGTTTGATCCAATGCTTTTATTCTCTGATAAGGTTTCATATACTAAGAACGAAATTGTAATAAACGCCCTATCATACTTACATCAAAGAAGGATTTATCATCTGTCTTTTTAGGAGGCCCAGGAGCTGGTGGGGCAGGGATGACTGATATCACTTCTGCCAAATCTAGAAAAAGGACCATAAAAAATACTTCAATATTTCATTAAAAAATCCTGCAAAAATATCAATCAATATGTGAGAAGAATATGTTTAACAAAATTGAAAAACAGGGTATAAGATTGTTACAACAGTTTTCTAGTTTATATATGTTAAATATTCATTTCATACATAAGGTTTCAATTTATCTTATATATTAATAGGTGAACAAGAAAACGCACTACTCTTTTTCGACTTTGATTTTAAAAGGAAGACGATGAAACGCATATCATTCGAAAAGTACTGTGCTGTAGATAGACAGAATATATTCATAATATTTATTTCTGTTAAAATAGATAAATCCGGGTATCAATTAAAACTCAGGACGGCTGAATATTTTCTAAAGTAATTTCGAAAAGATTGTTGAGGAGGTCTTGAATTATTTTGTCTATTCATGTAACAGATAAGTATATAAAAAATTGTATATGTAGAACAAAGTGTAGTAAGGCAATTTCGTAAAATTGCCCGGATTACTGGTTGTCTGTACAGAGATTCTTCCTCACAGTTTTTCTGAGAGAAAGAGATGTCTATAAAATGATCAACCAGTATTCCTGTATATAAGTAATGTATTGTATATTGTGTAATACTTATCTGTGTATGGAGACAACACTAAACGATTGACAACGACTCCAGACTCGGAGTTGAAACGTCTCCATACACAGATAAGTATTACACAATATACAATACATTACTTATATACAGGAATACTGGTTGATCATTTTATAGACATCTCTTTCTCTCAGAAAAACTGTGAGGAAGAATCTCTGTACAGACAGCCAGTAATCCGGGCAATTTTACGAAATTGCCTTACTACACTTTGTTCTACATATACAATTTTTTAAATACTTATCTGTTACAGGAAAAAATTTGGAGGAGAGAAAACCCATGAATAGACAAAATAATTTTCTAAAGTACTCATACTTAAGTTCTGGAAAAGGACAAGATCATTCCTTTAGTAACTTTGACCAAGGAATCCGATTTGACGTTGAACCTCATTTTTGAAGTTATTTTGAGGTCAGCCTCATTTTTTTAAATGAAAACCCCTATTTTTCAAATAATAGGTTTGTTCCAACCCGATGCGAAACAGTATGTGTAACGATCACCGTCATGCACATTGAAGAAAACCTGTTCCAACGAAGTTATGACGGTTCAGTAAACGATACATCACGGTGTTCCAAGTAAATGATGTACCGTTTCTTGCATCCTTGGTGAAGAGCAAGAATCATTTGGTGATTCTTATTACTCATGCGCAGTAGAAACTGTCAATACATTAAGGTGGTGGAATGCAGGTCACACAGTTCAGATCGCAAAGTGGTCAGAAAACCGTTCCAATTAATATTTTTTTGTGACTATACAATGGGAGTACGTTGAACGGTGCTAAAATCGCATTTGCGCACACATTCGATGCAGGCGCTTTCGTGACAGTTTCATGGCGGTACGGATACAGCAGGTAGGAACTAACCTAATGACTTCTTCTGGCTTGACATTTCGTACTCGGGGTTTTGAGGTCGCTGCATTCGAATCAACTAACTAAATTTCCAATCCAAGATGGCGAATTAAAGATGGCGGATGAAACTCATAGAAATAGCACATTTTTGGCTGGAAAGTTCTTACTCGGGGGTTTTGGGGGTCGCTGAGTTCGAATCCATACATAAAACTTTCCACTCCTTTCGAATCCGGTATCAAAAATAACCACATGAAAAAATGAGGTTGACCTTCAAGTGACCTTGAAAATGAGATGTAAGATCAAATCCAAGGTTTTATCACTGCACTCGCGAGATTTTTAAGAAGTCATTCTCTGACCTCTATTTGACCTCTAGGGGTTACCTCTTTAAGATTCCGCAATAAAAAATAGGAGCTCCCATTAAAAAAAAATTAGGTTGACCTCAAAAGAACCTCAACAATCAAATCCGAAATGAAGTACTTTAGCAAATATTCAGCCGGGACTTAATTGATACCCATTATAATGTTTCTAGTGGAGAATCTTCATCAGTTGCGCTCCCCTCACCTGAGTGAAATCTCAAATAATTATTTTTGTAAATACACAAATAATTATTTGTTCAAATAGAATATCATTTATCTTTATTTCTTTGTTATATTATTCTACCGTTTAATTGCTGAATTATATATTAAGATTTTAGAAATTTCATATTAACTAAATGTTTGTATTCAATTAATTGTAAATATAAAACAGTTACTTTATAAACACAATTTCGACCACAAGTGATACAAGCCATATTTATTATAAATATAAAGTAAGTACATATTATTCCAATTTACAGTACGTCAGTTTTGATTTGCAACTTGCTATCCTTCCAAATAATAATGAAATGTACAGGGTGAACTAGTGTTGGCTGCCTATATTTTTCAATTGAACTTACTATTTTTATCAAATTTTTAAAATTCTCTTACTGAGCGGATTCGAAAATTGTACCACATAGTTTGAAGGATACAGGATAAAGTATATAGAAAATTTAAACTCATTGATGAACTATTAATAACAAATCATTTATTTTAGTCATTTTGTAAGATTGTAGCTGTTATGTTCTGCACTTAGCTGATTTTGTCCTTTAGTTCACGAATATTTTCTAGCCTATTAATATAGACTTCATAAATTCAAGAACACCATAAAAAGTCTAAGGAATTTAGATCTGGTGACCGAGAAGGCTACCGGGTACTAACTAGAAGCAACTGGTGGTACAATTTGGGAACAAGCTCAGTAAGAGAAGTCCGGAAATTAGAAAAAAGTATGTCTTTAAAAAAGTTATTTTGAAGAACGCCCTGTTCATTTATCTAATCATTCGTTACTTTACAAACGCACTGTATATTAAAATTTAAGAATTTCAGCGAGAGAAAAAAATTAGCTTACCTATGTATCCCTTACAATGAGAATCCTCCATTGCATCATAATATCGGAGTTGATGTTTGATGGAATCCAAAACGAACCATCTCTGTTTCCAACCTTTCAGCAAGGCTCCTCTCTTATATAAATATCCTTCGTGAGTCCTATCTTCAGCCACATTTGATGAGAACTGATCATAGTACTGCTGACTAGATGTTTGCCTCGCGCTTCCTGTTTACACAACATAATCGATAATTCTAAATGAAGAAGTACTAAACAATAGAACGTTCAAATCACTAGACTTACCTGAACTGACAGATGCGTTGTCACCTGGATTGACTTGCATACCCTGAGTAGTGGTGCTGTCGGCGACAGCTTTGTATTTGGTGCAATTCTTCGGAACACTTTCCATACATTTTTCGTGGCAACTGTAACCACAGTCCATGCACCGCATACCAGTCTGCAACCATCAAAATTACATTTAGAGTCTACTGGAATAAACATAATGATACAAATATTTCTAGGGTGATCAAGTATTAAGTAGATGAATTAACAACTTACGGTGCCGTCGCTAATATCGGATACAAAAAATTTCTTAATATTAATCGATATATTAACTGAGATGTATTGATTACTGTAACATTTTTAAAACATGATTAAGAGGCTTCTTTTCTTGACCAGTCTACCACAAATAACCATACAGCACTATGTGATAGTGGTACGTGTACGCTTGCGCACCAGTTTAAACATGCAACATATTTTTGTGGGATAGATATAAATATGGTTAGAAATTATTAATAAATCACGTTATGGTTATGAAATCATAAGAAAATGGACATGTTTGGATCGTCGGATTGAAAAAAGCGTCACTTTTTTGTCGGACAATTTTAGCACCATGTTCCCACATAAAATTGTTAAAACTTTCAACAAATTATAATCATGAAATCATAGGGTTCAATATTAACATATTGCGGGTGTTTGATAAATGTGATAATCACACGAACCCTATAGGATGGAAAATTACAGCTTCTCAACAAAGTGCGGTATTTGTGGTAAACTTGTCCCTTAATGAGGTTTTAAAAGTGTTATTAGTTTGTTTTTTAACACAATAGAAGATAATGTTTAAAGTAATTGGTAAGTCTCTGCTTACTGGGCATACTGTCGTTGTCTTTGACATTTATTACACAATATATTTGACAACTTAAACTGTCATTTAAAACTAACCTTAATATTATAGGCTGTCACAATTCTGGCAATATTCATCCTAATTTTGTCAAAATACACTAATGAAATGTACTTTTTGGGTCCAAATTCTTAACAAAAACCAAAATAAATATCATGGGCATGAACAAAACCCTAGACAAAGTTCGCCAGCGATCCTACTGGATAAATTACTTTGAAGACGTCAGAGCTTAGTGCCGGAAATGTGATACCTGTGAGCCAGTAAGAGCCCGAAGACCCGGGCAGAATGCAGCAGTACAATGTGGGCGTCCCATTTGAGAGAATTGCCATCGATGTCGCCGGTCCGTTTCCCGAGTCTGAGAAGGGGAACAAATACATTCTAGTCGCAATGGATTAATTCATCAAATGGCCTGAGGTATATGCGATAAAGAGGCAACCACGGTAGCGACGGTGCTAGTAGAACAACTATTCAGCAGGTTTAGCGTCCCGATGGAATTACATTCAGACCAGGGGCGTAACTTCGAATCGAATGTATTCCAGAAGGTCTGCACGATGTTGGGGATCAGGAAAACGAGAACAACACCATAACACCCACAGTCAGCCTGAATTGTGGAAAGATTCAACAGGACCTTGGAACAACACCTATCCAAGGTCGTCAGCAATAACCAGCGCGATTGGGTTCCTATTCGGAAAAAAGTTGCGATTACCCTGCGATTTGGCATTTGGCTCCCCAGAAGAACCATCTCAAGACATCAACGATTATGCCGACCAGCTCCGACATAACCTGCTGGCAATACACGAATTAGCCCGAACGCAGATGTTGGCCACCAGTGACCGGATGAAGACGCGATACGACCTAAAGGCCAATTCAGTCGGGTTCCAGGAGAGGGACAAAGTCTGTCTATACAACCCCCAACGGAGCAAGGGTAAATCTCCAAAGCTTACACCCACCTGGGATGGTCCATACGAGGTGGTCAAGAGGATTAATGACGTTGTCTACCGGATCCGTCGAAACCCCAGGGCTAACTTGAAGGTGGTCCATTTAGATCGACTCGCTCCCTACCATGGAGAGGATGTTCTGATCGGGACGATCAGAATTAAAGGGAGGGCAGTGTTATACAAATCTATCCGGTCCGTCCCTGGTTTCATTCCGTGAAACATCAATCGCTGGGATAGAAAAAAAGAAGAGCTAGAAGATTCCGATAGGAAAAAAAACTTATCTCGAAATAACTCGACAACAGTAACATTGATACTAGATAGTACGAGAGGATTCGATGCTGATTTTAAAAGAAGCGGCCCATCATCGCAGCAGGCAATTAGTTATTGCGAAGAGTGTATTTCGTGTTATTATTTAGAGATTCGAATCAGCTGTTGTGAATATTTCATGTACTCGTAAATAAAAGTTTCTAGAAAGTGAGAGTAAATATTAGTCTTTAAATTTTAATTGAACCCACGGAGCATATAACAAATTTAACTAATTCCGGGCATGTACCTAAAATTAAATTGAAAAAAAAATTATGTAAGGAAGATTTTGCGAAATTCGGTCAAAAAGGGCAATTTTTGACTGATAAAAAAAGTAGCTTGCTGAAAGTTCTTATTAATTATGTTTAAATTCTAAACAAATTGGTGGAGAAGTCTAATTTTCCCTACGGTTACGTAAAATAACTAGATTGATAGAATAGGAACCAATATTTTTTAATTATATTTATTAAATTCATCTACTGTTTCATTCGAATCTGATGTTAAAAATAATTTCAAGTGGGCACTGTGTCAATAAGATCAAATATTTTAATATTGAGTTGTTTAATGGGTCTCTTTGGCATTTCTTACCTTAACAGGTCCCCAAAGTAGATTACCGCAGAAGTCACAATAAGTGGGAGTTGTACAATTGTACCTCTCGAACCTGTGAGGGTGTGAATAAACCAAGGAAGACTCTGCTGCCCCTACCATTTTGCCTCTCATCAATATTTCGAGTGTAGATCTTTTATGTACTAATCTACCGTGTGATCTTACTAAAGCAGTGCTGAATGAGGCATGGCGCTGAAACAACAAATACACGTCAAATTAGACTATTAATTTCAAATTATTCATTAGTCAGGAATAACAACAGATTGCATAAATAATAAACTACATTAAAAAAACAAAAATATTTCCAAATACCACATATTTAATTAATATGTACTTACTGTTAATGAATCAGTCAAAGGTATTTCTAATTTGTCCCAAAGAACTTTCCATTTCTGCGGCAAGTGTCCTAATTCCGATTCTAGTTTATGAACTTCTTCTAAAAGGTGACTAAAAGCATCAGGTACGGCTTTGTTGACATTATCATATCTGTAATGTCAGAAAGTGTTATTAGAATTTTATTATTTTTTCATCTACCCATCATTTATATCATAACAATATTCAAAAAAAAAACAACAATGTACTAATACATACGAAGGAAATTTACTAATAAATCATTATTTATATCAACAAATGAAAAATTTCTCGATATTGTATCAAAAAGACGATGGATGCTAGATGTTCAGTTTTAGATCCACAGTTTAAATCAAAGGCTTTTAGGTCAGTTAAGGGACTCACTGAATGTAAGTTTACAAGTTAAAGAGCCTCCTGATATGTATACTAACTGAAAAAATATTAACTGAAGTAGATGAATTTGAATAAGAACTGATATGGCCTGAATATGATAAACTAGCAAAAACATAAACTAAAATCCCAGGGCTCAGACAATTATAGCCGTGAAGACTTGTTTAGGAGAATCTTTATTAAATCTGAAGGATGATCTCCTGAAATGGTGAAAAACAACGACAGTAGTATATTCGCATGTAGCCCGATTAGCCAAATTTTTGAATATTAATGCTCCCTTTCTGATATCAGAGAGAATTTATTCCAAGGCTGGTGAAATCATGACAGAACAAAGAAATAATGTAAAAGGCGAAAGTGCAGAAAAACTATATTCCTCAGTGCCTATCAAAACCTTATTTAATTTAATAGTTGAACAGAACATTATTATATTGAATTTTTTTAAATTTTTCTTAAAGCGAACACTGTTTTTATATTTTGAATGTAATATTTTTACTTATGTAAAGTTTTTGCACTTATGTTATCCAAAAAGTGTTTTATATGTGGTATGTTTATATATTTAAATGAGTAATGAAACTTTATGGTGCTTTCATTTTCAAAGCTTGAATTAAAAACTAAAATTGATAGTGGTAAATACTTATAGACTAGTGACTTAGAGACGAATACGTCCTGCTTACGCGCATTCAACATAAACAAGCCAATTCAATAGTTTGAGATAGACAAAATAGGTATTGTCGTACATCATTTAAAATCCCTTTTTACGGACTATACCGTCGTAATAAAATTTTTTATTGCAATTTCTGAAACATGTAATAATGAAAGAGTATTAAAAAACGAATTTACATTACAATACAATGCCTCTAAAGCAAATGTTCAAAGTGTCTTCCATTGACTTCCATACAATAGTACAACCTTATTGACTGAAAGCCGTCTCTGACATGGTTCAGCATACTCGGTGTTATTTGACGACACTCCGCTATAATCCGTTGGCGTACTTCGTCCCAATTCTCAGGCTGAGTCATACAAATTTTGGATTTAACCTGTCCCCATAAAAAAAATCTAAAGGGTTCAGATCAGGTGATAAGACAGACCATTCTATAGGACCTCTTCTTCCAATCCAGCGACCAGGGTATTCCAAATCGAGATATTGACGAACTGGTGCGGCATAGTGAGGAGGAGCTCCATCTTGTTGGAAATGCAATTGCTCTTCCTGTAGTAGAGGATCATTTTCTAATTTTTCTATTATCAACGCATTAATTTCATTTTCCCATATATTGTGATAAATTAAACTATTTAAATTACCAGGAATAAACAGGGGTCTAATTAGATGATTTCCCAAAATCCCTGTCCAAATGTTTAGTTTTACCGGATGTTGACTATGAGCTTCTCGAAATAAATGAGGATTAGTATCGCTCCAAAATCTACAGGTACGGCGGTTAACATCCCCATGAAGTGAAATAGTGCACTCATCCGAAAAGCAAACATTGTACAAGAAATTTGGGTTTTCGATCATACGCTGGGTCATAATTTCGCAAAACTCTTGCCTTCGATCACAATCATTCTCATTCAATTCATGAAGTAATTTAATTTTGTACGGATGGAATTTGTACTTATGCAAAATTCTAAAAACGTTAGTTTTGCTAATACCGGAAGCTGCAGAGATTTGCTGGACAGACTGCGTGTTTGGTATAAGTTGGACATGGCCCAATGTAGCAACAGCTACCACTTCATCATTTACAATTTCAATGTGACCTCTTTTTTTATTCATTACTGAGCCCGTCTCAACAAATTTTAAAATCAACTCCAATACATATTTATGACGAACGTTACGTTCGGGATGGTTTTGGTTAAAAATCCTTGCAACAGATCGAGCACAATTTTCATTTTGGTAATAAAGACTTACCATCTCAACACGTTCTTGCAATGTATATACCATAAGTATCTTTTAAATTTTCAACAAATCAGTAAAGTAATAACTTGACAGATAAATGTACAATGCTTCAAATGATCGAATAAAGGTCAGAACAGATAAACAAACTTGCTGTAAATATCAGCAAAAAATAACGTAAAATAAAATGAATGTTTACATTTAATGGTTTTCTTGTATTGTGTGTTATTACAGGGTGCGGCAGTGGAACAGGATGGTTTAAGAGCGTACTATAAAAGAACTCCTTTTTAATACTTTTCCATGCAGTAAAAATTTATTATAATAATCCGGTTTTACTACTAGGTCCGTCAGGTTTTCTGTTACATGAACAGAAATTGCAATAAAAATTTTTATTATGATGGTATAGTCCGTAAAAAGGGCTTTCAAATGATATGCGCAACATCTATTTTCCTTATCTCAAATCTCAAGGTCATTGAATTGGGCTGTTTATGTTGAATGCGCGCATGCGCTAAATCACCTCAAAAAATTTCCCCCTCGAAACGAAAATCGACCTGTTTTTTTTGCAAATAACCAAGATATTCAAGGTGGCTCGTTTGAGATGGAATACCCTGTGTATTCTTTTAATATATTAAGTGATTTCAAAAAACTTGTAAAGATCTTAACTTACAATCACACTATATAAAGGATGTATTACTTGTACTCAAACTGAAAAATATTCACCAAGAGTTATCAAGGAGGTTATCTAAAATACTACTCACCCTAAAGCAACAACTTTCCTCGACTTCGAAATCCCGTCAGCAGCTTCGGCTTCCTCCTCCTGCTGCGAATCCATCTGAATGATCTCCGGATCGTAACTGGGCCCGTACCTCAGATCTTCGTCCAAGTAGTAATTCCACACTTCCAAACAAGGCAACGTCGACTGCGGCCTCAAAACTGGATGCTCGAAGTCGGGCGTGTACATGAAATTGAAAAACACCGGACTTCTCGCGTGCTGTTTTTCGACGTAGTCGAAAACGCTCTGACCGAGATTGGCACCTTGCATCGTACCGACTAGCCGACCGCCCGGATAAATGTTTTCGTCGTCCGACACCGTATCGACGCTCTTGTGATGCGACGTCAACGAACCGCGCTTGTCTTCGACAGCCGCCACGCCACTTTCGACTCTCTCCAGTTCACAATCGAAGAGAAACGTTCTGAATCGACACGAGACCGAATGATATGCCAAAAATCTGAGGTAGTAATCGTTGAATTCGAATGCCATCGGGTACTGTTTTTGGATCTGATGAACGACATCTAAGAACTGCAGAAACGTCGGGGCGAATCCGCTAGCTTGTGAATTGGCGTTGAGATTGCTGCGGTGACTGAATCGATGGCCGAAACCGATCCATTCTTTCTCGACTAACACGCGGAAGCCTTCCAGTGTTCGATAGTGCGGATCAAGGCAGATCTGTGCTACGGAGGACACTTGAGCTGTGACGTCCCAACCTTCTTCGAGGCAAATGGCTACGGAAGATCCTTGCAGGTCCAGAAGATCGACTACGGCTCCGGAGAGTTGCATAATGTTCTGAATTTGCTGCAGCCACTCGGAGTTCTCTATTAATCTGAAATGAAACAATACAAAATAACTTTTTACACATTTTTTGACTAACTTTATGGTTTAGTTGATGGAAAGGATATACCGCTAGAACTGTGAAGTTGTTGTAGCTAGAGTTTGTTTTTGTAAGTTCTCTGAACTAATTAGCTTGTCAGTAATCCTAGAGCACCTTGCCCATTGTCTGTTCGAATTTATACTAGCCGGCGATACCCAGGACAGCAACTTTTGATAGCACTGTACAATGTCTGTTAAGTTTGATGCTTCGAAACTTACAAAAGCGACCTTATGGCCATCCATAAAATACTTGCTTCTTAAAAACCTTGTTAGATCAATTCATATCTTTTACCTCATAATTTTCCTTGTCATTAGTTATTTGCTTGAACCGGACCTGACCGCCTTAGTCGCTGCAACGCAAGTCATGGTGTCGTTTTAGTGGGGATATTTTCTGATTCGAAAACCAAACGCAAGGTCTCCTGTCGTCTGAATGCCGTATTGAATGCTTGAACTCGCGAATGTGTGGGAATATATGGTTAATAATGGCGTTCGAGTAAAGTGGCAGGATGATAAAATTTTCATGTACGTAGGAGACAATGGCCCAATGGTGTGTTCCATGGCGAGTTATTCAATTAGAAAGATATGTTGATGGCTAACGAATATAAAGATTAGGTCAACTCTTTGTTAAAAAGGTAAGCGTCATTTTTGGTTGAAGTAAAATCAACATATGGGATGTTATATTTTACGGTGTTAAGTTGGGAACCTGCTTTTACGTTGGGAACCTGCTATTAAGTTGGAGCCTATTTTTCGAGTAGGGAGCTATTTTTACAAGATGGGGTTATTTAACGGTTTCACCGTTTTGATGGAATATTTCTGCGGTTGATTTAAGTTTGGGATGGAGTTATTCATGTTTCCGGCACTCTTTCCTTTTTATGGTGGAAACATATTTTTTATACCGTTTGGAAAGTTAGCCATGCATCAAGTGACTATTTAATTGTTAATTTATTGGGATTCAATTACTGTACAGCCATTGGTGGATGAAGTACAGATTTCCTGATGGCGGACAATTTGTGAAATATTTGGCTTTGAGTTCTCAGGACAAATAATCATTTTAATGTGTAGATGGTAATAGAAATTTCTGAAAGGGTAGGTCTATTCTGTTAACAATTTATACCGGTATCTTTTTTGAGCAAATCATTTTGATTATATGATCACAGTTGAGTACATTCTTTATCCAAATTTCACTTTGTAATTTTTTTTGTAAATATACTAATTTTCATTTTGAATTTTAGTGTAAATACTTTAATTTTTACTATATAGAAAGCAGACTTTTCAAATTTATTCACTATAAAGAGTGTGTAATTTTTTATTCTGAATCATTTTTTTGTACTCCATATTTTTTCTTTTTTTATTAAACTTTCTTCAATTTACAGTTTGCATATTTTTTATTATACCCGATCGATTGATAAGAGAATTTTTAAGCACAAGAAAAAGTATTGAACACAATTTTTTTGAGAACAAAATTCAAAAGGAACATATACAGTATCAGTTTAGCCGGTGTGAAATAGCATTACAACCTCATACTGTTTTTTGCTTTTTAAGGTATGTTCACTAATAGGTTTTTAATCATATGTAGCCCTAAGCAGCTGCCTCGCAATCGTGAGTAGACCAAGGTTTTATGTTGGATTTTAAGTTTTCTGAATTTATAAATACCAGGTCAGTGTCACATTATTTAAAAAAGAACCGACTTCAACTGACTTCTGATTTACAATTGATTATTTTAGTGTATTTTTATCTCTCCCTCTCTCACTTTCATCCCCCCACTCTCTAATTTGGACTCTTTTTCTGTATTTTTTTTACTTTTTTTATTTATTTTATTATTTGGACCACTTTCTTAAGTGTAACTATAATTCACCCTATATTGGAACCACCCTGAATATGCTCCTGTGTATTGGTCACCTAATAAACTCATTTGCCTATTACATTCTGAACAACTATAAACTATATTGCAACTGGTCTGATATTTTTTAAACCACCCTGTATAAGTATAAATTCTTTCCACCCTATCTATATATGCAACTGCTTATGTACCACACAATATCATATTTATTTTAAAGATTTTCTGATTGCTACTCGAACTTCTACGCACGCACGCACACCCACACATACACACACACACACCTGCAACCGTACACCATATAGAAACGATCGCTGACATAACAATTTTTCATTTCGATACACTAATTGAATATTAGATGCAGTACAGAACAACACACTAAGGAGGATGACGGACGGACCATGATACGAAACAACCAACTAAGAAGAGACATAGAGATGACCACAATCAAGGGAGAAATAACAAAGAGAGCGAAGAAAACCATAGCCAGGATGGAACAGCATAAGAACCCCCTGATGAGAGAGGCAACCAATTACGACGAACATTTGAGATACAAGATGAAAAGACCACGGCAAAGGCTACAACAAGAAGACGAACCAAAGGTGAAGAGAAGAAGACTGTAAATAGAATAGGAAATATTAGGGAACAGAACACATATTTTAGGGAAATAGAATATATTAGATAATGAAATATCTTAGGGAATTAGCATTGTGTAACTTTACGGGAAACAAATGTAGAAATTAATTGTATTAGTAGGTAGGGTAAGAAAATTTTGTAAAATTTCAAGTCTGACAATAAAGATATGGTAATAAAAAACCTAGCACATGGTACCAGGGTTACACAAAGCACGACTCCCTATTTGGAATCTCTGTGGGCTATTTTCCCCTGAAACTCCTAGAAGCCGATAGTCATTGCGCGTAAAAACATTACAGTACACCACCTTTAATTTAATTTTCTACTCACTTGTGAAAGCTGTGTTCCGGTTCTACGTTCTGTGAGCTCGGTATGCATGCCCTCATCAATTTCTTAAAAGCAGCTTTCGTGTGCCTAATATCGTAATATTCTACCGGTATGAAATCAGTCTTTGGTGCGGAATCTATCTTGATCCCCTTCATGTGAGCCTTCTCGCCCAGTATATACAGCGCCGCTCTTTGAAGCGTGTGCACACCGTCTACTGCGTTATCGATGTCGGTCGAATGTCGAATGTTGGATCGAACTTGTGGACCACCGGCTAACGAAGCTTGAGACGATTGACGACGATCTTTCAGCGAACCCCATCGACCGAAGTTCTTCGGTCCTTTACCACCAGACGATCTCGGAAATACCCTAAAAGAAAAAAGTTTATTCAGTCGCCAAAACATCGAAAATTCTCGAACAAAGTCGTTGATTCTTGCATCACATGGTGAGGTTCATTTTGATCAGATACCATTTGTTTTTTGTCTGGGTCATCAGGTAATCTATTCTATTCAAAAATAATTTCTCTGAAGTTCACCAGTCAGTTTCGTCCACACCTCAGAAAAATCATCTGTAGTACGCCTAAAGAAGTTTTCACTTCAAAAATTTGATTAAAAAAACTGAGACCATCAGATGAACATGAAGAACTGGATTCTGAACAAAATGAACACTACCATGTTAGAACCAACGCCTTTGTCACATAAAGTTTATAGAAGCAGAAACAGATGAGTCACAAATGAATTTATGGCCCAGTTAAGTATCGTTCTTACCCCAGCGTCCCGATGGCCTTGTTGAAAGCTCCTGATCTTCTAGCGACTTCTGGAGTTAAAGTGGCAAGTGCTGAAGCGTCTTCGGCTGCTTGTAACAACGAATCGATGCTCAAAGAGCTGTCGGACATGCCCCAACCTCGGTGCGCGTACACAGGTGTCGCCACTACGATTGAACTTAAATATTTTTCCTGTTCGGTTGAAGAGGTCGTCTCTGTTGAAGTGGCTGGAGTGGGGTGACTTTTTAACATTCCCATTACACTTTTACCTGGAACCAAAATAAAACAGTATTCCAAAAAGGTCTAAGTTTGATAATGTGTGTGTAAATTAAATGCCTCAAATTGCTGAATCATTTATTCATGGAAATCAATTGTAAAGATTTTACATACATATACAAAAATATGATTTTGTACTTTTAAATGATATTTTTTATAATCAGTCTAGAAATGCCAATTTTAAATAAACCTGATTTTATTCTAGAAAAATGAATCCTCTATTAAATTAAAATAATCAGTAGACTTTGAATTTGGTCTTTATTCTTTCGTCTTTATTTATTCGAAAGATACTGTGCCGTAAATATGTACGCATATTTATTCTTAGAAAGTACGTAAAATAAAGATGAATATTAGAAATACCCAACTGAGGAGGGGCCCTCTATAAAGAAGTAGCGTATGATCATAGTAGACTTTGACATGGTGGATATCAGTAAAATAATGTAAATTAATCAATTTTATTAAGTGACTCACAAAGTAAGTATTCAGTCCCTAACATTCTTAATTTCAGTCTACGTCATCAATTTCAGTACAATCAATTTGCATAATTACTTTTGTTGATCTTTATTTTAAAATGAGGGTAATCAAAAGTATATTATTCGGATGGTACTGTGCCGTAGATGTGTAGAACATATAGACTGATTATTTATTTCTTTGAAATAAAGACGAATTATTGCAAAATAACCAACGAGGTGACGCCCTCTATGAACAAGTAGCTTAACCTACGGTTGAACCTGGCATTTAGGTAGATTTAAAGTGTACAATATAATTATTCGATTTTATTTACTCAATACTCAGTATTAAAACATTATTTTCTATTGATTTATGTAGCCTTTTTTACAAAATTGATGACAACAACAAATATTAAATTGACTAGAATTTAGGGAAGTTTTTTGCATGTATAAAAGAATCTTGATGAAAACATTTACGTAAATTACCCAAAGACTAATTCTTTAGAAAGTCAAAATTTAATTTATGAATTTAGAAATATTCAATTATTTCTAATTAACCATACTAGTGGTCACCCAGTGGTCGAAATTCGACCCTATATCATGAAATTGTAAAAAGTATATTTTTATAAGAAACAGAGTTGTGGAGAAATCGGAGAAGTCGATGTAATGACCAAAATTGTTTACTCATATTGACAAATCTATTGCAATAAAAAAAATAAAAATGTAATCAAATATCGGTATTCGAAATATTTTTGACAAATGAATGACCCCCCAAATTTTTGGCTGGAACCGCTCCTGGCAAAATATTCGATATAATAATTGGAAGATTGTTCTTTACAACCTAAAAGTTTTCGTCATTTGCGGTTTCAATCAAGTTCGGGAATATTAAAGAAAAGAGAGGACCAACAACCCTAGGAGAACTTAAATATTTAATACATTCTCTAATGTCCGTTGCCTGACAATTTTTTACACACTACCTTCGGGAAGGTTGTGATAATAATATATTAATCAAATAATTAAATTCACATTAAAAACAGAATATTTAATATGAAAGTTACCGCAACGCGTCCGAAAAATCAATACTGATCTACTACATTGACTATTCTACCACTAAACACTAACAACGCTTGTATGCCACTTCCAGAAGTACATGCTCTAAGAATATAACAGCATCTAACGATCGCTCCCTCCATGTATAATTACTCAATGTTTTGAGTTTAGACCTTCTGGCGGCGGCATTGTCAGTTATTTGGCGTTGACAGTGTGGACGTAAATAATGAATTTTTATTATATTTTATTTAATGAATGAACCAATATTATGAATTAATATTAGCATTCTGCAGTGAAGGTCGTCAGTAGCTACCTAACAAAACAAAAATGAAGAAAATCGGTTGAGAGACAGGAGAAAATGGTACATAATCGTTTTGTCTTTGCCTAGGACGTCGAATTTGATCATGACAGTTGTTTAGAATCTTTTCATTAGATTTAAGGAACCATAAC
Source organism: Octodonta nipae (assembly GCA_034190945.1). Lineage (NCBI taxonomy): Eukaryota > Metazoa > Arthropoda > Insecta > Coleoptera > Chrysomelidae > Octodonta > Octodonta nipae. The sequence goes on from CM067219.1 coordinate 139,842,720, forward strand.
ATTATTGAAAGGCGTAATATGTTTAAATAATTTAGCAACAATTAGAAATTTAAATGTAAGGGAACGATTAGTTAATGAAACAAGAATGTGAGATAAAGATGGAATTTTATTACGCTAACCAATTGTTACGCATAGTCAGGTATATGTCGCATGAAGTTGAATTTTTGATGGTTTGAAATTATAAATTTAATTATGTACATCGTGAACAAGGTCATTTAGCAAATGACGAACGAATATTTACATAGTATATCGTTTATATTGAAGTTTTGAATTAGTAAATCTACTTCATCACCATTCATTTCTTTCAAATGAAATTATCATTTGTGTTTATGTTAACTAAATATTTGTCTGAAGACGCGAGATGTAAGACCGACATCTAGGATTTTCAAGAGAATCAGCACACAGAGATTCCGAATCTGGAGCCGTTCCGTGTAGTTGCTGTTCTCCCTTAACTCCTAGGACAGAATGTCACGATAAAATTTTCAGGTTACCTCACCTGTCAGAGATATTAAATACTCTCTTCGAGGTGTCATTCCTTTGTACGCAAGACAATATATATTATATATAAATATAATATATATTGTTTCTGGTTAGGGAACCTTCATCAGTTGCGCTTCCCACAATTGAATGTCCTCTCGAACACTTCTTTATGCATTTGATGCATTTCGTTAAATTTGAAGACGCGAGATGTAAGACCGACATCTAGGATTTTCAAGAGAATCAGCACACAGAGATTCCGAATCTGGAGCCGTTCCGTGTAGTGGGAAGCGCAACTGATGAAGGTTCCCTAGCCAGAAACAATATATATTATATTTATATATAATATATATTGTCTTGCGTACAAAGGAATGACACCTCGAAGAGAGTATTTAATATCTCTGACAGGTGAGGTAACCTGAAAATTTTATCGTGACATTCTGTCCTAGGAGTTAAGGGAGAACAGCAACTACACGGAACGGCTCCAGATTCGGAATCTCTGTGTGCTGATTCTCTTGAAAATCCTAGATGTCGGTCTTACATCTCGCGTCTTCAAATTTAACGAAATGCATCAAATGCATAAAGAAGTGTTCGAGAGGACATTCAATTGTGGGAAGCGCAACTGATGAAGGTTCCCTAACCAGAAACAATATATATTATATTTATATATAATATATATTGTCTTGCGTACAAAGGAATGACACCTCGAAGAGAGTAAATATTTGTCATTAATTGCCACATACTTGGCCCTACTTAGGGCCGGATTTAAGGGAGGGCACTCGAGGCTACAGCCCCAGGGCTTCCAAAATACGGGAGCCCCCCACAATAGAGACCGAAAAAAATACATTCGAAAATCTATGAATTGTATGAATATTGATTTTGAAAATTTGTAAGAACGTGATGTTTTATTAAAAATAATAAATGTAAAATAACAAAAAATTGCCTGCCAATTTTGAATCTCTTAAGTAGGCGCCCATCAGTTTTGTGCCTAGGGGCCCCCACCAAATTAAATCTGGCCCTACCCCACTATTTTCTCCATATCCAAAAGATAAAAATTAAGAATTTCCACACAAATAAATTCCAATTAATTAAACATGAAAAACAGTTGATATCGTTACTTTATAGACCATATTGGTCGAATTTCGCCCACATGCGGTACTAGTTATCGGTAAATGGAACAATTCAAACTTACCATGATGACCAGCTCCACGCAACAAAAGCGCCTTCGTACGCGGATGACGCCACGTTATACACGGAATTCTTCCTTGTCGATAACAACGACAAAATCGTCTGATGCTTTCATCTGTCACGGTAGCCGGAACCACCAGCAACGCCGGATAACTTCTACACGTCATGTAAATCGAATTGACCGTAGTGAGTCGAAAGTGATCCGGAGCGGGTCTACTGTTGGGCGACTGCGCAGAATTCAAAAGTCCCAACCGCTGCCAATCTCGCACGTAACTTCTCTCCTGCAACCTTTCGAGAGTTTTTGGATCCGCAGGAGTCGGCGCTATCGACGACGGCCCCGGCTCAAAGTCGTCGATGGATATGTCATCGTCGTGGTTATAGTCGTCGGTGACGGGGAGACTCATTCTACCCGGTGACGTCATGTACTTGTTGCTGTTGTTGATGCTTATGTTGGGTAGCACGTATTTCTGGCGTTTGGACGACGATTTTTGTTTGAAGCCCGCCTTTCTTGCGGTCTTCAGTAATGTTTTCTTGGCGAATCCTCGTAGGGTGGCGTTCTTTTCTTTGTTCTTGTGCAATGGCGTTTGCGTGACGACCACCTGACCGGCGAAAGCGAAATGATGGAAGACGTCGGGCGGGTGGCGGATTTTGTGGATGAGTTTTCTCAATGTGTCGATGTTTTCGGCGGTGACTTCTTCGTCGAAAGCGAGTTTCATCAGTTGGAAGGTGCAGGAACGTAGCTGGAGACCTTCCTGGAGCCATTGGTCTAAGTGTGCGAGATACTGAACCGCTATTTTTTTCTCTTTCGTCAAGGTGGTTACTGGGAACGAACGAACGACGATTTGTTCACAGGCTGAAAAAATAAATATAGTAAATATAATTATCTCGTCAATATTTATTTTATACCGTGAGGACAAGCCAAATGGAATAAATTCGAAAACGAATAAAGGAGGGCTTATAGGGAAAAACGCTTGGACACGTCGATTTGTATTTGTAAATGCGCATATTTTCAACAACAAAAAATATATATAGGGTGTGTCATGTGACAGTGGTCAATACCAACTTCCTTATTTTAAATGCAAGCCCCAGTATATTTTTTTTTTTTGATTCTCCAGAAAATTCTAGACATAATTCATATACAGTGTCCTACACCTATCTTCAACTGTTCCGGAAATATTAAGTGTTTTCCGATTTATTACAAAACTTAACATTAAAAAAAGAAAATTATTTTATTTCACAAATTCGCTATATACACTCAATACTTAATTCCCATTGGGCAGATGATATTGAGATAGTAAGCAAAAACCATTCCTGCGTTCCTTTTTACTGATTTGAAAAAAAAACAGTTTTTTTTTTTAATTTTCGTCAAAACTCCCTTAGCATCTTGTTGTCTGCCTGCATGACAGTGTTACAATTTCGTTAACTGTACGTAAGAATATCAGAAAAATGGTTCACATAACAGAACACACAAAATAACCATTCTACAAATGATCAGCTATGGAGATAACACACAGATACAAATAGAAGTTTCTCGGTTAATTCACGAAAATTCTGGTCGAAAAGCTGTTCAATGATTGCCACACATCAATTTTTCGAGTATTAAAGGAAAATAAAATGCATCCCTATAAAATGATGCCGACTCAGAAGCTTATGGAAGACGATTTCGATAGGAGAACGTATTTGTGTGAACAAATGATGATAAGGTTAGATAACAATGTGATCCAATTAGGATAGTTTTGTTTTCTGATGAGAGCACATTTATACTTGACGGTTATGTTAATCTTGAATCAATCGCCGCTATTGGTCTAAAGAGAATCCTCACTGGATGACACAGAAACATATGCAATATCCTGAAAAAGTTAATGTTTGGACAGGAATTGTTGGAAATCATATCATGGGTCCATTTTTCATTGATGACGACTTGAATGGAGATAAATATTTAGAACTGCTCCAAAAGATGTCGTGCCAACTTTGCCAAACTTATATCCTGATCCAGAAAACCACAAGTTTCTGCCAATACAATATGATTTCAGCAAGATAGAGTACCGCCCCATTACGAAATCTATGTTCGGTAGTACCTGAACAAAATTTTTCCAAATAGGTGGATTGGGAGGCGCGGATCCATAGAATGGCCAGCAAGATCTCCTGATTTAACGCCATTGGACTGCTTTTTGTGGGGATATGTCAAAAGTACTGTATACAAAACTCCTCAACTTAGAAGACCTAAAAAGAGGAATCACGCTTGCGATTAGATCAGTTACGCCTGAGATGTTGAGTAACGTTAGAAGACATTTCTATACCTGATTAGCATGTTGCCAAGACGTTCGCGGCAAGCATTTTGAACATTTCCTACATTAACATTAATGTTTTTTTTATTATTAAGAAATAATCGGTAGTGATTTGTTTATTATCTGCCTGTTTGTGCAAATTTGAATTACCAGAGTTTTTAAAAACAACAGTTGATATTAGCTAATGATTTCATGATATTTTTTTTATTTTTCGTGGAATAAAGACACGTACACTATTGTGTACATTGGGTCTTGGTGAAGTAAGTACATACCTCACCTTTTTTTTTGAATTTATAATAAGGGCATTCTTTCAGCATTTTGATTTTCAAAATGCGTAGAAGAAGGCCGCTTTATACGAAGAGCTTTTTTGCTATTTTTTATTGCTGAGGCTCTTATTGGTACCAATAAAAATGTATAAAAAAAACAACGAGGAAAGGCCTCAATCGTTATTACCCTCTCTAATTGGGAAAAATGGCGACCGGAAGAACAGCCTGTGTATGAAGTCCAATTAGATGGCTACAATTGATGATAAAAGCTTCGCAACCCGTTTAAAATGTAAGAGCAGAACTCATAATATGTGTCAAAATTGCAATGTACATTTATGTATTGCAAAAAAACATAATTGTTTTTTGATATAGTATACTAGAAAATAAAAACTCAATAAATGGATAAAACAATTGTTATTACTAATAAGAAACAATAAATATTTATATTATATTTTTTAACGGTTTTTGATTTGGGGATTATCATATCGTTAAGTCCCAATGTACACTATAGAGCACTTTTCAAATCTCAAAACTGGGTAAAGATAGAATTTATCGATTTATCGACAAAACTAAAAATCATAAAAAAAAATAATGATGTACCAAATTTCAGAATTTTACTCCAAATAAATACTTGAAATTAACAACAACACTTATGCAAACTCTTTATTTTCTAGTATATCCTCAATGGCAGTAGTTGGATTTCGAAATTGTATAAAAATATTTGAAGGTGATTTCTGTTATTTTTATTTAGGATCGTTAATGTTTTTCAATATATGAAATTTTAGTACAGATTTAAACAATGTTTTGACTGCTAAAATACAATATCAGTATTGAAATAACTTTACTGTTCGCTATTATTGAAGCTTCAACACCACATAAAAGCAAAGGATCAACGCTATGCTTTTATCGTTGCTCTCGCCGATGCTCTTATCACTTATCGCAGTTCCAACACAAACGCACCGTTATACAACTAACCTTGCTAAACCGTTTTGCTACTGCGCGTAAAGCCGCTATTTTATTGCATACCGTCCACTAGTGTTTCCTCTCATTGAGCACCACTGTGATCAAAGTTTGAACTGGTGCAGAAATTGAACATAGAGGGCATAAAAACCAAGAATTTTCAGCAAATCATTGTTAAATTTATGAACATCGTACTAATTCTAATAGCATGTGATGGTGTATGCACAACTTACCAAAAGAATCACAGGGAATCCCTTTGAATATAATTCTATAGTTGGTGAGAAATATAGCTCCTTCTGCAGGCAAAAGTGGTGGACCTCCCAAAAGACCTGCACTGCTTTCTTCTCTTCCATCTGGCAGCAAATAAACTCTGAGTCCTAAAAACAAGTTGAAATATATCAAGGTATATAAAACAAAAACTATAAGACTTTGTATAGAATTGTGTAGTCTTACCCTCCATGATGGTTTCTTCTCCGACCAACAGATTCGGACTAAGTATCTTCGGTTTCTGGATAGGAGGTAAACGTTTCGACTCTCGATGTACAGCCTCCAAAGTTTCGATGTGCATGTGAACGACACCGGGTATCATTTGATGAAGATTCCTGATATGTTCTCTCGTAACACCACCTTCGTTGCAAACCTTGTCTATGAAACGTGATACTATTCTTATGACGTTGTTTCCTGTTTCTCCTGGATCTTGATCTTCAAATCCAGATTCTGCATCAGCACTATCGCTTTCAGCAACACTGCAATAGTTAGTACAAATCAGATAATCTCAAGAACCATTTGTTATCAGTTTTTAACCGACTTCCAAAAAGGAGGAGGTTATCAATTCGTCTGCCAATTTGTTTTTATGTATGACTAGCGATTATTCAAAAACGGTAGAGACAATTTGATGTTTTAAACTGCATTTTGTTAAGGAACATTACAAGAAGGTACCATATAATTTTCTATAAAATGTAATTTACAGTTTTCCAGAAAATCAGAATACAAAGTAAATAAGGGACTTTCAATGAATTTCAATAAATCTTTACTGTTTTCTGTAAAACGGTTGAAGCAATTTCAATATCATAAATTGTATTCTACAAAGATATGTTACAACTTGATTCCGTATATTTTTCTTCAATGTACAACATATGTGCATAAAAACTGTAAACATCAAATGTAAATGTCAAATTTCCATCATAAATATCTAATTTCAATGTCAAGATATGCTATGAAAGTATATCGAACAGAGTGTTTGCAATGGTTTTCATTTTGATTAACTTAAGTCAGTTTCTTTTAGAGACGAAGTTAAGTTACGGGACTTATAGTCGCGTGAAATGGCAGAAAATATTCCATTAGTTTATCGGATCGAAAATTTGTTATGTCGGCGAACTCTTCTATATGGTATACGGTTGTAGGTGTGTGGGTGCGTGCATGTGATATTAGGTGGTACATACGCAGTTGTATACATAGGATGGTTGAAATGTAAGGAATTGAATTAGTTATACAGGGTGGTTCAAAAAATATTGTATTGCGTGATACATAAGTAGTTGCGTATACAAGACGGTTGAAGTAAGATTGTGGACAAAACTATAGTTATACAGAGTGGATTTTTTTTAAGTCAGCTGAAGTCGGTTCTTTTTTAAATATAAATTATTTGAATTAACTTGGGCAATCACAACAACATTCAATGAAACGTTAAAACAGTACAATAGAAAACGGCTGAAATATTTAGAGGTATCGTTTAAAACATTTATAGTAGAGTTGTGAACAATCGCCACCCTTAGAAGGCAGTAAAATTCTTATAAATAAGGAATCAAATTTAAAAAGATTTTATACCAATATTAATGAAAGCTTTGATTCTTTTAGTGTACGTCACATGAAGATTTGAAAATTTCTTATACATACCTGTTGGCAATGCTATTGCTGGCTCTCTCATCATCAAAGACTTCATGTTTGCTGGCTTTATTTCCCATATCCAAGGGTATTAACAAATAAACCATTCTGTTCGCATAATGAATAGCTTGACTGTACATAGTGTTTTCCTCGCAAGTGATTAATTCCTTTTGCTTTTCCGGAGATATCGTATTCCAAATCCGCATTTGTTCCGCAGCAATTTCCAGAGCCGTTGGTTCTTGAGCTTTACTCAGAGCTAGAGATCGTCGGTGCCAAGTGAAATCTTTGCTGTCTCTTGGAGAAGTTGGACTCAGCAGTTCGGAGCTGAGCCGTGGAGTCAAATTATCAGTCCTAACGTTAAAACAAATATTAAAAAATATACGTACTTTATGTTTATTAAGTTATTTATATTTACAATAATTCTTATCTCCCTTATTAACTAAAAAATGTTTGCTTTTTACACTGTTTATGAAATTTAATAATATAATACGATCAATATTTGTTGAGTTCTCGATTACGGTTCTAACGATTTTGATTAAATTTACCCACTAAGGGATTTGGATGTCTAGAAATCAATTGGTACGAGTTTCATCCTAGGGAAAAATCGTATTGCTGAGAAATTTAAATATTAAATAATTCAGTGACAGATTGTGACAATTATGATAACTGGTGAAATTTCAAGGCATTAATTACACGATAATTTGATAACCTAGTTGAGAGTGAAACTGCTCTTGTAAAAATTCATTCAATACAAATTGATGTGTAGAAATTTTTTTACAGCTGACCCTTTAAGTTATTAAAATGAAGAAGTGGCAGATTTAGCAATTTTTGGATCGGTAAAATCTTATGATATCGCATGTTAATTTGAGGCATAAGTTGAAACTGAGTGTTATTTCGCCCCAGTTCATGTCGTAATAGTTAAACAGGATGGTAAAAAGTTTTTTATGGAGCTCATAAGCAACTGCATATAAGAATTGGTTAAAATACAGGGCTTTCATTTCAAAACTAGCCACCCAAAATAACTTTTAAAATATAAGACAAAAACCCCGATAATTTATATTTACGGACACATTTTATGAATATCGGTCACCCTGCAGTTTCAACCTCTAAGCGGGAGTGAATATCACTCCTACAAGTTTAAATACAAAGGGGTATCATGTGATACCTCTTTTTAAAGGTCTCTTTTTTGTCAATCTTTTGATTAGATTATTTTTTACATGACCCAGAAATCGTAAAAAAATGTTGAGAATAATTGCTAATTACACCAACATTGGTCACGAATCCGAGGTCAGATTTGCAAAATTATAAATGGCGGATCCAAGATGGCGAATGAAACTTAAAAAATCAGCCGTTTTGCACAAAAGTTCTTATATGGGGTTTTTTTGGGTTCGCTGATCACGAATCTAATAAGACAAAATTCAAGATGGGCGTTCAATATGAACCATGAAAATAACCCACGAGACGAAAATCCGTCCGCCATCTTGAATTTTTTAAATTCCGAACTCATGATCAGAGACTGAAAAAAAACAATTTTGGCGTATATCAGTTGATTTTAAAAAATACTAATGCAATTAAAATACCACATCATAATAGGAAGCCTTATGTCTTACAACTTAACAAAGATACAGTGTAACGAAACACCTGCCGTATTTACCTTGCAGCATACAAAGCTTTGATGTCCTTTTGTACGTCCTGGTAAAAGGCCGCCTCCCAAAACTGTTGGTTCTGCCAAACGGCGTGCTCTTGTATGCACGTGTACGCGAACTGAATGATGCCTGTGCATAATTTCCTGCAGAAAATCGTAGCCAACGGTAGAAGAGCTGCTGCTACGCCGTGTTCATCCATGGAGGAGTCGTCTTGAAGGGCGCAGTTCATCAGTCTCACCACAAGATCGAACTGTTGATGTTCCAGCATGGCTTTGGTACCGCTGACGTGGTTGGCCAATTCGTTACACAAAGCTAAACGCGCTTGTTTGGATTGCAAAGCGCGGAGTACGGCTGGGAACGTTTTCCGGGCGTCGGAAATTTTGTTTTCGAATATGCAGTTGATACAATTTCTCAACACCTACATAGAAGAAACACCAAAGTTATGAAAGAACTGTATGCATTTGTAATAATTGCCTTTTATGCGTCTTTATTATGAATTTTTAAATAGATTTTCATTTTGCAATCACATCAATAAATATAAAGCCATTGACAACGAAGTCAGAATAGACTTTGAAACGTTTGGTATTCCTGCAATATACGTAGTTTTATTTCTATTGTGGTGTTATTCCCCAAAAAAACATAAAAATAACTGTATATGGTATTTTTAAAAACAGACTTACTTCTAGTCTTCTTGCTGAATTACTAAGAATATTCTTGTTATCATTCAAATTCGATATATTGGGTCCCATTGGTACTATCCGAGGTTGGATCGGCCTCAAAGAAGCTAGCCTATGGGAAAAAAATACTAATATTATCTTTATTAAAGTTGATAACTATACACAATTGTTAAAGAAGTTTATACTTTGGTTAAAGTCGCAATGGTGGAAACTCTGACTTTGTGATAAAATAACAGTTTTCATTAACTTTTTAAAATGCTGAACAGAAATTTGCAAAATAATGTGCTCGTTGAAAAAAAAAAGCAAAACAAAAATTGTACCAAGATAATACTGTATATTATTAAATGTTCACTGGTCGTCATCATGCAAAGACAGCGATAGAGTGTCGATAGCCTGAAGCAAGATAGAAGGTCATTTACAACTGCCATTTTATACTTTCGAAATGTAAACAAAATTAAGCGATTTTCAAATATTTGTAGCTGACAAAACATCTAACTGACAATGACACTTACCAGGCATAATCACCACTGTCCCAAAATATGAAAAAAATATCAGAAAACGTTTATCATGTTAATATGAACTAATATTTTAACAAAAAAACAACAATTAGTAAAACCCTAATGGTAATGGTTGATCCGACAGTTTCTGTACATAGTGAATAAGGAAATCGTGTATGATCTCACCTTGATTTTAAATTGTTCTTTGATAATCCTTCGTCAATAATTGTCTGCACTTGTTCCGCACTTATTAATGGTAAAGGTGGTTGATGAATTCTTGCAAAAGCTCCGTCTGGAGGTACCAAGATTTTCTGTGAGTAAGCTTGAGGATTGGGCGTTTCGTTTGTATACAGTTGAGTAGCCAATTCCTTTAAAAATTATTTTGTTTGTTTAAAAAGTATCTCTAAAAGATAAATAATTTATTTGGGTAAGAAAACAATGAGTTAGTTCAATAACAATACCCAAAATTTTATTACAAACATAAATGTGAGGAAAATGTTTATGATGGTGACTTTCTTTCACACATTTAAGTCACTCCAGTGAACAGATAAACAAAGTCAAATAAATTATGCAATTCGAGCCCTCTTGTTGAAACTTGAGTCTAGGAATATGTTTTACTATCTCACTAGACTATACCAGATCCAAGTAGCGCCATCTTTAATTGGGTAGTGTAAGTCTTCGTTAATCCTAATTGTGAAATAGTGTCATCAGGGGGCTGTTTCAAAATCATTAAACATTATTAGTAAATCAATACAAATTACAAAATATTTGAACTTGTTTATGTTTCATACTGAAAACTTTTTACAAGTAGTACTAGCACAGAAATTAAATTCGGGAGGCCTACCTTGCTAATATTTCTATATATTCGACTGGTTAGGCGATGGGTGGCATCAAGTAACGGGTGTTTTAGGAGTTAATTTTGTCCATATATTCTTTGATAGTTATTTTGAGAATCAAATTAGTACTTACGTGTTATAATATTTCTAAATTGAATTTTTATCAACCTAAAAGATAACATCCAAAAACAATATTTATTATTTATTCTCTTTGTATAAACGTCATTCTTCGACATATTCGCAAATAGTTGCAGATTTTAGAAGGCCCTACTCTCTCTTTTTTGAATGATGAGTGCTCTGTGCTACTCTTGTGCATATTTCAAATACTAATATTTTGGATTTTACAAGTTGTAACTTGTAGAATAATTTTGATGTTGGAAATTCTACAAGAAACAAAACTACAAGTTACAAGTTGATTATGAAACAGGCCCCTGTAGTTGACTAGTGTAATTTTTCGTTTCTGTTAATGACAGATGAACAACATTCAACGATTTGGATTAAAGGACGTTCTTGTCATCTAACATTAATTAATCTAAAATTAATAATCTCTATGTATATTTTTTTTTTCAATTATTATGAAGAAATACAAGAAAGTGATCATGGCTACATAAGTGACAACAATGATATCAATTTGAATGTTCCAGCTGGATTTGGTATTAGCTTGGATGAAGACATTCTTGCAGAACAGCACAAAATAGACAAAAATGATTTAGTCGAAGCTGATACTGGTAGTGAAGGCATTCTTCACAGATTTCTGTGACATGAATCTGATGGCATGTACCTTGCGAACATCGCACATGGTTGATAATAAATAGTTAATAGTATTCACTGTAATGCAAACATACAAAATAAATTTATTATTTTGTGATTTGTGGACATTTTCAAATGATATGAGAAGGAAGTTTTCTTGATATTTCATCTTCATGGATTTACTTGATACCACAACATTTCGATAACTTTGTATCTTCTATCGCTATCGCTTGAAGTTACTATGTATCCTAAAGGTTGATACAAATAAACAGGGTGGGCTAGTCGAATCGAAACACGAGCGATATATCATATTATACCATCCGCTTTTAAAAACATCGCTGGGGCCCGTAGATTTGTTAAGTACTACGGAAATTTTTTTTGCATTTCATCAATTTTATACAGGGTGTAAACAGTTTGAGTGCTTATATTTTAGGTGCAGATAGTACACACCAAATAAAACAAAAAACTCTTATAACGCTATGGTCTATAGGCCTTAATAAGCAAGAAAATTCGAAATACATGTTAAGTAAATTATTGTCAATGTGGCAACGTCGCGCTAAAAATTCACTTGTAACGTGAATAATAAAGGAATGATTCACACAAAAAAATTAACACCTGTTATTTTTTTGTATTAAATAATTACATTTCTTATATGTAGTTCTTTTATGTGTTAAATTATTCGAAAAATAATTGTTACTCATAAAATTAATATTACTTATATTAGACAAATGAATACCCATGTACTTACAGGCTGTCATTATGATAGAGCTCTGGAGAACAAAGGATTCTTTATAGTAAATATTCAAAATTCAACACTGTTGCTATTACAAGTGTTTTCCCCACAAATTAATAGCATGGCAGGTCTTTACCTAATTGTATAATTACCACTATTTGTCACAAACTAATACACTCGAACTCGCAATTGACAACAGATATTATTTATTTCTCAAATAAATTTATTTTTTAAAACGAAAATCAAATCACGAACGCTACGTAGAATGTCACGTAAATATCACTTTCACTTTCTGACAAGAACCGGTGCAGCAAAAAAGCATTCGTGGCAGTGGTCAGCTGTAGTACTGAATAAGGCATATTATATGCTATGTTGCCACATCTGTTCGGAGAAACATACGGCAAATTTTAACAGAATATTTAGAGTTTAAATACTAATTTTCTTTGTTAATATAGTTATTAAAGGTGTATAAGCTTTTGAGTATTTACATATTTAGCTTTGCGAGCATTTTGAAGCCGGAAATAGTCTATTATTCACTGTAATAAAGGCTATGTAACTTCTAACTTTCTTTTTTTTGGCAAAACTATAGTTTATTTCTGGAAATGTTATAAAGCTTTTTGATTTGTTTTGACCTGAAGTACTGATCCTCAAAATCTTTGCACTCAAACCGTTTACACCCTGTATAGTGTTTGATAGTAAAATAGAATTAGTTTAATCCTGAAGTCCAAGTAACTGAAGCTGTTCCTTATGTATAGAAAATTAAAAATAAGGAATATTTAGACGCAATATATTATGCTTGTTTATGGCTAATAAGATCCATAGATAATAACCATCCTCGTCTCCTAAGAGACGACCTTGAAAGAAGAAGAAGAAGAAGGGAGGAAAATCCAACGTCTCTAGTATTGCTCGATGAAAAATCAGTTAAAACCCCTTGATTCTTATCGAGAAGAAGAAGTCTTTCTTGCATAATTTTCATCTCGAAAAGATTTTGAATATCACTACAGGTGAGATTAACCTGATAACTTTATAATGGCAGTATTTTTTTCACTTCCATCGCGTTCTAGGTTCCTGGAACCCATCGTAGTTATATCATCAGATACCCCGGCGTAGGATCAATTCACCCATTACTTCACTCACAGTCAAGTACATCTATTCCTCCCGTTCTTTACTTGTTATGATGTTCAACACATAGTCAATATATTTCTTCCACTCTATGCTGTCGGCGGTTATAATCTACACAGCATCCTCCGCCTTTCTCATTCTCAACAAATCATATCTGAACAGCCCGTATCTAGGTAGAAACTGGGTCAGCCCATAACTTAATTCCCCAAAGCTACAACTCATCCATTGCTTTATCATTCCTATCAGTAATCTGGTCCCAGTGGACCAGATTACTGATGATGATGACTTTCTTCACATTTGCATCCCATCTACTCTGCTATAACTCTACAATCTTTTCTCTCTCTCTCTTTCATCCTTCCCTCATATTGAAGCAGCATTATTTTTATGTCACGTTACAAAGGATATATATGTTTATGTTTACCTATACTTATAATAAATCTGTAACCAGACCGCGTTTGTACATGAAATATTTTTTGAAAATTTTGGTGGTGGTAATCATCGATATAGAATATAAAACACAATTTTTTAAATTTTTTTATCTAGATGAGAGTCTGCAATTTTACCGATTTAAACGATGCTGGAAAATGTTTTGAGATGTCAAAAATGTCTAAAAAGTCTAAAATGTCAAAAATGTCAGAAAAGTCCAAAATGACAAAGAAATGATAAATACGTCAAATATGCTGAAAATGTCAAGAGTTACTTGGACAAAAATGGAACACTAATATTCAAACAATTAAATGACTCTTTAGAATAATGGAGTTAACATAAAGTACATCAGTCAATGGAATTAATCCATAAAACTCTGAATACTAGGAATCTGTGTGCCTTAGCGTCTAATACTTGTTATTAGATAGAAACAGATACTTAGTATTCATTATTTTTCTGTCAAAGTTAAACCTAACCAGTTAGAGAAGATATGTCTGCTTTATTTACATGAATAGAACAAAGTTAGCATAACTTTTTACAGCGTGTAAATTTGCCATGAAGAAATTCAATAATCAACATACTCAGCTACTGAGTGCCCTGTATGTACCTGTTGTAAAAAAACTCCTACCTGAATATGTGCGATTACCAAACCGGGATCTTGATTCTCCTTCTTTAATAGATCCGTTAATGAGCTATACAATTCGTCCCAAACGTCGCATGGTCTCCAAGGAGGTCCCCTTTCCGAAACGAAACTCGTAAAAAACATACAGTCTAATACGCGCGTTGTAAAATCACAGTCTTTGAGATTTCTTTCCCCCAAAAAGGCTGCTTTGTGAAATGTTATGACTGGTTTCGGGTGTATTCGAATCAAAGTAAGACAACTGCGGTAGCCTTGGAGGAGCTGCGTGAACGTTCCTGCAACAAAAAGTTGCAACATGTTACCAAATATTAAACTACAATGAAAATTAACAACTAAGATGTTAAAAATCGAGTAATCACCCTCATATGTTACACCTGTGGCTCCATCTATGACCGTTAGGCCGCATTATTTCTTGAAATAAGTAATAAATTTGTGGTTTTCCAAAAATAAAAAAATAACGATGTATTAGAATAGTGAGTAATAAAAATGAACCAACTAAACAAATAAAAAGTAGTTATTTCACGATTTCTTTCTACAAACTTCCTGTGTATATCATTTTAGAAATACCATATGCTCATAATTATTTTCTGATATATCTTGATAGTTAACTTTAGTGAAGACGTTTAAGTGAAGTTCGCGATTTATTGTATTTATTGAGAATGCCACTGTTTTTAATAAAACTACTGAGGTTGCCAAAATCGATATGAAGAATGCCACAATAAACTAGAGTGTTTTTAAAACATAAGACGTGTTAGACCTTTCATTGCATTTGAAAATGTCAGCGAGAGCTGCAGATGAAACGTTAGGAAAAAATTGTAGCAGACTGCGGCGAATAAGCTCAAGAAACAATTTTGTAAATATAAAATACTGATCGTGAAAGGCTACGTTTTTAAAATAAAATCATGTATACGCTGAGATTTTTCTATAGTCATATTTTTGATTCTCAAAGAATTAAGCAGTCTTCTTACCTACTTATATATTTTTGGTTTGGGAACAATATTATTCTTAGTTCAAACTTACTCATGAACACTGCTCGTATCTCTTTATCTAACATGACTGCTTGCGGTGCCCTTACTGCTAACGGTGGAAAGGCGTGGTCAGCACAGCTTAATTCAGGTTGAAGAATAAGACTGAGTGCTTCTTGAGTGCTACTTAATAGAGGTTCGGGAAGTAATGGTAATGAAATGCCATCTGGAATGGTTATGGAACCTCCATCAAGATCGGCCACAATTACATCCATCTGTAAAAATGTAAAAGTCACCTAAGTCAAAAAAATACATATACAACAGCTTGTTGATCTATAGATCAACATGAAGGGATTTTTGTAGCTGATACAAAGTGGAAAGACATTGTATTCCACTCCTACACTAATAAGCGTTTATCAGGTATATCACCATCTCAGGACTGTTGGCACTCTTAAAAATAATATTATTATCTCCATGTTTTGTGCAATTTCTTGAATTTTTTTATTATATTCGCCGATCTAACTGACAGTAGGTAGTTGAACATTTTATTTTATTTATTAACACAACAAATTTCTTTGTTGATTTATCATATTCAGAATAAATTTAGGCGAACATCAAATAGAGGGGGAGTCAAGGGGAAATGTTTAGTTGTAACGAACCTCAAGATGACGTTAATAGTATTACAGGCATTAACAATCTCATGCCTCAACATATTTAAATGCCTCATTTACAAAAAAAAAACTAAAACAACTGATGAGTCAATTTTCTTCTCACAACTAAAAAACTATTTAGGTCAACTGCCTGTTGCTTAAAATCAGCTCTTATAGAAGATTGTTTTCATCTTTAGGTTGCTATCAACTACCTGAACAAACACTTTTTTTTTCTGTCGTAACAACAAGGCAAGTACAAATCTGTTAGTCCAAAAAACCCTTCATTAAGAATTGAACATAGTATCTGCTTTAGAAAAATAAAGATATTCATTAAATTATTAAGTAAACCTATAAAAAACTGAATATCATATAACAAAATAAGGTAAAAAGAGATTAATTTAATAATCTACATACAGTTTTTTGCAATGAATTTCTTATTATTATTTTGAAATATATGAGTAATTTCATTTTTCAATCACTGGTAAAGTAAAACAATTTACGGGCAATCTGAGGTCGGGTATAGGGGAGAGGATGGGGTTTTAAAGGTAAAAAACGGTTCATCTCGATTTCCGGCAAAACTACAAGTCTTATAGAAAAAAGTTAAATGGTAAGTTGTAGGTAATAAAAATATCTACAACTTTTGTGTGAACATTTTTTTCACATAACCTCCGAATTTATCAAAAAATCAAGATTTTCGTTTTTTATTTTTCTCTTTTACAAAAAAAAAATATTTTCGCGAAATTTGGTGAAAACTTACCTTTTTAGGTTCCAAACACACTGTATTTTTTTTATTTAAAACATTTATTTTTTCACTTTATTTTGACTTAATATTCGGATATATCTCACGTCAGAATATCTGCTGTTTGTTGAAATCTCTACTTTCTGATGGTGTAAAAAATGTATGGTAAATGTTCTCAGAAAATTAACTTAATAAAGTTAATATTTAATAAGACATCTATAACATTTTGAGAAAGTTATAGAATTTTCTTCATATTATATGTGTAGATGTCTACTTATTGCTTTAAAGATTATACTTACATACACAAAATTTTAGCCCATCAAAAGGTATTTCATAGAGAAATGAAGAAGGGGCTAGAAGATATGGGACTTCCTACTTAATTTTCGGAGTCGAGTTTCTTTCATTTCTTTGCATTTTCTGAAAACATTTACTATAGTAATGTATATATTTTTTCACACTATCATAATATATATATATATTATTAGAAAGGAGAGATTTCAACGAACAAAAAAACTCACCAATTTTTTGTAAAACGCAGATATTTTGCTTGAGAATTTTCAATTGAAAATTAGGGTGCTTTTCCGATTTGAAGTCAAAATAAGGTGAAAAAAATAAATATTTTGAATAAAAAAAATACAGTATCTTTGGGACATAAAAAGGTAAGTTTTCACCAAATTTTGTTTCAAAAAGATAAAAATAAAAAACCAAAAACTTGTTTTTTGTATTTTTTACATAAATTTTGAGGTTATGTGAAAAAAATGTAAATACAAAAGTTGTAGATATTTTTTTACCTACAACTTTGCCAATTAACTTCTATCCATAGGACTTTTAGTTTTGGCAGAAATCGAGAAAAACCATTTTTTAACCTTAAAACCCCCACCTCTTCCCCCTTTCCGACCTCAGATTGCCCGATTTTCTAGTTGCTGTGTTCCCTTCCTTTTCCAATGGGTTTCATCCTACTATTATTTTTTAAGGTTTCAAAAATTATCGAACCTAGTCTATAATTTCTACATAACTTCCCCAATTTCACTTTCTCTGACTACCTTGAGCTACTAGCTGTTCCCTGATATTCCAGGAAGTGGACATCCTGTGAAACCACCGACGTATTTCACTTACCAATTCAGCAACTTCCGACTTCAGAGACGAATGAACACCCATAATGAAGGGGGTAGGCGTGGCCAAAACTTCCACCAGTGGCGCTGGCAGCAGCGGGATATAAACGTGCGTATACCTGAAGGGGTACATGAGAGCAGTCAGAGCTCTACAGGCTTCCGACAGCCGGTTGTAGCTTTTCGAATGGAACAATATTTTGTGTTCTGTCATGATAGCACAGAACAAAGTCAAGACGTTTCTGATCCCGAGTTGATGAAACAGTAAATTTACGGATTGATGAGTGACTGGTAATGACGGCGATAAAGGCGGTTGAAGGGCTTGCCGGTCGCCTGCTCCTATGCTGAATCTGACTTGAGGACCGCCGGGTGGAGGTACTTGAATACAGCCCAGGATGTTGCCGACTAGTGTTTCTAAAGGAACTGGAGTGTTGTCTAGGTAAACTGAGTATATGATGCCCAGACAATTCTAAAAAAAACAATACAATTCAAGTTTAACTGGCATACTCAAAAAGCCACTGTGGGCTATTTCTGTCTTATATGTAAATAACTACAGTTTAAAATACTAAAAAATATTCTTAGCAAATGGACGTAAAAATAAATATAATATACAAAATTTTGTTAGTTATCACTAAATAATATCAAATTATTGTATTAACATCCAAATTATGTATAAATATACTCACTGACAAAGAAATCGCAACACCCAGATGTTTAAATTTAATATTGTATTGGTAAAACATAGTAAGGAAGAAATGATTAAAAGTTGAATGAAAAATACCAAGGAGTTTATTTTATCTTTTTATTATCTTACACTCCCCAACACGCCTTGGCATTGATCCAATAAGGTGGGCTGTTTCTTCTTGATGAATATTGTCCCAAGCTACCTGTTTTTCATATCTTAGAACCTCCAAAGTCCGGGCTGGGGTAAATTTACGGGCTTTCTACCCATCATTATTGAAGATAACGTTGCGCTGTCATTTCGTCTTGAACAAAGACTAAAGGTGACCTACTTCCATGTGCAATAGCACCCTATACCATAACGCCTACTGTTCGGTGTACAGTGCATCCCATTTTGGTTGAGATTGCCAGGTTACTCGGTTGTTATTGAAGATAGAGTCTTGAGGTTTTCACATATCTGTTCTACTTTTTTGTGAAACTCAGGAAGGCCATATCAGATTTTGCATAAGTGTTTCCATTTATAAGATACAGGGCGATTTTGATAATTTATACTTTTTGGACCCCTTCTATATCTACGAAGTTATTAGAAATACTCTTGCGCTAAGAACTACGTCTAATAGAAAATTTTGCATAGAATCCAGTGGAGTACTCAATTTTTTTTCCGAGTATGGCTAAACAACATTATATAGTTTTAAATGGAACACCCTGTTATTTCATTGAATTCGTTATTTTTTTCCCTTTAAAATAATGTATAATACAATACACATGGTATTATTAGAAATGCTAAAAAACACTAAAAAGCTGAGTTTTTTGCTAGTAGGCCATGTATTTTCCATTTAAAAGGAGAATCAAACAAATAATTCTATTTGAGATTTTTTATAGGAGTTTATCAGCAAAGAAAAATAATGTTAACAATAATTCGATAACATGAAACACGAAATTTAGGTACCTAAAAGCAACTAATAAATAATTATACATCGTTCATTATGTATAACAAACAGAACAAGTATTACAAATCAAATATCTATCTTAAAATTAATTATTTTTTAGTCTAAATATAGTTGCTCGACTAGGTTGATGCCTCTCTGGATATCTGAAAGTTTTAAAAACGCGATATCATGAAATATCTTATGGTAAAATACTCGTACTTTAATACCTGTGGAAATATAGTTCTAAAGCTTCTTCAACATTCTCATAAAATTGATTTAAACATTGTATCATATCGTATTTTTCGTTATTTTGAAAAACGAATTCTCTTCCAGCCATTATCAATTATCAACCAGCAAACTCATGAATAATTATTTATATAATGATCTTGTAAACTCAAACACGATAAAACACAATAGTTACTAACAATGACAGCTTGATCAGATTTGCGTTTTTCTCTCCAGCGCTCACTAGATAAAATATTGTTCCGAAAGGCGGAATTCTATAATAATTTTAAATGGATTCATGCGAGATGGAAAGGTTTGCCAATTATGTGTTAGGGAAAATGGACAACAATTTGAACAGTTAAATCAATAAGCTAATAAATAATGTCCAAAATTAATTTTATGATAGATATTTGATTTGTAATACTTGTTCTGTTAAAAAATAACGAATTCAATGAAATAATAAAATACAGGGTGTTCCATTTAAAACTATATAATGTTGTTTAGCCATACTCGGAAAAAAAATTGAGTACTCCACTGGATTCTATGCAAAATTTTCTATTAGACGTAGTTCTTAGCGCAAGAGTATTTCTAATAACTTCGTAGTTATAGAAGGGGTCCAAAAAGTATAAATTATCAATATCGCCCTGTATCTTATAAATGGAAACACGTATGCAAAATCTGATATGGCCATCCTGAGTTTCACAAAAAAGTAGAACAGGTATGTGAAAACCGCAAGACTCTATCTTCAATAACAACCGAGTAACCTGGCAATCTCAACCAAAATGGGATGCACTGTACATGTTGCTCAACTTCAAATTGAGGTTGACGTCTTTCTCCTCAATATCGTCTAATCCTTCTTCAGCCATCATGTCCACCCTAAGGCACAGTTGTTGAAAGCTGGATTAACTCCCGGTTTAAAACTTAATCCAAGAAAATGATTTGACTTGTTGTACAATAAAAAATAAACCTGGATTTCTAAAACCACGGATTAATTCATGAAACTAATTATTCCTCATCTATGATATATTCTCTCGATGTTTCATGTTGTTTTGTCAATATTGAAAGTCACAACAACAACGCAGTCTGCCTGTATTTTTATACCGGTCTTTCTTACTACTTGCAGATGATTTTATCTGTACCTACTGATTATTCTGTAAATAGAAGAAAATGTCCAAATTTAGGAAGAGAAGTACGAATTTCAAACCTCAAGAGGAAGAAATATTGGGTGGAACATCAGGTTCACTTGTGTTAAGATTATTAGCTATATTGTGAAGAACTGTTACTGCTATAACAATTGTCTCAACTCTCGCAGGTTTTACTCTCAGTCCAACAGAAAACGTTTTTTCCAAACACCAAAACATCTTTCTACGTTTGTTTTCACTGTCCCCAACTAATACTGCATTATCATATACCCCATTTTCAATTTGACCTGTTAACCTGGAACTATTAAATATTGTGTAATCATGAATAGATACTGTCTTGAATATTGAGTACAGCATCAGATGGAACCTGAACATTGTATGAAAAATATTATTTCCTATTACGAAATATTTCAGTATTTTCATCACCAGGTGATTGAATTCAAATATGGCTACAATCAACAGCACTAATGTGTTGTGGAAATCTACTAATGGTATAGAAAGTGGCAATCTTTTGTCTGATATCATTTTCACTATTAGGCATATTAATAAAGCTTGATAAAGCATGGGATACTTTATGGATAATCCTACATCCTGTTGACTTCTCAATGCCAATGCAGTCAGGGGCGTCAAACTGCCAGTAGCAACAAATCTTAAACTTAGTAGTACCATATCTTGTACACTCACACTCTGATTCTTGTCAGTGGGATTTTTTATGTTATTCATTATTAAATCAATGATAACATCTTTCGGCAATCGAAATCTCTTTCAGTCCAATTTTCAAAAATGGTTTCCTCGAATTCGGTGTCTTCCTTAAGGGTTCAACAATTTGTACTAGTTCCAGAAATTGTTCATGGTCTGTTATTTCTTCTATTCAGTCAGCCATAACAGCTTTTTCAAATAGCACTTTTGTTTGTAAGTAAACAAATCTTTTTTTTGTTAATCAGAGATTACATATAATATCGGTGTAATCTCGTATTGAACAAACGGGCCTTAAAAAATCAAGATTCATCAGAGAGTATGACCTGAAGACCAAATTACTAAACATCGATTTTACCACTAAAAAAATGCAAATAACGACTACAATATTCATTGAAAAAAAAAACAAGATTACATGAAAAAAATGCACGAAGCTTTACCAAATTTTAATCATTTACTCCTTACATAGCCCCTATGTTTTACCAAAACAATATTAAATTTAGACATCTCCTTCTGGGTGTTGCAATTTCTTTGTCAGTGAGTATATATAGTTATTCTACTTTACAATTGTCATTTACTTTACTTCCATGGATTGATTATAATGTTATTTATAAGTTTAAAAGTTTTTTGTTTTTATTTTTTTGGTGAAGACAGTTTCGTTGATGCAATTACAAACTGACAACTCACATATTAAGCTCATTTGGATGCAATAATAAATTATTCAATCAATATTATGATGATCCAAGTATGATGGCAGGATCTTTAAAGAGCTAAGAGAAAAAAAACTAAAATACTCCCCTAGTTTTCTTAGAAATTCAAGGGTGCATAGACTAAAATTATTACTGCAGAATAGTTAATAAAAAATAATAAATGATATTTATTTTACAACTGATGCTTCAATACCCTCATGAGAACTGAAGATTTTATTGACTATATAATAATAAATATTGCTTCCTAGATGATATAAGAAATAATTTAAATAATAGAAAATAAAAATAAATTGTAAGGTACTTGTTCTTTTCATATGTTAAGACAATATTATGATTTATGTTGACATATTGCAATTTTAATTAATATATCCATAACAATCTCGTTGATAAAGTTTTAATTAAATAAACCATAAACATAACTGCCTGCTTCCCACTGAAATATTCAATCTATGTCTGACTAAAAATAATACCAGCTAACTTTAAACATGCTGATATTACATCAATCTATAGCAGGCAATAAATAAAAACTTCAGACTGATTTCTTTCAAATCAAATCTATTTAAAAAATTATTACAAAACAAGTTGATTAATTTTTTTATGATTGCAACCATCTTATTTAACTGAATAAATTCACAGTAATCTCATAGTTATATACTTATGGAAAAGAAAGTGTATTATTTAAGTATAAAAATGAAGATCAAAACAACAGATCGTTACATTGGGGGTGCCCCAAAGATACAACTTAGGTCCCCTTCTCTTTATCCTGTTTATTAGTAGTTTACCAAGCATACTGAAAGTAGCTATTGGTCTGCTATTTGTTGACAATTTTATTATTTAAACAAATATCTAATAAAAACAACTATTTAGCATTGTAGCAGTCTCAAGATATTTGTATATTTTCCATAAGTTAGTTAATAGACTAGCATAATATTAATTTCCTTTTTATTGGAACAAAAGAGAAATATTGGAGTTCCGATAGGAAATTTCACAATAAACTTAATATTTACTTTTACTCATTTTGAAATATTAGTGAAATAAATATAAAGCCATTGACAATGAAGTCAGAATAGACTTTGAAACATTTGGTTTTCCTTCAAATATACCTTGTTTTATTTTGATTGTGGTGTTATTGCCCAAAAAAACATAAAAGTAATTGAAATATTAGGTTTAGATTTTGATGATTTCTTGAGAATAATACCACAATAAATTTGGTTGTTAATTTTCAATAAGCTAATGCATGCATTTCTAATATTTGGAGCATATGCAGTGGAACCAATAGCGTAATTGTGTGTTACCCTACATCATAGAAGTTTTTTGCTATATCTACTGTTTCTGTCAATACAGTGAAATAAAATATATACCAGTTTTTTTTAAGTATAATTATAGACTTTTCAACAAAAAACATTCAGCACAATCAGCTGAGTAGTTATTATGTGATGCCCAAACAAACAGACAACTATAATTTTATATAACAGTATATGGAAATTTTCCTTATTCTAGTTGTTATAATTTGCCAATATTTATTTTATTCCCCTAAAATTAAATAAATTTCTTTACTTACCCTAAATGTTTCTATATAGTCTAATCGGGATACTAATACTAGACACTTAGGAGCATACATTATACTATGATGCATTATAGCTGGAATTGGTCGTACCAATGCAGTTTCAGCTTCCACTGTATCTTCTTCCTGTAAAAGTGTTATAATATGTAAAACAGTTAAAATATTAAAAACATTTCATAAACTAACTTCATCTACAGGTTTGCTAGGAGTTATCGAAACTGTTTCATTGAAGCATAAGCATGCACAATAATGTCGATTTGCGTCTATATCTGTAAGTACTGAAACGAAGAATTTCGGTTCTTGCCTCTCTGTTGAAAGAGTCCATCCTTGTGGCTGGCAAAACTAAAACAGCACAGAAATTTTGTATTTTTACAACTGACAATATTGGTTTTTGAAAATTTACCCATTCTATTCCGTCGATAAAGGGAGTATCTGGCCAATCCTTCTCTGGGAACCTTTGGATTATCACTCCACTACTAATACCACTACCTGAAAGTGTAAATGGAATTTAAAAATGTTAATTGAACAGTATAATGTAAATACTTACGTTCCTTTTCGTGATCATAGCCGACAACGACAAAATAATCTGCTAAACGTGACATTTTTTTACAGGAAAATCACGGTGTACTTTTTAGTTATCCTTACATTTATCAGTTTCATGATAATTCATTCAATTTGTTCGTATCTTACTAGGAAAAAAATTACAATCGTTTCTAACCTCTCATTTATGACAATGTTAGTTGAACTTATACTATCATTTCTCGGATAATATTTGTTTATGATAGTTGCAAGTGTGGAGGATTGTTTGCATATGCAAATTCTGTTAATTGTTACAGCCACACCCAAATATTTTGTTCTAAACAAATCTTTACGCCATTTTATACATACAGCAGCTAACGAACCTCAGTTTTGTTGAACTTTTGACGTTTCATCTGACAGTTGCCTGATTTGATTACTGTTTTTAACACAGTTCCGAACTGATTAGTCTGTAAAGTGCCAATTAGTAATTTCCGGAAAGTACGTTGCTATTTCAACCGAACTAAGGAACTGAGATCGCACATCGAACATGTTTCCAAACGTGAATTAGTGCCGTCAGCGAGTTGACTTGAGTCGACTTCGTAAATGTTGATGATCGGTACTTTAATAACGTAATAATTAAAAATACAGATTGTCTGTATTTCTTTCAAGGAACTTCCAAGTTTTGTTAGGCGAAATAGCATGATTCATCTCGCGAGACCGAAAAAATATGGACAACGAAAATGAAAGTCATTCTGAAACAAGCACAGTCAACAAACAGGTTGTTAGTCAAAAAATAGACCATACAAGAATATTTAAAGTTATAGTAATTGGTGATACGAACGTAGGGAAGACCACCTTGACCTACAGATTTTGTGAAGGGAAATTTTTGGAAAAGTCTGAAGCTACAATTGGTGTGGATTTTAGGAGTAGGACTTTGAATATTGAAGGGGAAGATATCACTGTAAGTATGTATATAATGTAATTATGCTTTTGCCTGGACATATGCGAATTTTTCTAAAAAAACTAGTGGGCTTTGATTTTTGACTACAAATTTTTATGTAGCAAGTAGCTTTAAACAAGGCATTATTATTTTGAAACATTGAATCACCATATGTAACCTGATCTGGAAAAGCTCTAATTAGGTAATAATAAAAACTGTTAAAAAACATTTGAATTAAAAATTTTGGGAGCTAGTCAGAAGCAGTTCAGTTATGTAATTTTTTTTTCTATGAACAGCAGTTCGTAACAGATTATACTCTTGAGGAGAATATACATAAAAAAAACCATCAGAATGTGTTACAATCCAGAACTTGCAGTTTTGCTTTTTTGATCATACAAAAAAGAGCATCATTCTTGAACAACAATTCAAGGGCACACTTTTTTTGGCCCATTACTATTGTCACTAGAAACAGTATAAAAAAGGCAGCCTATACAACTCCAATAATATTGCACAATATAGATGATGGCACAATATTATTAAATGTGTAGGGGTAATATTGGAAAATTGCGCAATGATTAAACAGAAGTTTGAGCTAATTTTCTAATCTCCTAGGACATGGTAGGATTTCCATGAATTGTAAGTACCTCATAGAACCTTTCAGTACTCCTGAAGGTAGGACTCAGAAAATCATGGCTGAACTTCTAATTCAGATCTCTTGGTCTATTATGTGACATCATCACTGATTGTGAACCAACATTAATAATTTATTTTTGCTGAATAGGCTATGCATTGAGGTTTGCTCCACTTAAATTAGAAAAACAAAACTTCTAAGGGTTGAAATAGATGGCGAAATATAATGCAGCATATAACCAAATGTTATTAAAAGTTCAGGCCCTCACAGATCAACCATGTAGTCAAATTGTTAGATGCTTTAAAATTGAATCATACATGTGTCCGCTATTTTTGTCATAGTAGGCTGTGACTTTATTTGGATGTTGTATTTTTATTAATTTTGACAGTTTGCATTTAAAATGAAACTTGTGTCCATATTTGTTAGAAGATGTTATAGAAGTTTAGTGTTTCTGACTTTTTATTCCTTATTTTACTGTCAATTTGTTGAAGATAGTTTTCATTTTAAATGTAATTGTTTTCAAATATGTAATTTAAAATGTTTGTATGCCTATTTTAATGATAATGATATCCACTGTAGCTTCAACTATGGGATACAGCCGGCCAAGAACGTTTTCGCATGTCCATGATCCGACACTACTACAGAAACGCTCACGCCATAGTGTTCGTCTACGATGTAACGGATTCAGTGTCTTTTGACAATTTGAAAAAATGGATAGAAGAAAGCAACCACAATTGTCTCGGTGATATACCGAGGATTCTTGTAGGGAACAAATGTGATGGTGTGACAAAAGTAACTACAAACGTAGCTCAGAAATTCGCCGATCAGAATAATATGCCGGTAAGGTTGATGCTTTATATTCACTAGTATTGCGCAATTATGT
Source organism: Octodonta nipae (assembly GCA_034190945.1). NCBI lineage: Eukaryota > Metazoa > Arthropoda > Insecta > Coleoptera > Chrysomelidae > Octodonta > Octodonta nipae. Next base: position 139,869,490 of record CM067219.1, read on the forward strand.
TTTTTTTCCATGAACTGATTGATTCCACATCTTAAACTGATACATACTAAATGAGTAAAATGTTTGTAAACTTTCGCGAACAATATTCCTCACATTCCTCAACATTCACAATAAAAATGATTGATGAATACTTTCATCAATTAAATTGAGTGATTTGTGTTTTCAAATTATAGAAATTGATCATGATTTAAATTAAGAAAAAAATTATACAAGTTCCGTTACAAAGTGAATTATGCAACTATACATACAGATACTTTGTAATATTGGTTGCATAACGATCAGATTATTACTATCGAATTGTCGAATCACATTTAAAGAATAATTTTCATAGGTATTCATTTAGTTTTTGGTCAATAAATACGGATTTTAGGTTAGGCTTAGGCCTAACCTAACCTAACCTAACCTAACCTAACCTAACCTAAGTTAAATGAAATGGATTTAGTTCACATCGCAAAAAATCATTTACAAAGTATATGCCTATTTGTCATGTACCTGTTTAATTCATGAGTGAAGTGTGATTGCTTTGGTATAGGTTTTTTGTGCTGAAATAGATCTAAAAATTGTTTAGTTTATACATTTTTGCAATTTTAATGCTTTTTTAAATTGATTTTAGATTCATAATTTATTATCGTTATTCACAGAACTTATATAAGTTATGTTTTTGGTTTTGCCTGATAAATAAAATCAGACTATTTAGATCGTCTTGGGAAAAATTTGGTTTGTAACAAATTCTCGGCTATTTGTATATGTATGTCTACATTTCCAAAAATTTAAATTCAAGGGTGAAGCTTGTTTGGTTTTCTAAATGCTTTATTTTAATATTGTGAAATAGTTAATCTTTAGGGTGTCTAATATTTTCATAAAAAACTGATGAAAACAGTTTTAGGTAATGTTTTGAATTTGCAAAGCTTTCTTCATTGCGCGTATTATCACTTTTTTAATTGTTTTAAAAATACACTATCAAAAGTTATGTTTTGATCATATTGTATACTAATTTGTATATTTTTTAGCTGTTTGAAACTTCAGCTAGACTGGATTCACAATGTGATAATGTAGATGCCATATTCATCACTTTGGCCCACAAGTTAAAGAACCACAAACACTTCATGCCTCCAGTATTGGACTCGGGTCGTCATAGGTTAGATAGTCAGCCGAAAGAACAACCAAAATCTTCGGGGTGGTGTTGTTCATAATAAAATTAGATGTCAATTAAATATTTTATAATTATAGAAGTGAGACTTGTTATGAGATGCAGCTCCTATTTTTTATTTCACTTGTTTTTTTATTTATCTTATGGTTTTATTTTTTGGTATGTTAGTGTCCTTAGACACATATCTTTAATTGTGATATAAACTTTATACTAAATAAAATTGTTTACCCTGAAACAGAAGGTTTTTTATTGGCAATCCAAGCTCAAGTAATTCCAACTAAGAACTATCTATAGTACATCATTAAAGACCCTTCTATTAACAACGACACATGCAGATACAGTTGCCAAACATCTGAATCTATTCAGCATATCATAGGAGATTGTCAAGCGTTCTGCACCAAGAACAAGCACTAAGTTAACTGTAGCAGTCAGTAAGAGTGCCATACTATGTATTCAAACCACAATCTGTTTTAGAAAATAACAACAACATCGGACGGTTGCTCACAATAGACCAGATATAGTTTAGAAGTCCCTAAAAAATCAACCTTAATTGACATATAGCAATCCCTAACAACAATAATCTAAATATTAAGATGGGTGAAAAAATACCCAAATACTGGAATTTGAAATTTCAAATAAAGATACAGTGGGACATGAATATCACACGAACTGTACCAATTGTTCTGTCAACAGCAGGAGTAGTCCTAAAACTTATAGTAAATAATTGAAATCGTTGCCAACTAATGCAAGAAGCCGTTCGTTCTGTTATGAACAGCCCGGACGGTCAGACAATTGATGGGAAACTGCCACGACTCCAACCACGGGCCTGATAACCTGGCAAGGGCTCCCACAGAGCTTAATCCTTTTGATATCAGGATATCAATGGTTTAGTGAATTTTCCCTTAAAGGCACCCTATGCGTGCCTTAGAGGGAGTGTGCTGCCATACGCTGTATGGTCAAGTCGGGGGATATTTATTACTCAGAATCACTATCATCCAAACTTAAACATAATTTTCGTTGGTGGCTTGGCAGGGTAACAATGACGAGGACATCACTGCTGAAGATTTTTAATTTATTTGCCTTTCTCATGCCCGATATCAATGTGTCAGAACTAAAAAGAAGCAGGCCACCCGTAAAAATTTGCCTAACATATTTAAACGATATTGTAAATGTTCAGGCTCCTGAATCTCTTGAGCACATCGCGCAACATTTTGTGCGATGTTGGTGACTGCTGCTAAATACTATACAAACTAATATATAGTTTTTCCCTTTCCTCTATGTATGCTTCCAAATTTGTTAATATTGATCTTATAATCACTGCATAATGCATATAATATTGTCTTAAGGCGGTAAATCAGATCTTACCTGCTATTTAGGAAAATTTTTCGCAGAAAATTTCGGCTGGTGTTTCCGCCAGTCGTTGAAGCAAAGTTCGCCTTCGGCATGTCTACTAATAACCCTCTTTTGAATTCTTCTTGCATTTCTCTTTTTTCCTAAGTCTTCTGACGTTTGGAGCTCCTTTTCGAACACAGATGTATCAGGTTTACCTTTACCTGATTCCCGCATTTTCACATGTACCGCGTATGTCAATTTGACCTAAGGAGCTCTTTTACCCCTCTCACTTGATTCCGTACAAGATATGTGTGGGTGACGTGAATGTGAGCCAAAATTTTTCTTCATTAGAAGTCGGTTTTCCGCATTCAGTATTCGTAGCAGGTAACAATATAATGCGGTCAAGCCAATCTTTATTGTTTTTTTCCAAACACCGTTTTTGTTTCATGTGCTGCAAACCACTTTTTCATGAATTGATACTTAAAGATGGGCAGTTTGAGGTTAACATTAGCTTTCTGCCTATCATCATTCTTATAGTTTTTTGTAAATTGTTGTACCTTCCATAAGTTGATACAATTGATGATGAATTAATGACTTCATTCCAGAGGGACTTAAAAATGGTATGCAAAGTAAAAATTAAACAATATTTTCAATACTTAAAGTACCCTTAAATAGGCTTTTAAAACATAATAGGCGCAAATCGGCGATAAATTCCAACTGGAATATAATTAGCAGTAGTTAGTCGACAATTTACTTTAACTAGTGGTCGAAATTCGACCCCATTTCATTTTTATAAGAAACAGAGTCGTGGAGAAATCAGAGTAGATGTAATGACCAAAATTGTTCACTCATATTGACAAATCTATTGCAATAAAAAAATAAAAATGTAATCAAATATCGGTATTCGAAATATTTTTGACAAAAATGACCCCCCAAATTTTTGCGTGGAACCGCTTCTGGCAAAATATTCGATACAATAATTGCATGATTGTTCTTTGTAATCTAAAAGTTTTCGTCATTTGCGGTTTCAATTAAGTTCAGGAATATTAAAGAAAAGAGAGGACCAACAACCCTAGGAGAACTTAAATATTTAATACATTCTCTATTGTCCTCTGACAATTTTTTACACAACACCTCCGTGAAGGTTGTGATAATAATATATTAATCAAATAATTAAATTCACATTATAAACAATATTTAATATGAAAGTTACTGCAACGCGTCCGAAAAATCAATACTGTCTACTACATTGACTATTTTACCACAAAACACGAACAATGCTTGTATGCCACTTCCAGAAATACATGCTCTAAGATTATAACATCATCTAACGATCGCTCCCCCCATATATAAATACTCAATGTTCTAAATTTGGACCGTCTGGTGGCGGCGGCACTGTCAGTTGTTTTGCGTTGACAGTATGGACGTAAATAATGAATTTTTATTATATTTTATTTAATGGATAAACCAATATTATTAATTAAAATTAGAATTCTACACTGAAGGTCGTCAGTAGCTACTCAACAAAACAAAAATGAAGAAAACCAGTTGAGAGACAGAGAAGAAAATGGTACCTAATCGATTTGTCTTTGCCTATTTATATATAGATAAGGGTTAGAACCTTAAAATTACTTTTTCCATTTTAATTTTTTTTTCATACTTGATTAATAAATATCAGTACATACCTGGCGCCTTAGAATTCATCACAACAATAATTTCAAGTTTCGTTCCAAACAACCACAGCTAATTATTTATAGCTGATAGCTAAAACTATTGTTTATGAATCTCTATTTCTTTCTTTTCTCATGTTATCAGTTACTGTACTTTATTGAGTTACCAATTTGGGTTTTTGGCTAACTTTTTCGGTGAAAAATCCCACTGTGGTGCGCCTCAGGATCAGTCTTAACCAAACATTTTTTATGTAATTTTCTTATTGTTTTTTATTTTACATTCGTTAGTTTGACGTCTACTATTTGGGGGAGGGGTAACAACTACTGGTAACTAGTGTAAATCCAGGGCTGCTCACAATATTGAAGGAGCACAATGAAAATATTTTCTTGTTAGGGAATAATAATAATAATGAAGGCATAGAATATTTTTATTCAGGTGATTATATACAAATAGTAATACTTAAAAAACTAATAACAACAATAGGTAAATAATTTTAATGTGGAACCTTTGGTGCATCTAAATAACTTCCCTGATCAAGTAACACTTTGTTTAACATCCTGATTAACAGCTAGTGATACAGAACATATTAAGATATTAACCTGTTCTGGTGAAGGGCAAGCTATAAGCAACTGATCTTCACTGCTGTATCCTCCAATCAACAAAATCTGATCGAGCTGAATGAAAGCATTTATAACGTTATTTTTAATGGGTCTGAAAAGTATAAACTCCGTTTCTCTATTTGCCAAATACAACTGCAATGAACGCTGGACTTCTGGGATTTTCTTCTTCATGTTCTTCTGTGCTACTTTTACGATTTGAGCGACCATATCGGCTTTACCAAAATCTTGTTTCGCAATTGTTAAGTCCTGTTTGGCGGAGTTTTCAGCTTGGATTATTTTGAGGATATGTTCTGCTTTCTTTATCCACATTAGTATATTTCCTGAAAATATCAGTAAATTATATCAAATTTTTTGAAAACAACAAATTCAACATAAAAGTCATTTTTTTAGAAAAAACCTCCAATTCAACACTAAACAATTGACAACGACTCCAGACTCGGAGTTGAAACTTCTCCAAACACAGATAAGTATAACATAGTATACAATACATTACTTATATACAGGAATACTGGTTGATCATTTTGTCGACATCTCTTTCTCTCAGAATAACTGTGAGGAAGTATCTCTGTATAGACAGCCAATAATCCGGGCAATTTTACGAAATTGCTTTACTACACTTTGTTCTGCATATACAATTTTAAATACATATCTGTTGCAGGAAAAATTTTGAGGAGAGAAAACCCAATGAACAGTCAAAATAAAAATATCAATGTATATATGACTTTCTCTTTTTAAAGTTACATTACATCTATTATTTTTTTCTAAAAAAGCAGAAACAAATGATTATCAGCAAATTTCTAATTTGCGTAATCATTTCCAGAAACTCGCAGAATTTTCTGATCTAGATAGAGTCATATGTCAGGTGACTCAACACCTCTGCGACTGACAGAACAACAAGTTTAAGTATACCAGCAGACAATTGATCAGAAACTGCTCAAATGGAAAGAGAAGCCCCTTCATGGAAGATATGTAATGACGTCAACCAAAATTATGTCGACAGTTCAGCGTCGAACTACCGGTTGATCTCTGGTCATATGTTTCCTGAAACGGAAGGTTTTATATTGGCAATCCAAGATCAAGTAATTCCAACTAAGAACTAACTAAAGTATATTGTCAAAGACCCTTCTATCAACAACGACAGATGCAGATATGGTTACCAAACATCTGAATCTATCCAGCATATCACAGGAGGTTGCCAAGCGTTCGCTGCAACTGAATACAAAGAACTACACGATGCTGTGGCAAAAATACTGCACCAGGAACTAGCGCTGAAACTTGAGCTATCACAGTCGGTAAGTACACCCTGCTATATATACACAAACCAGAATCTATTTTAGAAAATAAGTACAAACTGTACTGGGACCGGACGATATTGACCGATCGGACTGTTGCGCACAATAGACCAGATATAGTTATGGTAGATAAAGTCTCTAGAAAAACAACCTTAAATGGCATAGCAATCTCTAACAACAATATATAAATATTAAGTAGGCGGAAAAAATAGCCAAATATAGAAATTTAGAATTTCAAATACAGAGACAATGGGACATGAACAAGACTCAAACGGTACCAATTGTTGTGTCAACAACTGGAGTAGTCATAAATCATCTGTTAAACAATTTAAAATACCTCGGTCTGGACGAACATCTTTACTAACTGATGCAAAAAGCCGTCCTGTTAGGGACAGCCCGGACGGTCCGAAAATTCATGGGAAACTGCATCCGCGACGCCAACCATGGGCCTGATAACCTGGCAAGAGCTCCCACAAAGCTAAACCCTTTTGATATGTAGTATATCATATATGGGGTTAAGTGGATTTTCCCCTAAAGCCGCTTTTTTTCAAAAAAAGGAACTGCTTTAAAACTTAACGGCAAATTATCTAGGCAATAGATAATAAAAGGAATGAACTATTGAAATTGTAAGTGATTTCATGTTTGTCAAAAACTGGAGTCCCTCAAGGAATGGTATTGGGGCTACTGCTCTACATTTTCAATATAAATGACTTTAAATGAATTGCGTCTTTTGCAGATAATATTTAATATAAACAGTGACACTTAACCAAGGAAATCGCAACCCCCAGAATGAGATGTTTAAATTTAATATGTTTTGGTCAAACATAGATGCTATAGTAAGGAGTAAATGATTAAAATTTGACTAAAAAATAAAAACGAGTTGAATTTTTTGTTATTAAGTTTGTTAATATCTTGTCACTAATGCAATAAGGTGGTCTATTTTCTTCTTGAGGAATACTATCCCAAGTTACCTGTATTTCATGTCTTAGAACCTCCAAATCTGTGGGGGCTAGGGTAAATTTACGAGCCTTCTACCCATCATATTCCAAACATGTTCTATGAGCGAAAGATCGGGAGATCTGGGAAGCTATGGCAACAGATTCACATGGGTTTGTTTCTTCAAAAAAGTTTAAAATAACTCTAGTAACACGAGGCCGAGCATATATTCGGGGAATACTAAACATCGATCTCATCAAACAGTTTGTTATTTGGTAAATTTTAAAAAATGCAAAAAGGACTACAATATTAATTGATACAAAAAAAGTTTACATGAAAAAACATTCACCAAGCTTTACCAAATTTTAATCACTTACTCCTTGCGATAGCATCTTCATTTTACAAAAACCTCAATTTTGAAAACTTGATAAAGACTATTTTTATGACTTTAGATACTTGCACTTGTAGACATTGACATCTTAATGCATCAATCAAACATTCTTAAATCTTTTAGACTATAGCCTATAGGTGTAGCTTGGAGTGTGATTCATTAGTATATTGACTATGTAGAAGAAATATATTAATGGAATCAAAGAAGTTCATTGAATAGTTAAGATAATGAATACCGTTGTTAGAAAGTTTTCACATGGACAGCTTGGCAAGCCATCAGAATATTGATTATGAATCTTTATTTATAAAGTAACTAATAACACTGTAGTTTGTTTATTCCCCTTTAAAGATCCTGACTTCTCTATTCATAGAATAGGTATTTGGACCCCAGATTTATTTTAACCTGACTATGGCAAGGACAAGGACTTTGCAGCCCCCTTTCTGCAACTGTTGTTAGACAATAAAATTAATCAAACTCATGACCTTGATGGAAGTAAGTAACTAACTTATTACAATATATACTGTATAATTTTTAAAAATTATTATTATGAATTCATGTTCTTAAGTATCTGTGTTTTAAGTTTAGAATCTTACACTGCTATAGCATTGATTCTGCTATTTTAATTACACTGTGATTTAATAAATCCATTAAAACCAAAAAAATGCTTACCTATTAATAGTTCTGTAGCATAAGCAATAAAAGCTTCACAGGACAGCTTCAACTGTTTATCAATCTCTTTTCTCGAGTCCACCAAATACTCCTTGACCTTTGGTGTACCCTCCAATAAAAATTCAAGCAGAGCGTTGTTAGATCCGAACGTAAATATATTCTTCCTATGTTGTATCAAGTCTATGGCCGCTTTCTGAACACTACTAAAGTCTAAAGCCATGTGTTTGGTTGTGAAGTCAACTTGAAATGGTGCTATTTGCTCTCTTATTATGAGGAGATGTTTTATTTGGAACAGTTGTCCATCAATTGCGGTTTTTCTTTGAGAAATCAAGTTCGCGGCGGTTTCTATCGTTCGAACGCATATGACTAGGGCTTCTTGAGCTAGTCCTTGGAATGTGTTGCGGTCTAGGCAGAAGTACAAACGGGAGAGACATACGAGAGTTCGTTTAACAGTCGGGTACCATAATCCATGGAGGTCAGCGGCAGAATTTCCTGTAAAGTAGAAAGTATGGTATTACTTTAAAAATGAGAAAATATGAAAGTGGAGATTAAATTTGAAATTATTTTTTTTAAAGGTTTTATGGTCAAATACAATCACAATTTAAGTTATGTTGGACATGGTTTCTTATGGTGAGCATACTGTAAATTCCCCATAAATTGGAGAATTTTGAAAGTTTGAGATGACCTTTTTTGATACCTAAGACCAAAACTCCATTTTTCATACTTAACGACATTCCGATCAATGTTGTTGAAAAATAATGGCTTGGTGTTCAAGTTGGTACAAAACATCTATTACCAAGTATCTGGGGCCCGATTCTTGAACCATTCGAGAGCTCTGCTATAAGACTTTAGACGTAAGTCGCATAAAAAGTTGAGGTAAATGAAGTTTAACAAATATATTAAACTTCATTTCTGTCAGATTTCATACGACATACGTCCTAAGGTAGAGCCGTCGAATGGTTTTAAGAATCGGGGCCCTGGAATATATAATTAGTTCCTTCCATTGTTGATCAATAAATGACATTATTCATATGTCACGTACATCAATTTTAATGGTAGTGTTTAGTTGTTAAATGTTTTAGAAGACAAAAAATAATTTGCAATTCTGAGGTATTTTCAAATTGAATAATTTTTGGACACCAAATTTTCATTACCACACCATCAAGAAATAAAAAACAAGATTTTGATACAGTTCATGAAATGTAAGATTCCTGACAACTAGAGCCCCAATTCTTCAGACCATTTGACGACTCTACCACTCGACTTGCCACATATGTTGTATGAAATCTGACTTAAATGAAGTTTAATATACGGGTTAAACTTCATTTACCTCAACTTTTCATGCAAACGTCGTATAGTAGAGTTGTCGAATGGTTCGAGAATCGGGCCCCTCAGCCCCGATTCTTGAAACCATTTGACGGCTCTACCACTCGACTTCGGACGTATGTCGTATGAAATCTGACATAAATGAAGATTAATATATGGGTTAAACTTCATTTACCTCAACTTTTCATGTGACTTATGTCAAAAGTCTTACAGTAGTGCTGTCGAATGTTTCAAGAATCAGGCCCCTGAAGGTAAGAACAGTTCCCTTAGCTTGTAGATAAACAAAGCTCTAACTGAGAAATTTAAAAATCAGAAAATGACAAATGCATCAGCTCAAAATGTGGGGAAATCTAATTTAAATGTAGGAAGTATCAATAAAAACCTCAAGTTTTTAATATAAAGAATATACAATATTACAGCATATATAAGTAATCTGTTACAAAATCAATACATGACCAATGTTACTTTGTTCAATTTGGACATATATATAAAACTTTTACAATGATTATCCTAAGCACACTGCTTATTTTATACATACATCAAATTTAATTCAATTCATTTAAGGTACCACAAATCTGGTACCTTTTTTCCCTTTTAAATCACAGAAAAAAATATTTCAATAAATGGTAGAATTATTTAAATGCCAAGCAAAGAAGAGAGAGAGGGTCTCCCCACATCTTACAAAGTTTTATCAAAGTGGACAGGTGAGTCCCAAATTTACCAAAACACTTCACACAATGAATTATTACCAACTAAATGATATTATCTTACCAGTATATGATCTAAAATGTGCAACTTGAGCAGAATTAATCTGTGCAACCTCCTGTGACTCCAATGAAACAACAGAAGCCCTAGAATCTGATCTTTTATCTCTTAGCTCTATAGCAACGTTTTCCAACTGTTCCAACTTTTCAGGGTAAGCCAAATCCCCTGGTGAAGGCTTGTAGCCCAACAAGTCATGCTGGAAAAATATGTTTGATCTAAACACCAATCTTTCTTCAACATCTTGAAGAAGCTGCCTTATAGCCTCAACATATCTGACCAGTCTTTCATTTTCCAAAACTCTATCACTTAGCATTTCACCTTTAAGTATTCCACAAAGTTCACTCAGTACTTCAATGTAGTTGATACTGATCAGACTTGGTCTTAAGGTATCATAGAGGTTCTGGCATAGTGATCCAAGGTAGTCATTGAAAAGATCTGATGCCTTACCAAAAAAGTAGTTATAACACATACCTTCATCCTGACAAACTTTCATTGTGAATAACGAGCATGACCTGAACAGTACACTGAAATCGGTTTTGTGTTTTTCCTTCAAATCCATCAAAGCTTTGCTAACAGCCACACTTAAAACAGGAAGTCGCTGTGTCAAGTAACTTTTCTGGCAATCATGCAGCAAATTTTTGTACTGTTCATTTTTGTCTTCCCTTTCTTCCAAGGCATTTAAAATGAATTTAACTTTTGAAGATGCACTTTGAAATTTGCCATAATACAAAGAAAAAGCCGAGTCTACAAACGCATTTGAAGCATTTGGGGCCTGTGGTAAGATCTGAGGTTTACTGTCAGGATCAATAACTTGCTTCATTGTTTCTATCAAAACGTGATTGATATAATCATAGATTTTATTGAGAACATTAGTCAGCAAGCTCTCATATTTCATTTTATAAACTCTGGATTCTTTGTATTGCAAATGACTGTTTAAATATTTAACACATTCATCGATTTTATCAAGAATTTCTACACACTCAGTTGTGTTAATTTTATTGTTCAGATGCTCAATTTTTTCTTGGTATTTATTAAAGTTAGTAAAGTAACTAAGTTTTTCACTGAGTGTCTGTTTTGTTTCCTTCAGCTTCTTTTGGTTGTTCATTACTTGTTCACTAAGATCATACAAATAATTAGTCTTCTTAGTGACATTTTCATACTCTTTCTTCAGATCGTTTAATGAAGTCAAGGTATCATTTGAGTGACTGAACAACTTTTCACATTCTGATTGATACTCTGAGATTAACTCATAATAGGTTTGGAAATTTTTCAAATTTTCGTGCTTAACATCTTTCTCTACATCTATGGTCCATTCTATAAAATCTTGCATTGTCACAATCACTTTTGGTATAACAGATTCATCCTCAGTATTTTGGACTTGATTAGGTACAGGTTCATTTTCCTCTTCTATTTCTGGTTTTTTATACGTTGCTGCGACAATGTCTTCTAGTTCATAAATTAAGTCAAGGTGTTCTTCGCTTAAAGGGGCCAAGGGATCTTCGGTAGCCTGCCATTTAGCAATGTTTTCCTGAATTCTCAATTCTCTTGGATCGGTTTTGAGCTCTGCAACTTGACGACTCATTGTTTTTTCTATAGACCTGCTAAATTAAACATTGAATTTAATTATATTGCATATACTTAGTACTAAGTATATGTTATAATCAAAGAAAAATGAATTAACGTAAGTATGTTTATCAATTAATCCAAAATTGGAAATGTCAACGTAAACGTAATGAACGTAGAGGTTAGGTTATTAAGCTTGCAAAACGGGATGTTGCCAAATTTCCAAAGATACTTGAATGTTCGGATCTTGGACCATGTACCTCATGCTTTAAGGTTGGGGCAGTGTTAATCTTAGAGGACTGACTTCTGGAGGAGGTCTACAAGAGTGAAAAGAGGGCAATAAAGAGAGCAAGAGGTTATTTTACTCGATTGGTAGGTGCAGACAACGAACTACATAGTTAATGCACATAGCTCATTGGATTCAGGTCCTAAACCAGTGAAATAGCCTCTTATCTTCTCCGTTGTCCTCTCTTTCTAGCCTTGGTACAATATTTGTGTATTGCAGGCTACCTCCAGTAGTATAAGCTCTATGGTGATAATCGACCTACGTTCCACGTAAACGCGATTTGCCCGGTGCGGGCGGTGCGTTGCGACAAAGTGACAGCCACTAACTGTTAAATAGATAAAAAGAATTATTTTTATACTTACCGAAAAATTAATTCGTGGGATTGTAGCGATTTTGTGTTATCGCATCGTTCAGTTGATTTGTTATATTAGTTGAAGTTTATAATTGTTACATTTGAATGTATCACACCGCCCGCACTTCGCATAACGCATTTACGTAGGACACAACCTTAAGCATAAGACGGTTGGTTAGGAAATACATTTGTCCGACCAAAAAGTCGTTTGAACTGCTGTCCATTAATTAAAAATTACTGTCTTCTTATTATTTCAATATTACCTTAATTAATAAAATTTGATTTTTAATAAAATTTCTAAACAATTTCGGCAAACAAATGTAGGTATTTCGCAAACTGACCGTCGAAAACTCCTAACTTAGAGCTTGTACCTTCTGGAAAGTGAAATAGCCTCTTACTGTCTCTATTGCCTTCTCTTTCTAGCGTTGCCTCGATTTTATGCATGGCAGGCTCCATCTACCTAGAAGGTACATGATCTAAGCCTCCTAATTTGCATTTTTAAAACATTACATTTACTTCCTAATAAAAGACAGCCTTCAGTGCATAAATATCGTACCAAGGCTAAAAAGAGAGCGCAATTGAGAGGGTAACAGGTTATTTCACTCGATTGTGAACTGTATCCAATGAGACATTGGCTGTTTTCCAGTTAGCAGAGCACAAGTGATTTTGTGCCGCACAGTGCGGCAATTTTTAGCACGTTAATTGGAACACTTAGATCATTTACCATCTAGATATAGCATGTCAAGCATAAAATCGGGGCAACGCTAGAAAGAAAGGACAATAGAGACGGTAAGAGGCTATTTCACTTAGTGGGTGGATGGTCGGTGGACGCAGCCAATGAACAACATGCTTTATTGGAAGCAGCTCCCAACCGAGTGAAATAGCCTCTTGCCCTCTCTATTGCCCTCTCTCTCCTTAGTCTTACCACGACATTTGTGCACTGCAGGCTATCTCTAGAAAGTAAATGCTCTAAGTTGGAACATGGTTGTTTTAAAACCAACCGGTAGACACCATAAGGTTAAAAGTGTATTACTGATAAGTTATCAATTGACGTTTATGTGTACGTAAATTATTTACAGAATAATTCAGTGATGGCTGTTTTCCAATTATTAGAACTCAAAGTGTTTTTGTGTCGCCCTGTACGGTAATTTTCGGGCGTTATTTGGAACATACTTCATGTTTTATGATAAAGTTTTATGTTTACTTAGTAAACCTACATAAAACATCTCAAAGGCACAGTTATTTCTTGTGCTCATTTGTGCGAGCTAGTGCTGTAATTGGAACACTCAGTGCTAGCACTGTGCCGCACTGTGCTCAATTGTGCGCTAATTGGAAAACAGGGATCGGCTGCACCTGCCAATCGAGTAAAGTAGCCTCTTGCTCTCTCTATCACCCTCTCGTTCTATCCTTGGGAGGACATTTGTACGTTGCAGGCTACCTTCAGAGGGTATATGCTCTAAGCTTGCATTAGAGCACTAAGTAATTTGGAAGTGTTTGGCATAAAGAAAATAAGAACCATGGTTCAACCCCCAATGAGCATAGTGCCGCTGATGTCGTACTGTTTCCGATGTTCCGTTGGGAATCGAACACTCTGTTCTTATTTTCTTTATAGTGTTTGGCATTTTCAAGCATTACCATTGGCAACATTGCGTCATGGAATCATAAATGTCCAATGTCATAACCTAACATAACCATGACATAACCTATTTAAAATTTGTTTTGTTGGTCTTTATAAAAATGTCGATTACTTATAGTGGAACTTTTGTGCGGTCTGGTGGAGTTGCTAGTGCAATTGCAAAACAATTAAACTTAGTAAATTTAAAACCAGTTAAGAAAATAGAAGTACAATTTGATCCCTTCCATCCTAAAGCAGAAACAGCTAGGTATATGCGTAAACATAACCACTATAAAATATCGATTTTCTAATAATAGCCTTAGCGCAGGCGATTTTTAGAGCTATTAACTAAAAGAACTTTGTTTTAGAAATTTCCTCTACTATATCACTTTTGCCAAAGTTCTTCAGACAAATTTAGCATGTATTGTAAAACCCAATGTTGTCTGTGACAGGAGTGAACCTGAAGTAAAAATTTCTTTAACTGACTCTGGGTAATTATGACTTGAGTTTATTGGTGAATATTGTTGGTCATGCATACTTTTTTTTAGGAGTGTTAAATTTCTGCTTAATAACCTTTCAGTTGTTGAAGTTTTACAATACTTTAATAAACACATAAGTTCTACAGTGAAAGAAGAGCCCAAAGAAACCCCACTGAGTGCCATAATAGCGAAGAAATCCAAAAAGCGATAACATGAAGAAGAAACATGACTTCCATGCAAAATTAGTTGAACATATTTATAATAATATACCAGCTTTTACAGATATTTTCACAGAAGAATCATTTTACATTTTTGTTGGTACCTTTATTGCTGGTACAATTGTCCTAGTTTTCATTATTTCAAGGTTTGTCACAATTAAACCTGTTGATTGGTGATTTATTAGTTGTTTTGGTATCATTTAACTAATAAAATGTTTATTTAATTAAAATTGGCAGGTCAAAATTATTTTTAACCAATCCTTTAAAATATCAAATAGAGTGCAAGTCTGTTGATTTAGCACATTTTTCATACTTCTGTATGTCTATTACTTCCAATTATAAAATTTTGTATGGCAATCATTGCTGTTTCAAAATTCTATAAAATACACAATATGCAAACATCTGATGAAAAATTTGAAATTGAGGATCTGCTCTAGGACTAATCCAAGTTAAACAAGTTGAAATTGTACCTGCGAAAACACATTCTTTGAAAAATAAAACAAAATTACAATGGGATGGATACATCTACCAAATGCCAGCTGGGTATTTTTTTGAAAATCACTAGATAGATGTGTCAGTAGTGAGTAAACTCAATATCTGCAATCAGGCTCATGTCAAACGAAGAAATGCTTGCATGGCTGTCAGGTACTGAAACTTCATAAAGCTACCTATAGGTTTCATAGCATTGAGTATATCACATGGCGGCAATCAGTTGTACACTAAGTGCACCAATCATATAGAGAGACAAATGGAAGTCTATTATTCTCCACTAAAATGGTAAAATATGTTTCACTGAAAGCACTTACAGGCATATCAAAACTCTAACAATCATACAGAAAGGACTATATTATTAATAAATCTGAAAGTTTAAATTTGATAAAATGTAGCACCAGAAATAAAGACGGAGTGTATATTCAGTTGCATACATAAAGAACAGCTTGAGGAATCATTCCGATATATATGTGACATCTAGTAACACTTAGGTAGCCAAAATTCAATCTTTCTTAAGTTGAGTAACTTGTTCGATATTTTGTTTTATCAGCACAATGGACACGAACAAAATTATGACAGAATGAAATCAATATGCTAATGTCATTCTAGTAGTCACTAGTCACTAACTTAATATGATAACTGAAATAAATAATTTATCTTCGGATATATATTTACAACGATATTTTGATAGGGAGTTTCTAATTCTATTTTCCATCTATATAACTGCATTGCATTATTCGTTGAGAAAATACATGTTGGTTGTTATGTTTTAAGACACACAGAATTATTATTTTATTTTAGATATCACATTTTCTAAAATGCTTGACACCTGTCGGAGAATGGCGAAACTTCAAGTGCCGTAACAACTAGGCTCCTGTATTTCATTGATTTTTACTTATTTTAGATCACGGTGTAAGATGAGATCTTACACCGTGTTTTAGATTCATAAAGTCTGATTGTGCTTTTTCCTGATTTTTTCGAATTAATTTATTTATATATCTGAACCAGCATATAATAAACAAAGTTTTCCGATGTTTCGCTCACACTTATAATGGACTTTTTCAAAGATGTGAAACAAAACAAATGTTACATTGCAGCGACTCCATTCATTTAGTCTTTTTCTCACAAACACACTTTTAAACATGACTTTATTAAACTTGTCACACTGACGCACAAATTGTAAATGAGTAATGGGTACTTTGGATCCAGCCAACGAAGAAATAATAATTGGCTCCCGAAATTACAGGTAAAATAAGGGTAGGAGGTATTTAATGGGATTATTTTGGATTGTTTTATAGTCGTGAAGATATTTTTTTGTTTTTGGAATTTTATTACTAGGTAATGTAAGTGATTTATTTTGTTGGTGAGATTTCTGTTGAAATGTTGATGCCTGGTTGCCAGATGGGCGAAAGTTTAAAACCTTTGTCTCGGTTGAAATTTTGAAATTCTTGCGATTTCTGGCGATTTCAACGGTGAATTTTCCTTGAAAAGCCCTTTATAAGTGTGGGCAAAACGTCGGAAAACTTAGTTTCTATGCTGGTTCAGATATATAAATAAATTAATTTGAAAAAATGACACGGTCCAAATCTGGAAAAAGCAGAATCACCTATGACTGGCCTCGAAAACATACATTCTCATTTATAAAATCTATTTGGAAAAAAATAATACCCTGCCCTTTTATTTCTTTCTGTATGATCTTTGCTTGTTGTATAATCTGTGACCACGCCAAGACTATCACTGATGTTCTGAGGTAGGTATCGACAGGCTGAGACAGACCCCCCAGACCAATGTCAATGGTGCTTCGTTACATGTGAAATAAATCTTATAATTATTTATTTCAGTTAGTACCTCAAATATTAAATACAGATTTTTATGTTAATGAAAATTTCTGAATTGCCCTTTTGTCCTCATACCAAAACCTGTCCCAATGAAATGCATCACCAGAAAAACTCATTAGGGCCGCTCCTGTCACCAGTAGCGTTGATACAGTTATATCATGGAGGGGGGAGTGAAACCCTAAAGTTTTGAGATATCCCCCCACCCGTATCTACGCCACTGCTGAGACTAATTACATTACCAGTCACTCGGTAGAGTCCATAGATTAGGCACTAGAGATTATATTTAAATTGGCATTTACATTTTCCTATATCAAATGATAATTTTTCCCTATTAATAATGACTTTCCAAGAGTGTTATGAACTGAAAGTTTTATGATGCACATTATTTAATAGATTTCTGATGACCACCGTTTACGACTTATTTTATAGCTTCTACAATTGCTCCCTCTAATAGATGTCGTAATGTTATTTCTATATTACTATCAGATGAATCAATAAAATGTATTCTTCCGAAATGATTGCTTTGCAAATATTGTTGTTTTATTTGTTCTAGGCAAATATTGGTGTAGTTTACATATGGTTAAAATCAATGTTTGTTTTAATTGTTGAATAAATCGCGCTTTTAATGTTTCTATGGTAACATAGTCTATATTCTATAGTAACATATTCCGAAAAACTATGATCCTCTACAATTACTGAATTTTTCTTAAAAATTAACGTTTGGTGCAAATTTAACAGCAAATTTATCAGATTAGTATAGACTAAGTCAATTAATATAATATTTATAAATCTAATGTTATAACACAACATTTTTGGTTTGAAAATCCTACAAAACACTGCGTACATAAGTATACCTATAGAACTTTGTTATGCATAATAATTATAGAGTAAAAAAAATCTAAAAAAATACGTTTTAATAGCAAACCGAACTGAAAAACAGAAAATAATTTTTAATTATGAACAGTTTATATTACAGCAGTAGAAAGTCGAACCATCAATCATGGTTAATTACCCCAAAATAAAAATAAAATAAAATTTCATTCATTAGCATTTCACTATATTTGCATAACTCTCCTCTTATAAATAGTTGCCAATAGAATAATTGCAAAATTTAATATTTCAAGCACCCCACGCTTTTTACTCTGAATCGAGTTATTTTGTTAATAATTTAAATTTTATTATAGTTTTATTTTGAGGTAATTAATCATGATTGATTGTTCGACTTTCTACTACTGTAATATAAACTCTTCATAATCAAGTTTTTAGCCTTATAATCATGTCTTTAATATTTTTAATTAAAAAGTTTACTTCATGTTTGTCTAACTTTTCCATTTCATTACAGCAAGTTCTACTATTGCCAACTAGATGGCAGTTTTTAATAGACGATTTTGTATTTAGACAAGAACAGTGACAAAATGACAACAAACAGAAAAGTTCAACTTAAAGAATTGTATTGTCATCGAGCCTTGACACGTGGGCCAATTTTTAACTTAATTGGACTTCTTTAATTTGGTGAAAATTATGTTGAAAGTTTTCGTTACATATATAGATACATACATACACATCGACCTAATAAAACCGTATTAAAAAAATATGATTGATTTTTGTATATCTTTCAAACTAGCTTCAATTACAGAAGAAAAAATACAACTTAGTAACACAAAATAAAAAATATATTATGAAGTGTGAATCGAGTCGCATACTAAGGGTTCCGTGCCACCTTAGAAATTTGCTCTACTCTAGGTAAATGATAATGTAAAATTTTTTACGTTTGTAGTTTTTTAAAATTTACTTAGCCAAGGGTGACTTTTCTTATATTTTTC
This sequence comes from Octodonta nipae, assembly GCA_034190945.1. Classification (NCBI taxonomy): domain Eukaryota; kingdom Metazoa; phylum Arthropoda; class Insecta; order Coleoptera; family Chrysomelidae; genus Octodonta; species Octodonta nipae. The sequence goes on from CM067219.1 coordinate 139,888,308, forward strand.
TTGCCCGACTGGACCATACAATGTATGGCATCACACTCCCTATAAGGCACGCTATGAGTGCCTTTAGGGGAAAATTCACTAAACCCCAGATATCCTAGATATCAAAAGGGTTTAGCTCTGTGGAAGCCCTTGCCAGGTTTTCAGGCCCGTGGTTGGAGTCGTGGCGGCAGTTTCCCATGAATTTACTGACCGCCCGGGCTGTCCCTAACAAGACGGCTTTTTGCATTTGTTTGTAAAGATGTTCGTCCAGACCAAGGTATTTTAGATTGTTTTATAGATGTTTTGGGACTAGTCCTGTCGTTGACATAACAATTGGTACAGTTCGTGTGTTGTTCATGTTCCACTGAGTCTTTATTTGAAATTCCAAATCCCTATATTTGGTTATTTTCTCAGCCTGTTTGATATTTATATTATTGTTGTTAGGGATTGCTATGTCAATTAAAGTTGTTTTTCGAGAGACTTTATCTACCAAAACTATATCTGGTCTATTGTGAGCAACAGACCGATCGGTCAGTATCGTGCGGTCCCAGTACAGCTTGTAGTTGCTATTTTCTAAAACAGATTCTGGTTTATATTTATAATATGGTAATCTTACCGACTGTGATAATTCATGTTTCAGTGCTAGTTTCTGGTGAAGTATTTTTGCCACAGCATCGTGTCGTTCTTTGTATTCAGTTGCAGCGAACGCTTGACAACCTCCTGTGATATGCTGGATAGATTCAGATGTTTAGCAACCGTACCTGCATCTATCGTTGTTAATAGAAGGGTCTTTAATGATGTACTATAGATAGTTCTTAGTTGGAATAACTTGAGCTTGGATTGCCAATATAAAGCCTTCCGTTTCAGGGAACATATGACCAGAGATCAACCAGCAGTTCGACGTTGCACTGTCGACATAATCTTGGTTGACGTCATTTATATGTCTACCATGAAGGCGCTTCTCTTTCCATTTCAGCAGTTTCTGATCTGTGGTCTGGTGGTGTAATTGGACATATTGCTGTGTCAGTCGCAGTGGTGTTGAGTCATCAACCTGGCACATAACTCTATGTAGATCAGAAAATTCTGCGAGTTTCTGGAAATGACTGCGCAAAATAGAAATTTGTTGATCTAATAGTTACTTAGATCTGCCAATCCTCTTCCTCCTTCATACCGTGGCAAAGTTGTACATTCGACAGAGCTCTTTGGATGGTGATTTTGAGCTTTTGTTAGTAAAACTCGAACTTTTCGTTGTAATTGTTCAATGTCAGTCTTGCACCAATTAACTATACTGAAAGAGTAACTGAGCACTGAAAACGCATAGCCTGAAACAGATTTTTACTGTTTAGCTTTGTTTTTAACAGTCGTCTTATCCTTCTATAAAACTCTGCTGTTAGGTCCTTTTTCATAGTCATGTGATCAATACATTGAGCCTGCTTTATTCCAAGGTATTTATAAGTATGACCTTCCCCCATAGATTCAATTGATGTGCCATCTCCCATTTCGAAGTGTCCCTGCTGTATTTTGCCTTTAACTATATTAATAATTCGGCATTTGTCTAGGCCAAATTTCATATGGATATCACTAGAGAACCCTTCTACTATTTTAAGCATATCATGCAGCTGTTGTTTTGTAGCTGCCATCTACTTTAGCTCGTCCATGTATAACAAATCATTTATCTTTAATGCTTGTACGTTGTTGTGTTTGAGACTGAACCCAAAGTTAGTCGAGTTCAGTTTGTTTGAGAGAGGTTTCATGGCAAGGCAAAATATTATTACTTAATATTTTGATATTTTGTTTAAAATTATAAAAATTATACACTTTTAGTTCTCACAACAAGCCTTTTCATTTTATCTGCTACATGATGGTCTGGATTTTCATAACAATATTTATTTGATTTCTTACCTGCCCGCTCTTTGAGGGAGACTCTATGTTCCCGTTTTTTTTTTCAAAATTGTAGTGGTTTCGAAAATAAGATGTTTAGGTTAGGTCAGGTAGAGTGAGTAAATTTCCGTACATTTTCGTTAATATTTTTTAGACATATTTTTACAAAAAATATATCAAAAAAATATTGAGATGATATATTACATGATGCCCTCCAACACATTTAACTTTTTATTTATTTCTGTAAGGTAACCCCCTCCCCCAAGTAAAAACAGGTTTCTTGATTTATTTTTCCTGTAAACAATGGGTAAGGCCGTATATTTGTTTCGAAATATTAAGTTAAGTAGTTATGGTGATAAAGCGGATGATAGATTTTTATATAAATTCTCCCCGTAATTACCCAATAAAATCATAATTCGTTTAGTAATGCTATATTTACAGGCCATGATACTAACTTTTCGAGATTATAGAAAACTGAACGCAAAACAATATATTTTCTCTAGCCGAGAACCGTCATTCGGTGCGCTACCCTTAAATGATGAAAATGTGGAATAATTATTTATTTTTCGCGATAAAATATAATTTACATCTCATTTGATATTGTCGAAACGATCTAGCTTTCAATTTCGAATTTGTTTTATTCAGATTTTAATGCCACTGACAACCAAGTCTGAAGGAGACTTCGAAACGTTTGGATTTTTGAATATACACATTATAGAATATGCCACAAATAAGCTCCAGAAAACATTTAGTTACATAATGTTGATTCTAAAATACCTATCAAAATGCAACCTTAATTATTGTAGATAGCAGCCATACGTGAATCATTTACAGCTTAAAACTCAACGTTTTAAGTATTCTCCTCGTTAAACAATTAATTTCCTGATTGATTTCCTGCCCGCATGAATAACAATAAAGAGCTGTCGCGTGTGTTTTTAATTTTATTACCTACTTCCATTGTATGTTCTGTCAATGACTGAGGACTTTCGCACGACTACAAACTGTTGTGATGGTATCGTATGACTTTAGATTTTTTCATCTATCTGTAATATTAGGAAAGAAAATGAAATATGGGACTATTGATTTATTGATCATGATGAGCTTTTGTGTACAATGATACAGGCTTTTAAATAAAATTATAATTAGCATATAACTGGTGCCATAGATATACTAAGTAATTTTTACATGTGCCCCATTTAATTAACATATTGACTGCTATGCTAGTCCTATGGGACCAGCCTGAACTTTCCTCAAGGAACCATGTCAGTCCTAAGGCACCAGGGTCACCCTTTTGATGCTCTATGGCTTACTGGTTTGTGTTTTACATAGAGTAGTGTTGTTGAGCGACCAATAGGGCTTCAGAGAATATATCTATTGTGTTGGTATTAAAACATCTAATTAACCGACTTCAAAAAAGGAGGAGTTTCTCAATTCCTTTGTATACCATGTGTCCTAGATAAAAGCAACTACCTGGGGATTTCCGAAACGGCCAGAGATAGAAGGGAGCTGAAATGAGACAAAAGAAAGTTGGGCTATTCCAAGCCCAATCAGATGCTGTATCGAAATTATAAATATCTACAGGGGTCTTCAAAATATCGAGAAAAAACAAAAAAATGTTGTTTTCAAAAAATTGCAATATATTGGCTGCCTTGTAAACAAAGTTGATGAAATTTTATAGTCTTGTGTTAGCGACTACGATCAATCAATTCATGTTAACGACTTTCTCTGGGCCTTCTAGATTTTTTCCAACCATGGTCAACTTTATTATTTCTTATGGTCGCCATATTGAATTTATACGTCAGTAAATCGAACTTAAAAAGGGCTTTTCCACTATGTATAACAAACCTGGTTGCAGTCTTTCGGGATGTCGCTGAAAGTACATATCTTGACCTCGTTCAGCGTTCCTGTGGTACAAAATGTCCACTTTTCCCAATTTCAGTACCTTTCCATATTTAATTAAAAATGCTTTAATAGCTAGGTTACAGTTAAGAAATATCAAATGTATTTTCAAAAATATTAACCTAACTGAAAAACCGTTTTTTTAATAATTTACATTTTTGGTCAGTCAAAGATAGGCCTGTTATATACGGTTGAAAAGCTCTTTTTATGTGCTATTCAATGAGGGATAAATCCAATATGGCGGCGAAAAGAAATAACATAGTTTGCTGTAGTTGCAAAAAATCTAGAACACAGAAAAAATTAGTCAATCGATTGGCCGTAGTCGCTAACACATGACTACAAAATTCTATCAAATTTGTTTACAAGATGGCGAATATACTGCAATTTTGCGAAAACCAGATTTTTTTTGTTATTGAAAACCCATGTAGATATTTGGAAGTTCGATACAGCACCTCATTGGGTTGGAATAGCGCACTTTTTTCTCATTTCAGCCACATGGGACATAGTATATATTTTCTTTATGTGTAATTGAATCGTTTAAATTAGATTCTGTTATGGTGGGTCGCAAAGTAGTCCCTTATTATTTTTCAATAGTCTGCAATGTCTGCCAATATTTTTCCATCAAAACAAGAAAATGCGCCGTGTTATATTCGGTTAAGTTCACTTTTATTCTCGTTTTTAAAAACCCCCTCTAAAACTAACACTGAGTTTTATCTGCCGAAATTATTTTCGATATACAGTGTGTCAGGTTATGAACTAGCGATAATCTAAATACATGTAAAGCAACTATTTTAATACAGAATTACACTATATACTAGGGCTCAATACCCCAGCCCGCCATATGGCACATACGTACCGCTATGTCTCCATATTTATAAGTGCTAAAGACAATAAAATCGCTTTGCTCTGTTTGTCAATGATTTGAACCAAAACGCATGAAATCAAATAGTTTACTAATTCTTAAGACGAGAAATATAGGCTCGTTGCCTGCAAAAACTACTTCAGACAGATTGTTGGCCTTTATCGAGGCGTATGATTACGGATTTAATAATTACAGGAAGTTGTGATGAAACGCTGAATGCTGACCGCATCTTTTTATCATTTTTTTTTATTTTGTTTAGTAGTAAACGAGTAGAGAAAGTTGAGCTTCATGGGTTTCCGGTCGCCAGTGTATCTCTTATGAATTGATTTATCATTCTTTTAATGTTATTTTGCATGGGTGTATCCGTTGATTTAAAATAATATTGAATTGCTGAATACTTAATTATTTGCATTTATACAGGGTGGAATATAAAATCACAAATAATACTGGTCATCAAAAATTAACTTTTTTTTACTCAACATGAAAAATTTTTATTGTAAGAACAAAATTGTTATAGTTTCCTTAGTATTTTTTTAAATTCTTTTTTATTACCAAAATTGAGCTATACAAGGTGGTTGACATAAAATTGACTAACTTGTCTTCTAATTTTTTAGAACCTTTCACTGAAAGGTAGAAATATGTTCTCTTATTCTTCCTTCTTATGTATATTCAAATTGCTTTTATCTTTGTCTCTTTGCGTTGTTTCAATCTGTTAAGAGATTGTCTCCACATCGTTTACGAGGCCTTCGGGTACTCCTGCTATATTTTAGATGTTGTCTTGCAGTTAATTTGTGTAGCTAATATAGATACGGTGAGCCACTTTAATCGATCCAACCAAATATCTCGACAGGTTGTCGTTGTACAAAATAATATTCAAGTACAAGTCCTTCTGGACAATGAGGGTCAGCTGATTTCTTTCCATATCAGATTTGACCTCGAGATTCTTTTCAAGGACAGTTCAAGCATTCAAGGTTAGAGTGTATTTTAAATTGGAACCTTTACTGTTGACATCGGTTTTAAAAAGACCGGGAAATTTGAGGAACATTTTTTTTTAGGATGACATTCACAAATCTGAATCAAATTTAAATATTAAAAATTAGCCCGAAAACTTAAGTGAGCTGGTGAGCCAACAACGTTGAGTATCTTGACCTTGAAATCAATTAATTGCCACGTCATTTGAAGGTCTTAACGAATTTTTTTAATGAAAATCCTGAGGAAACAGAACGTATTACGTCCTTGTCGTGTTTCTGAGTATATCTCGCTCATTTGTGTAAAAAATCAGGGTTCTCATTAAATAATCCCTATGACCTTCAAATGACCTTAACAATTGACCTTAACGTCAATATTCTCAACGTCATTTAATCACAAGCTCACTTAAACGTTTACTCGTTTACCATCATCGAAAGCTTGAACAGTCTTTGGATGATTTTTCAATTTTTGAACTTGATTTAGGATTTGGGGTTCCCATTTAAAAAAATACTCTTAACTACAATTGATCTTGAAAATGAATATCAAGGTAAAAACTGATACAAAAGGAAAATGGCCCACTTTAGAAACTACACTATTTAAAATTTGAAAAATATATTTTATTTATATTTTTAAATAATTTGAATAACAGATTTAATAATTTATAATTTAAACTTTGACCTATTTTGCCGTGTTTCTTCCAACCTACAGAGCCTCAAAACTCAGACAGTAGATTATAAAAAGCATTTCTGAAAGTTTTTTAGTAAAATAAACCTCTAATGTTACTTTTTGGGGGCAAAATTAGAAAATTAAATACATATGTATTGTGATAAAAATCAAGCGAATCCTAAAGCAGATAAAATAAAAAGTCTATGTGTGGAAAATCAAAGTGTATATTTTTTATAAATTTAAAACGCTTCCTTTAAAAGATATAAGGGTAAATAAATTCCCTGCTTGTCTGAAACTGGAATATTCGAATCTTGAAGTTGGTACGGAACCCTAAGTATGCGAGTCCAACTCGCACTTGACCAAATTATTTTTTAAATGGAACATCTAAAATGGTGGCCAGATCCAAAATCCTTTTTTCCTAAAATTATTCGCTGAATCAAAATGATATATTTGTTGAACAGGAGTAAATAACACGTAGAATCCATTAATAAGAAATATTTCATAACCCAACTCACAAAAGTGTTAGTTAATGAGAAAAACCTAAAAAATCCAAAAATATCAAACACGATAAGAATTTTACATTTAAAAGTTTACAATTATTAAGTACAAACAACATTTAAAGAAGCAAGTATTTTGGAAACTGCTCACACTGTATAGACAAATTTGAAGGCAGTCGATTATATCTGTCTATTGTGAGTGTAATTTATGAACGTGGATGTCGTTGTTTTCAATAAACAGAAACTGCATATGTATGACAAAATGAAATATTCATGTCTCAGTATATAAAAGGTGATGGTAGCGGTCATGTTCGCATTTTCATAAATCAGCATGTATTTTTTTATAGCGATACCTGTTTACCTATACGTTAATGACTTCAATGAGCTATTATTCTGTGAATAATTTTTTTTTCAAGCTAATTATATATTGTGCTTAACTAGGTTTAAGCAGATAGTCGCTTTGGAATTATTAATTTTTTTCCTAAAGTAACATTTGTAGACGCGAGATGTAAAAATCGACATCTAGGATTTTCAGGGAAACTATCATACAAAGGTTCCGAATTTGGAGCCGTTCCGTGTAATATCTGTTCTCTCGTAACTCCTATATTAGAATGTCAGGATAAAATTTTCAGGTTACAGAGATATTGAATACTCTCTTCGAGGTGTCATTTTTTTGTACGCAAGACAATATACCTATGTATATAATATATATTGTCTCTGGTCGGGAACCTTCATCAGTTGCGCTTCCCACAATAGAATGCCCTCTCGAACACTTATTTTATGTATTTGATACATACCGGTAAATTTGTAGACGCGAGATGTGAAGACCGACATCTACGATTTTTGGGGAAACTACTAGGTTACTACGGTAACTGATCATTATTCATTGTTTGTTGCAATAAATGAAATCCAAAAAAATGAAGTAAAAAATAGTTATACAGTTATTAATTATAATAAGTTAAAGAAGATTGCAATGGTATAAAATTGGGACAAGATATCCTCATTCCACGATCCAAATAAAGCTACCAACTTGCTAATATCACTGATTAAAAGTTGCATTGATTTGGCTCAATACACAAAACAATACAGTAATAAATCGAAAAATAAACCTAGAAGTAAATGGACAACCAAAGGAATTATAACATCCTGCCAAAGAAAAGAATTATTGTACAGGATATGGAAGTCTGAGCCAAGTAATGAACAAGTAAGAACGGAATACAAACAGTTTGTTAAAATACTTGATAAAGTAATATATGAGGCTAAGTTAATGCATGATAAGGAGCAAGTTGAAATGTGTCATGATAACAATAAAAAATTGTGGAGAATAATAAACAATAAGTTAGGAAACAAGAGTAGAAATGAAAAAGCTATTAAGTATATAATGGATAATGATATGAACAAAATAACTAATAAAACAGGAATTGTCAACTCTCTAAATGAATTCTTTGCTAAAAGTGGAATTGAGTTATGTGAAAAAATACAGCAACCATCTAACAGTAAATTAAGACTACCAACAAGAAATCCTAAATCTATATTTCTTTATCCTACCACAAATAATGAAACAAATACTCGTAACATTATACACAAATTAAAATTTAAAAATGGGGGTGTCGACATAATAAATACCAAAACTAATAAAATATTAGCAGAGTATTTAATTGAACCAATTGTACATTTATTAATTTGAGTATTAATTTTTCTATCTGGCCAGATGCTCTCAAAAAAGCAGATATTGTACCTATTTACAAAAGTAGTGAGAGATACCTTCCATCTAACTATAGACCCATCTCCATGATATCATATTTGGGAAAATTTTTTGAAAAAGTCATATACCACCGACTGATTGGATTTATAAACAAATGTAAAATCATTGCAAATAACCAATTTGGCTTCATTAAAAACAAGGGAACAAAAGATGCTTTAAATTTGATAACCAATTTATTAATAGAAAACCTAGATAAGAGCCAGCCAATAGCAATTACGTTTCTTGATTTAGCAATTGCCTCCGATACAGTCAACCATAAAATTTTACTTGATAAATTGGAGAGATATGGTTTTAGAGGGGGAGCTAATAAACTTTTAACGAATTACTTAGAAAATAGGCAACACAGAGTTAAGATAGATGAAGATTATAGTAATTTTTTGACAGTCAAAACAGGAGTTCCTCAGGGAACAATTTTGGGGCCACTATTTTTTATTTTATACATTAATGACATCTTGGTGGATATGTCTTTCAATATAATATCGTATGCAGATGATACTGCCGTTATCTCAATGGAGAAATCTTGGGAAGGAATTCAAATGAAAATGAACGAGGATCTTGATCAAATTGCTGACTGGCTTATGTTAAACAAACTGTTCTTAAATACGAAGAAAACCGTATGTATGACCTTTGGGAATTATTCTGATAGTGTCCCCGATATATTTAATATACAAATAAAAGGTAGTAATATTACTAGAGTACACATTTGTAAATATTTAGGGATTATTTTCGATCAGAATTTAAAATGGGATCAACATATTCAATACGTTATTAACAAAACGGAATATCTTGTTTTCATTTTTGACAAGTTATCTAGAGTAATGAACTGTGAAACTCTTAGAATGATATATTATGCCCTATTTAATAGCATAAATAATTATGGCATAATAGCCTGGTGAGGGGCCTACATGAACTTAAGAATATTGTTAGAAAACATCCAAAACAGAATTTTAAAAGTAATAAATAATAACAAACTTGTACTTATGGCTCATCCACTAAATATGAAAAAGCTCTTTTACTTTGAATCACTTAGGTACCATTATACTCGTACTCGTAATAATCTAAAGAATAAATTTATAACATCGACAAGTATAACCAGAAATAAAAACTTACAAATGCCTATTATCAAGAAAACAATAAGTAATAAAAGTAGCTTCATTGTAGCTATTAGACTTTTTAATAGCATGTCAAATGAGTTAAAAATCTTGAATAGCAATCACAAAAAAAGAAAAATAAAAGAATGGATTTATAATAACAAGTAAGGATATATTTGTGAAAGAAATTGAGTGAGTACACTAAATTTGACTTTTTTGATTTTGTTATTATTGTATTGTTGTTTGTTTCTCAAAAATTTGTTTTATGTTTTATGTTTCTTAAATATTTTTATAATACAACATGATTGTTGTGCAGAGTAAAGGGGAACTATTAAGTTTTGTATTAATTAGTATTGTATAAAAATGAAAAAAAATAGCAATACTTGAATATAATTTAGTCTATAGTGCTTTAGTATAGTTGTTTATATGTCTATATTTTTATGTTAGTATGCATGTTTATTTTTAGGTAATTCTGTCCAGGTCCTACACACAGGTTTCATTACCTCTGTAGGATTTGCAATGAATATTGTGTTTGTTTGTAATTTTGAACAAATATCATAATTTTCTTGCAGTTGGTATTTGTTGGTCTAACTTAATATAGTCACTAAAAAATTGTTTTTGATTATTTTAAATACCAAATAACATTTGTCATGATGATATTCAATGTCAAAATTATAACTTTGTATCATAATTCTTCAATCTGAAAGATTTGCTAACTTATTTAATTAATCTCAACTTATTGAAGTATTTTAGTTTTAACTAATGTACTCAATTAACAACAAATGTAAGTGACAGCTTAGACTGACGAAGTAAATAAACCAAATTTACGAAAGCTCTCAAAGAAGAAAACAGTAGTCTTGTTTCATATGTCCCATAAGCCGATCAATTATTTAATTTCGAAATTGCAGTGAGACACGTAATGTTTTTAACAAGGTTTCATTGCCTTTTCAAGCTTCTGACGATGAGTCGATAATTTATTGGAATAATACTTCCACCCACTGCTCTCCATATAAGGCGCCATTAAACGAAAAAAACAAATGAATGTTTCCAGTAGTGTCATAAAGTAATTCAATGACATAATTATTAATGCAGCAAGTAGCAACGATATTCGATGATTTTTGCTTTTTACGTTAATTTTAAAACTTGTTGTTACTGAAGGCTGTGTTTTATTTAGATTTAATATGCAAATTTTTGAAATGTAAAATTTAAATAAATGCAAATTAATTTGTAATCGTCGGGTTTTAAAACTTTAAAATGTTGCTTGATTCATTTTATAACCAAAATACATTATTGAAATGAAATTACGATTGAATCAAAAATGTATCCAAAATATTTTATTTTAAAATATAGGTTTATAGTTTTTAATAAAGGCTCATATTCCAGTTATAGTTAGTTATACAGAATAATTTATGTAAGTTGCCAAACTTTGAAAATCTTGGGTGTGACTTTGTAGGTGATTTGTAGGAGCTATACTTCCATTTTTTTCAAAATTTTCCATCTTATGGTTTCGGTGATAAGGGGGGGGATGGTTAATTTTTTATCTTTTTGTTAATATTTTAATTTATTTATTTTAAAAACATAAAAAAAATATTTGTTTTCGTCATAATGAGCCCTTTCATTTGATATATAACATGATGGGTTAGAAACAATTTTAATTTTATATTTTCCATTTAGTTCTATAATTTGCCCCCCAAAATGAATATTAGGGGTTTCTCCTTATTTTTCCTGTAAAGTTCAGGTGAGGGGCTATACCTCCATTTTTGTTTCAAAATTTTCCAGTTTATGGTTTCGGAGATAAGGGCGGGGGGAATGGGTAATGTTTTTTTATATTTTTGCTAATATCTTTTAATTTATTCATTTTAAAAATATCAAAAAATATATTTGTTTTCGTCATAATGAGCGCTTTCATTTGATATATAACATGATGGGTTAGAAACAATTTTAATTTTATATTTTCCATTTAATTCTGTTAATTTCAACCTTTTCAGTCCAGTAGTTTAGGAGAAAATTGCTCTGGTGTGACAGAGGCAGAAATCCCGAGTGATATTATAAGGTTAGCCGTATATTGTATATACGGAACCCTAAAAACAATAATATCGAAACGTTACATATATTATTACATAATTCGTCCAATTTTCTTTCTTGTGAATTTGATGTTATGGTGTTCGGTCCATGCGTGATCAGCTAATCCAGATTTTGTTAACTTTTCCTTTGAGTAGCTATGGGGTGCTCCTTAACCCTGGTGTCCAGTAGTCGCTTAGTCTCTCCAATGTAGAGATTCCACATTCACAGGGTATGCTGTATATACAGTTATTTGGTACTGAATCACGTATATTGTGAACACTGTGTTCATGTGATTTTTACCAAAATCGTATTATGGTTCATTTCATCGAAAGTTCTGGTGAAGTCTATATCAATCTGACCTCTTCCATGAATAACGATTGACATATGTTGAACAAAACAGAATAATTTAGTGATTGTTTTTTGAGATTAAATGTTCAATTTTAAACAATATATAACCATTAATTAACATTTCAAATATTTTAGAAAACCCAGAAAACATAGATACAGACCTGTAGTTCTATACGTCTACTTCGCCCCCGTTTTTAAAACTGGGTAAATTTTCCCACCTTTTAGCAATCCGCATAACCTCCACCAGATGAATACAGACTGAAAATCTTTGTTACTGGCATAGTTACTACTCTAACAATATCCTTCAGAATTTCAGTTTTTCATTCAATCACGGAAAGAAAGGCGGAATATTTGAACAATTGCTCATATGTTTCACTTCTACATCGACGTGGTCATCGGAAGATGGATCATTACACTTTTTTGTTGAACATATCGGAAAAAATATTTCGAATAATGCGCCATATTTAGCGAATACATTGTGTACATGAGCGTACCGAAGGAGGGGCAGGGGGGACACGCGCCCCCCCTGGACCTGAAAAACCTACCATGATGCATTAAACCTTCCCATAAATTTGTTGTCTTACCCCGCCCCTGGACCAAAAATTGTTCTGAATTGTCCCCCTTTCTAGGACAATTTTTGTTCTAATTTGCCCCCCTCTACGATTTTTTTTCCAAATTTGCCCCTGCCTAGGCCAAAAGCTGGGTACGCCCTTGATTGTGTATATGCTTGTTTTGTTATCAGAGCGGTTTCCTTCTTCAAATTCTTCAATTTATTAGGTTAAAATACATTATTACCTGAATTTTTCCATTTTGTAGCAATAGAAGTATTTCGTATTTTTATTTTTAATACTATTCAATATTTAGTCTAGTCTGTTTGGAGTTTTTTACAAACTCTACAAAATAGATGATTTTTTCACCTATTATGTTTTTATTTGATCTCAATTTTTTGCCATTTTTTGACTTGTGAATCAAAAGAAAGAAGTAAGAGCCAGATCGGGTAAATATGATGGATGATGTATATAGAAGGTATCCTATAAACAGTATAAAAAATTATCTATCTTTACATGCTTGTAAAGATAGATAATTCTTTTTTGATTATTCGTGGTAGTGGAGAAACCACATAACTGTATTGATTTCAAAATTTGAATACTTTTGGAGGGTGACAAGCAAGACTTTGTTATGACATTTATTTTATTTATCATTTGCAATATCTGCATTTCGTTAAAATATTCATATAAAATATGGAATGCTAAATACGGAAATTCAAATTTTAATTGTATCTATTACAAAGCCCCACAAAAAAATGAAGTCTTGTGTATCAGACCGGATCTATGTAGGCCTATGTTTTTGCGGTCGCTGAATCCGAATCCGGGGTCAGTTTGACCTCATCAAGTCAGGGTCAACTCATACCTCACAATGAACAACATAACACAAAACGAAAAATAAAAGAGTCTGCCTTAATTCTTTTGAATGAAGACGTTTGTATCGCTTCTACTTCTGTAGAATTTAATCGTATCTGGTTACCGACAATTAAGGAAAAAATTATCAATGGTAACCTCCTTTTGAACAACCCAGTATTGGGATAGTTCATGAGGTTTTTTCCTAGGTTTTCCCTTATGACCTTAGAGGAATCACTGAAACAGCAGAATTCTTTGATCGCATTTTTGGCGAATGCGCTCTCTTATAACAAAGTCGTACCTTGGAACGCCACTTATAAATTCTAACAACAACTCTTTCAAATTCTTCTAATTTGAAAGCTGTTCAACTATAATACATGATCTTTAGAATTTTTTGTGCTACCAGTAATACAAAAAAATAACAAATTTTCTAATGTCAATTTAAATGTCATAAATCAAATTTTCATTTTGCATTTTACATCAATAAATATAAAGCCATTGACAGTGAAGTCAGAATAGACTTTGAAACGTTTGGTTTTCCTTCAATATACGTCGTTTTATTTAGATTGTGGTGTTATTGCCCAAAAAAACATAACAGTAGCTAAGCTGTAGTTTAATATAAACGCCATATGGTTGTAGTGTTGGCTTCTAGTCTCAAATAAGCCGCATTTTCGCACATATACTTTATCATTCTTCACCAAATAACAGTTAAGAAACATTGTTGCTTGAAATTTAGGTGACCTTTGCAAAATATGTACATACTTTTTATCAACACCTTGTTCATTATTGTCACAGTTCTAATTCGCTTTTAATCCATTTCAGACGGATTAAATGAATTCTCCAATCAACGTAATAATACCGCGCAACTTAACTGGCTTCCCACATAAAGCGCTATACACTATACATGGAGAAGCTTACGAATATTATGGGTATTGGACTAACACTTGTTGTGAGTGAGTGCAGAGTTACTGCCATAAGTCAGGCCCGCTGGTCGCGAACTTAGAACAAATGCGTTGGAATTGTAAAAAAATCTAAACAAATGTGATTTTAGTGCCACATGTGATAACAAAATTGTGTAACGGGTGTTGTTTGTTGAAATCTTCATGACACTGTGAAGAAAACTGATGATAAACGGATATTTAAAACAAAAGTAAGTACCCGCCCTGTACAGATTGAGGCTGTTTTTGGGTGAAATTATTAAAATGCGCAAGAGTACAATACCAAACATACTTACTGTTGTTTTTTTAAACAATTGTCACCAAAAATTTCTACTTTTGTAGGGCTTTCAACAATTGTTTTTGTGGTAAAGTTCAATCATTGTGTATTATCGCGCAAGAAAATTTGATTTTTTCAAATGCTAGTGACCTAAAGTGACTGTTGTTGAGATGAAATGATGAAGTGGAAGGTGAAACTGGTTTGCTGGACAGTTACCTAACATCTTGTTTTCAATGTTAAGAAATCAATGCAAGAATGAGTCATACGGTGATAAGATTTTAGAAAGAATTTTATAGAAACGGACATTTATTTGGCGAAATTTTTTATTTTTATTTGAAATTTTGTTGCATAATTTTCAAATTATTCTTTTCAAGATGTTTTTAGCCAATACAATTTCTGAGTGACGAATAATTTATAATAGAGGTAACCTTTATATGACACAATGATGTTTTTGTTATGACACTGACATATGTGTGACTAGAAACCACTAGAAAATTGGTGTACACTTCCTCAAACAACAGTAATTTAAAGTTTTTTTAATATTCTTACCTTAAAAATATCCAATTCATTTCAATACAGCTTTTAATTTCAATTTCAATTACGATTATTTCAATTACATTACAATAATTTGTGTTTGATAGGTGATTCTGACATCTAAGTGTTGCCCTTGTATGTGTCATCATCTCCACCATTACAAGCAACATAATAATATAAAGGCATAACCTATCCTATGACAAAAAGAGAAGACTGAAACATATCAAAAATATGAATAATAATAAAAACTAAAACTAAACTAAAACTAATTGTTAAATATTTCTTGTAATATATTATAGTTAGTAAAGATAAATTTCGAACATACTTTGATGAAAACTTTACTATTTCGACTAGGCATCATATTATAAAATTTTGGACCAAAGAAGGTTGCAAGCTTTATATTATTATTATTATGGTTAATAGGTATTTGAAGATTTCTATTTGCTCTACTACGTGTATTGTATACAGGGTGAGTTTTTTTTGATGATCAGTAGTATGGGGAAACTAGCGGAGATAGAGCAATGGTTAAATTTGGAAAGAGTTGCAGTTTTACTGGCCCAAGTTAATGACACTTTCGGTTTTTTGTAAAAAGTAATGGCTTATTAGATATTTTGAAAATATGAAATTCGGTCGATTTAGTCAAATCCCTCTAGCTCCTTTGTTTTTGATTTTATAAAAAAGTGTAAATATCGAAATTGAAGGGAATCGTATCACAAATATGATTGTCCTGTGCTCGTTTGCGTGACAGCTCTGGTTTTCGAGATATGACACAAACTTATCTTTTTTTGAATGGAAACCATAGTTGGCTATGACCTCAAAAAATCGGACATTTTTAGAGCTTTTCAACGATATACTCGATATAGTTATTCATAAAAATAACGGTGTTATAGATTCTTTTCTCTCTTATTTTCACTTTTAACGGAGTTAGCCATGAAATAGATTGATTTATTAATAACTATCCCAAAAAACATTGAACGATTTTTTTATTAGTTATATCAGATATAACGAAAAAACTAAACAAGTAGGTACTTACCAAAAACTTAAGAAATTAAAGTACATAATAATAGTTACAAATTATGTTCGAAAAGTCCACCATTGTTATTTAGACAAAAATTGCATCTTTTTAAGATTGACATTACCGCTTTCCTCACAGACCGCCTATCAATTTCTTCAATTGCTTGTAATACCGCCTCCCTTAGGTCACCAACTGTCTCATACTTTCTTTTGTATACTTTGTTTTGTAGCGCACCCCATAAATAGAAATCTATAACTGCCAAATCGGGAGACCGGGGTGAACATTCGCGTGGGCCATTTCTTCCTATCCAAGAGTTTGGATAGATATTATCTAAGTCGATGTTCGTCTCCAGCATGCAAAGTTTGAGAAACTGAAAATTTGCACGGGTGGAACTTGTGCGCTTTCAGTACCTTAACTACAGTTCATTGAGATGTGCTAGCTTCTGCCGCAATCTCACGAGTTGATGTAGATGGATTTTGATTTACCATTGCTAAAACATTTATTTGTGCTGCTTCGTTAATTTGATTACTTTCCTTTGGTGGTTTAGTAAATGATCCATATCTGCGTAAACTAACGTAAAGCCTTTTAAATGTATATAGAGCAGGTTGACGACGGTTAAAATATCTATGAAAGTATTCCTCAGCTGCACGAACTGAATTTTTATGCCATATTATATAACATTCCACCATATTCAGTTTTTCTTCGTAGAATATTCCATTTTATCACGAAAACTTGTCAACATCGACCGTCAGTTCAGCACTACTAATAGAATTACTCTCAAATGAGGAAATGTCAAAGTGAAAACAATCTTTTTCATGGCTACCTACGTTAAAATAAGAGAGAAAAGCATTCATAATTCCGTTATTTTTATGAATAACTATGTCGAGTATTATATCGTTGAAAAGCTATAAAAATATCCGATTTTTTGAGGTCATAGCCAACTATGGTTTCCGTTCAAAAACAGATAAGTTTGTGTCATATCTCGAAAACGAGAGCTGTCACGCAAACGAGGACATGACAATCATGTTCGGGATACAATTCCCTTCAATTTTGATATTTACACTTTTTTTATAAAACCAAAACAAAGGAGCTCGAGGGATTTGACTAAATCGATAAGAATTTTTTTTCAAAATATCTAGGAAGTGTCATTAAATTGGGCCAGTAAAACTGCAAATCTTTTCCAATTTAACCAGAGTAATACTCTATCTCCGCTAGTTTCCGAGATCCCCATACTGATCGTCAAAAAAAACTTACTCCGTATATGTTTAACATAATTATACATATTTTTTGCTTTATGCATATATGAGCAAACAATTAGAATATACAGGATTTAATATCTAAAATGTCTTTAGAGTATAGTAAATGCCTTTTCTATAAATAAGTTTTAAAATACAGTTTTGAATTGTTTTCAATTTATATATTGAATTGTTATACATGCAACCCCATACTAAAATTCCATATCGTATAAGAGATTCTATAAAAGTCTCATATACAATTTTTAAGAATTTGACACTTAGAAATTCTCCAAAAAGATGAAATTTATGTATCAGCTTACGAATTTTATTGGACAAATAATCAACAGAGGGCCCCACTTAAGGTGTCTATCTATAATTATGCCATGGTATTTTCTATAGGATGTTTCTTGTATAGTCTGATCATTTATCCTTATATCAGGAAAGTTGTCTATTTTCAGATGTTAAAGAATACACGATATAATTAGTTTTGCTCCAATTTAATGATAGTCTGAACGCCTGCAGCCAGTTTTGTACGTTTACGAATCCATTTATTGATTTGGTTTTTAATTCATCCCAAGTTTAGGACCTTTAGTAGGAATGGAAAAAGTGTCAAATGCTTTAGCTAAGTGAATAAAAATACTCAAACACTTGTTACCATTATTTAGGGTTTTGACAATTTCAGAAACCAGACCAAGCAATGCATAACTAGTGCTACAAATCTTAATGAAACCATATTGTTTATTAGAGAGGATTGAGTTGGTTATTAAAAAAATCATATAATCTATATTTCAAACTCTTTTCAAATAGTTTGGCAAAGTTGCTAATAAGGCTTGTAGTTCATCGCTATTATTGTTCAATCAGCTTCAAAATACAAAAAGCAGTATGTCTCTAAAAGCATACCAAATTCTTGTTTATAGCAACCTTCTTCAAATATAAAATATGTGGTTTTTAAGCAGAGTTTGACTAGTTCCATAATAATTTTGCTTTGCTGTGTAAGGCAAAATCTTGTTGCAATTTGTCTTTAAAATTTGTAATGACTTATCATCAGGCACGTTTGCAATAAACATAGATATTTTTGTCATATTTCGAAAAATGGACTTCAGAGCACCATCTCCAGAACTCCACTGTATTAGATTATTTCCTCATTCTAGAAACCCTGCTTAATCATAACTAATACGTAAATTGAATTGCGAAAACATTTGTAGGCATTTTTAAGTCAGTAATAAACATGATGTATTTATTTCTGATCAGTGTACTTTCTGGTATTTATGGATTCGTGATAAAAACAACATTTTGGTAAAAGCAATCGATTTTAGCCTTATCAAAGAACGACAGTCAGATAACAAAAATGAAGCACTAAGCTTTCACTGATATAAATATGAAAGAAATGCAACAAGCCATATGGGAACGAAACTAAATTAACAACGTAGACGGTCTAGTTTGACCGGATGTAACGAGACAGTTTTGTTATTTTGTTTGAATCAGCTGATACGCTCCATTCGACATGATGTCACCGCAATAATGTAACCAGAGCAGTAATTGTTGAAAAGCTGTTTTAATGAGGTTTAAAAAGTGTGGGTAAACCGTTGCGTTTATGTGGGCACATAAAAATACGTACATTTACGGTCAAAATTATTTAGGAGATATTTTAATTTTTTATATTTTTTTATTTATACATATACAGAGTGTTTATTATTTTAAAGGTCTTACATAACATGAAATACTATGGTTCTCCACTCTTGCTGAAGAGAGTATGAGGATTAAACACAGTAAACTTAATAAATGATGTTTTATATCAGTTATTTAATCTATTATAATCTAAAATTAATGTCAATAAAACTTATTCAAAATACTTTTAGGAAGATCATATGTATTGTCTTCCTTTATCAAAAGTATTTCTTAAAATTGTTATTGTTGTTTATTTTGTAATTTTTAAGAACCAATCTTTAGTTTATATTGATCTATTTGATACAGTTAACACGAACGTCTGTTTTATGTTCGTCATACACATGCTTTATAGTAAATTAAACTTAATATTATCTTTTATATAGGAATTAAAATGAACAATATCTTCTCTTTTTATTCTCATCACTCTCGACTAGTATTTCAGAAGGTTGGAAACTCGAATCGTTTTTGCATCCAAGGTGTCTTTCATTATTTCTTTCCAATGTTTTCCTATTTTTCCAGTTCGTCGTCTAGTACTGTTTTATGTTTGGCCGTTTCTCATTGATAAACGATGGTCAATCTTACCTCAAACTGTTGTTTGAGACGGTATAATAGTTTGCCCTAAACCAAGAGAATCTTAGGGCTGGATAGATTCAGTGGACGTGAATATAATGGCTTTATTTGAATAGCCTGATTTTCTTCCATAACTTAATCGTTTTCATAGACGTTTCATATGTCATTCTCCAGCAACTGTCTTCGTCCTAAGAAACTGCAGCTTCAGTAAATCATCATTTTCATCGTTTAAAATATTCTGTAGTTCATTATCAGCTTAAAAGTATTATTTAAAAAAACCGACTTCAAACAAATCGAAATGAAAACAGTTATAAACACCCTGTGATTAATTATTTCCTAAAATTTAAACTGACCTTGACTTTTAGAGATCCGTGAGGAAAATTTAGACTTTTGCTTACCCATATTTTACCACTTTTCTGGAAAACAGTATACTTTACGTTATACAAAAAAATTATGGAGTTACTTTGAAACTGCCTTAGTAGAATACAATTTAAAATAGTGAAATTGATTCAGGCATGTTAGAGCAATTAGTGGAGATTCATTGAAGTGGAGTCTTGTATTAACTGCCTGTTTCGATTTAAATAGAATGTTTGATAGTTTTTAAATTACATCAGATTTATGGGAAAAGCGTGCTTACAGATTATATGGGAGATAGTAACTTTTGCAGCCGTTAGAAATATAACACATTTTCATTGTTCTAATAAGTATTTATTAGAGTTAAAAACAGTGCTCTTGACAGTTACAATAAAGAATTCAGATCGCAAACGCGAATAATTACATGAATTTGATTAACTTCTTTTTGGAAAGAAACAACATCAATTTTACTTCAACAAAAAATGTCCAAAATTTTCCAAATAAACATCTAAATGTTTTCTGAAAGGTAGTTGTGGTATCTCTGATCTGTATTTTTATGATTTTTTTGGGAGTAACACCATAATTGGTGCAAAGAATGTATATTTCAAATAGTCCAAACGTTAAGAGTCCAAACGTTAAGGACTGATGTAATTAAGAGAAATTACTGTTAATTTGATGCATACTGAGTAGCACTGTATAATTTTTTAGTGCCACTCTATTTATATCACATTAGCAGTTCACACATTTAATGTCAAATTCTGAATTACTTAAGGTGTCACTACGAACTTTTTGAATTTTTAATTATACAAACTTTCCAGCATTTGTGATGTTAGAATGTTTGATAGTTTTCGAAAATAAAATTTGTTTCTCTAGACAAATTTCTAATGATATTCAGATTTATGTGTTTATTTTTATTAGTTTCTTCATAACAACTGAAACAATACAGACACTGCTCATGCTACACTTGTAGTTGGCTTTACTTTTTTTCTTTTACTCAATATATAAGTTCCTGTATACTTGGGAGTCATAGCCCCTTTCTTCCATTGTCCAATCAATTTAGATGTCCTCAATACCCACAAAATTTGGAGCATTTCTTCTTCCGTTATTACACATCTATTTATACCACCTTGAACTCTTAAATATGATACAAAGCAAACCATATTTATAACCTCCCAGCTCAAGAGTAAATTCGGCAAACTCAATTTAATTGAAATTTCTTGCACCAGTGAAAGCCATTATTCATTACCAGTATTTTAATAGGGTTAATTACGAGTGTGCCCAAAAATGAACACACCGTTTTGCAAGAATTTTCTTGGAAACCCTGTATAAGATTTGTTATACATAAGTTACAATGCGAAATCGTTTAATGTGGAAAAATAAATCAATTTTAATTTCCTTACAAATTGCAACAATTGTTAAATTTCGTTCACACTTTGTTATTAGTTACTTACACAAATCCACAACGATATCCGACATTTCTCCGGGTGGCTCTTCAAACTCTAAAATCGAGTGCGGTGAAAATAGCAGTCTCCTAGTTAAAGCTTAGAGCATCTACTTCCTAGAGATAGCCTGCAGTGCATAAGTATCGTGCCAAGGCTAGAAAGAGAAGGGCAATAGAGAGGATAACAGGTTATTTCAATATATTGGGAACTTTCTTATAATGAGCTCATTGGCTGCACCTAGCAATTGAGTGAAATAGCGTCTTGCTCTCCCTATTGCCCTCTCTTTCTATCGTTGGCACTACAATTGTGCATTGCACGCTATCTCCAGAAGGTTTATGTTCTAAGATTTAAAGAACCTAAACCTAATCATTTGTGTGAACCTAAACATCAAAACAAAACTGAAATGTTTTGACACATTTTTTAGAAAGGCAACTTGGAAATAAATGCGTTTAAGTGGTAGCTTATATAAAAAAAAAACAATAAAACCGACAGGTGTTATCTGATATTTATATCATTTAAACATAAAACTTTTCTTTCTTACACTAACTGCTAGCCTTATTTAATAAACTACTGATAACGTCAGAAAAGGTCAAACAACGGAAGCTGAATATTTTGCATTGTATGTACATACATTTGAACACATTTATTTACTTTTGAAATACAAAGACATGTCTACTTATGCTAGAAACGATACCATAGAGTCAACAAATCAATTGCATTATTTATTCATGAAAGTAAACTCCCATTTCGGATTAGTTCAAAAGTGTACGTAGATAACGCTTATATATTATGGAATAGGTTTGAGTCAGGAAATTACTGCTTTCCCTCTGTGTTTTCGTTTAATTTACAATTTACCTTTCTACAGTTAGAAATAATTAATGTATCGTGTCACCGCTACAACTCTAATTTTTGTAAAGACTTTAAAATAATACAATGACTATTTCTCTAAAATGAAAGTGAGTATAGCGTTATGTTAATAATAATAGATGGTATTCCTGAGACAGTCCGTTTGACTCTTCTTGGTTATTTTGGAGTTAGTTAGGTTTTGCATTTTATCATGAATTATGCCGGAACAGCGTTTGCAAATTGTTCAAATTTCGTGCATTATGTGATGTTTTATTATGTACTTACTTTTTGCATTCACAGAAGACGTGTTCCGCATTTTCAAACTCAATTTATATAAGAACTGAAGCAACACCATTATTGCCATTTATCTATTTTTCATTTGGAAATTTTTTGTAGTGATGAAGGACACTTTTGGTTAAATAACTATGTTAATAAGCTAGCTAGCTAGCTACTTAGAACAATGATAATCCAGAAGCCATTATCAAGACACCATTGCATCCAGAAAAAGTCCCAGTTTGGTCCAGACTTAGTCAAAAATGATTACTAGTTTTTCTTGATTCAATTGCAAGGCATTAATGGTAGGACGTGTTTTCAGCAGAACGACTCTACATGTTCCAAAGTGCGCGATACAATTAATTAAAATTATTGACGAATGATTGTTTTCACGCAATGGACATGATAACTGGTCCACTCGTTCGTCCGATTTGACACCGTTAGATTATTTTCTTCGGAGCTATGTAAGGTCGCTTGTGTATGGAATACAGTCCCTAGAAAATAACTCCATCTTGATGCGACCAAATGACGAGAATTGGATCTTTGTGTTTTCTGAATGATACTTGTGGCATATTTTTCAATGTCTAAGTCCTTCTTGGGAAATAACACCACAGTTTAAAGAAAATTGCTGTATATTCCAAACGTTTCGGGGTCTAGGTCAAATCCCGTTGTCAATGGCTAAGAAACTACGGATTAGAAAGGCACAATTCTCTTAGTTACGTCAAAAATCAAATAATACACATTGTCAAATATTTTAATTTATATCTTAGAATTGTGCCTTTTTAATCCGTAGTTTCTTAGCCATTGACAACGGGATCTGAGCTAGACCCCGAAACGTTTGGAATTTACAGTAATTTTCTTTAAACTGTGGTGTTATTTCCCAAGAAGCACTTAGACATTGGATCTTTGTGTCTACTACTACAATTTTTTTATTTATTTTTTATTGAATAGGCTATGCCTTAAGGGTAATTGCATTTATTTTCGAAGAAAAACTCCACTCCTAAGGGTAAAAACAGAGGATGAAATTTCATACAGGATTTTCTAACCAGGCGTATAATAAATTGGCTACATCTTCAATGTAGTCATGTTTATTTTGAACTAACAAAATCTACTCTAAGGGGCCAGTCATAAAATACATCACACAAAATTTTGAGTTTTCAGGCCAACTCACCCCCCCCCCCTCCGTTTTCAAGCTGCGTTACACTTTCTGCGACCTCCCTATAAATATTACTTCACACAAGCTACAATAAAACATCTATGTATAATAACGATCTTGCAGTACCTTCTTCTTTGTTTTTGACACTTGGATTTATTTCATCTGCATCCATCCATTCTGCTTTCATCCCCCAATAAGCCTTTTAAATATGTGCTTCTGTAAGATAAAATTTTACTAGTATAAATCTTTGTATATCTATAGAAACTCGCTACGCTAACTCATTTATTTCATTTATTCGACATTTTTAACCAGCTAATCAGGTTCTATTATATACGACAAATTATGTGTCTATAATAACACTATTATATACGCAACTTTATTTTATCATCGGCCGTGTAGAGTCTTACTTTTTTTTTGCTATTCAATGGGTATATGTATTTTTTTAATGTACTCTTACGAGTATTACGAACAAAACAAACTTCTTTTAAATTTTTGGCATACATATTAATTTCAATTATCAGACTTCAGTACATGACACCCGTATCCCTGATTCTAAGTTTTCGATGACACTGGATGTGCTTGCTTTGCTTTGCTTACAACATGTCAAACTGTCAATCGTACCTGAAAGAAACAGTAGATTGACGGAAGCAATTTAGACAAGTGAATAGCGCACGGTAATTCCCCTACTCGGTGCTAATCGAGTACCTAAACCTATTCATTATTTGTGGAAATCCTCGAAAATGTGTTTCATTTTCAAGCATAGACAATGTGTAAAAAACTAAATAACTACTGGTGACGTAATCACCATCTAGACCTCTCCCTACCCGCCATCTCATCAAAAATAAGCAAAGCAAACAAAGTATAGTGCTTACGTAATGGCTTTTGTGATTGAAACATATACGGAAATTTTTTATATTTTTTCAAAGATTTTCTATCGTAACAGAAAAAATGAAGCAAAAACATACTAGACAAAAATTAAATTAGAAATGTTTGCACTGCGAACGTCACATTTCCTTAGCCCCCCCTCCCCTTGCGTGGAAAAAAGTTTGGAATCTTATATCGCTCTCTTGACAGATGATAAGAATAAAAGGTTTTTCGTCATTTATTTTGGCTGTTGTAAAAAATTCTGGCGACTTATAGCAGTCCATTTTGTATCAAAACTTGACATTTTACCAACACTTTCTTCCACACCAGTCTCAATGTTGTGATTTTTTATTGAATGGTCCATTCCATGTGGTAAGTTGCCTTTCGTATTTGCATCGTATTACTCTGTTCTGCCTTTTTTTAAAAATATTGAAAGTATGCTACTTCTTTTCCTAAACTAATTTTTTCGCTGTAATTGTTTCTTCGTCTGCCCTATTACAACGGGTAGGATTGTCGGTTTCCCGCCATCTAGGCATAGTATCTTCTACTTCTTCTAATCTCTTTTTCTTCAACATGACCGACATTATGGTGGTTTTCACAACTTTTAGTCTGTGTTTAGGTATGCTTGGTATCGGTTCTTCGTCTTCAGAAAGGACCTCCTCGTTACGTTCCCTTTTTAGTTGTGGGGGCTGAGCACAATTTATGATATGCTCGAATTTTATTTCTTTAGAGAGAATACCTTCTGCTAGCTCCCCAAACACCACTCATTTCTCCATTTCTATCACTTTTCCGAAACATAATAGTTACACAGTGCTTGCGCATTTCTTTCTTTAATAAGTTTTTACATTTTTTCTGTGTGTATAAAATAATGTCCAACTGATTGGCAAAAAACTTTGGTAGGACAAATTTCCAACAAACTTATATGTGTCTTGAGTCATAATGTATTGCAGCAAAAGCACTACTTGTCTCACCAACAAAGTGCTGTTTTTTTTTGGACTAAAGACTGAAGGGAAATTGAAGGCCTAACTGATTTAAATAAATAGTTCATTACGAAAAAATTTGATAGCAGTAAAAAATGACTAGAAAAAATGAAACAAATTATTAAAGAAAGAGATGCGCAAGCACTGTGTAACTATTATGTTTCGGAAAAGTACAAAGAAGTAAGTTTGAGGAGCTACCAAAAGGTATTCCCTCTAAAGAAATAAAATTCGAGCATATCATAAATTGTGCACAGCCCCCACAACTAAAAAAGGAACGTAACAAGCAGGTCCTTTCCGAAGACGAAGAACCGATACCAAGCATACCTAAACACAGACTAAAAGTTGTGAAAACCACCATAATGTCGATCATGTTGAAAAAAAAGAGGATAGAAGAAGAAGAAGATGACCTAGATGGCGGAAAACCATCAATCTTACCCGTTGTAATTGGGCAGAAGAAGAAACAATTACAGCGAAAAAATAAGTTTAGGAAAAGAAGTACCATACTTCCACTATTTCTTTAGCGATGATAATACCAGCCCATGTTAAAAAAACCCTAGCAAAAAAGATAAGTATTTTGTTATATACATTCAACCGTTTTATACAGGAAAATTAGTTGAAAAATGCATAGATCTACTTATCCGGAGTTAGCCCTGCGTGAGTTTGTTCCTATAATAAGGCATCGACACTTGATTTTTAGTTATTATTTGATTTTATTCAGTTGTTCACTGGTCTGTGCTTTTATTATTTATCCATAAATTATAGTGCTCATGATATTCAGATACCGTTGTATATCCAGTAGTATCGTTTATATTAGCTAAAATATCCATGCAGCAATGTTGTTTCAATCGATTACCAAAATAAGATACCTGAAGCAATAAATCAATTTATAGAAAATCCGAACACATTCATTTATTTTATCAATTTCAAACAAAGGAGTGTAATGTATGAAATAAGTACACAGGTGTTTTCCATCATACTGATATTCAAATATTTATTTTCGACCGTTTATGTTTGTGGATTACAAAGAGTGATTAATTGGAAATATGAAGCGAAGTTTGTTATTGTACGGCAGGAAATTGGATATTTATGTTACTCGTCATAGTCTTTATACTTAAAAAGCAAAACGTGTTAATATTGTCCCTATGAGAATTTAGCTGTTGAAGTAAGCAAAAAGGCATGCTTAGTATAAATAGTGGACAAATAATTCAGCTAGAACAGTGCCTTTTATGCTTGTTCAGTAAGTTGACATTTTTCTGTTCGATGAAAGAAACTATTTTTATGGTAAATAGATTTCGGCTGATTTTGTTGTAATTTTACCAGTTAGTTCTGAATTCTGGATCAAAAATCTCTAAGACATCAACTCTAGTCGTCTAGTCTTTTGTTTCTGATGTATAGCCCTTCAATGTTGTTGCTTTTTGCCCCTTATCAGGCTTAGCAGAAAAGAAAAGTCTCTATGGGCACAGACACTGAAAATATATTTTCAGGGTATACAGCCCTATAAAAAAGTTTTGTTTTCCCTCTATGAAATCTTATTTACCTGTACTCCCCAAGGTACGTGCGAGCTCATTTAGCGATGTAATGATTCACGATCTTTTAATAAAGGTTGATGCAACAAGCTATCTTGGCTATTCTGGCTATTCGGGAATAAATGATGGTTTCTCATAACTATTACAAATTTATAATAGGACTATAATTGGCATGAAAAGACTCTTATACGAGAGCTGCCTTTTATATTTCGGGTTTGGACAACCCTAGTGTTGCAATCTGACAACTGACAGCTCTATCGTAAAGTTTGACATTTTTGAGGTTATACGTACTCAGAACGTTTTGACATACGAGCGCTATGTGTTGTTTACAGTAACTTAAAGGATTCATCTAGGCCAATAAATGGTATTAAATCGTGAACATTTTCGTGCGATTATTTTTTACAACTTTCGACGTGGATTAAGTCAGCAAGAGTGCATGGATGAACTTAATTTAATTTTTGGCGATGAAACTCCATCAAGGACCATTGTTTATCGATGGTATGGTGAATTCAATCGAGGTCGTAGTTCACTCCAAGACGAATTTCTCGTCCAAAAACAGTTGTTGTTCCTGAAACCATTGATGCTGTGCGCGAACTGATATTACAATATGTGACCTATCGTGACCTATCGTGAGATTGAGTCAACCTTACACATTAGTGGGACCAGCATACATTCAATATTGCATAAACCTCTGAATGTCAAAAAAAAATTGTTCGCATTGGATCCCACACAATTTGTCAATTGTTCAAAAAAAAGCTCGTATCGATTGGTTGAAAGAAAGGCTCAAAAAATACGATCGCGGTGCTTCAAAACACGTTTATGACATAGTGATAGGTGATGAATCGTGGATTTACGCGTAGAAGCCCGGAAGTAAACAGCAGTCGACTGTATGGGTGTTTCAAGATGAGCCGAATCCAACAAAAGTTGTTCGCGCACGAAGCACATCCAAGCAAATGATCGCCTGCTTTTTCGGAAAAACTGGACATGTCGCAACCGTACCACTAGAACAGTCAATTCTGAGTGGTACACAACCATTTGTTTGCCAGTTGTCTTCCAAGAAATGAGGAAAACGAACCGCCGAAGACGGATCACTCTTCACCACGACAATGCGAGCTCTCACACATCGGCTCAAACAACTGCATTGACCACTCAAAACATCGATTTGATGAGTCATTCGCCGTATAGTCCTGACTTGTCACCAAATGACTTCTTTTTATTCCCGTACGTAAAAAACAAACTGAGAGGTCAACGTTTTTCGACACCTGAAGAAGCGCTTGCTGGGTTCAGAATGCATGTTTTGGAGTTACCTCAATCAGAGTGGAAAAAGTGCTTCGACAATTGGTTCAAACGCTTGCAAAAGTGTATAGATCTTCACGGGGAATATTTTGAAAAACAATAAAGCGATTTTCGATGATTGATATTTGTTTTTGTTCTCTAATCCCGAAATATAAAAGGCAGCCCTCGTGTAGGTCTAGCTATCTTGAATATACATCATCCTGTTCTTGCCATGCAAGATGCTAATGTAGAACTTTCTACAGAAATGGTTCGAAAGTCAAGAATGCCGAATGTGGTACAAGCCAGAATAGAGATAGGTAAATATAGGAATGAAAAATAAAGCTTTTTAAATTTTCCTATTTTTGGCACAGACGACTTGAGACATCTGACTGTAGGAACTTACTAACTAAATCTTTCTTCCACGTAAATTTAAGTCAAGCTTGTCAGAGGTGTTGACGAGGAATTTTATTATTTGAGCAAAAGCTTCTTAACAGAGGCCCACACTTACACATATCACAACATATGAGCAAGGGAATGAAATGCATAACTTGAAATTACATATGTTTCGACCCGACCGACCGACACTACACAATGGCTCGATCTTGAAATGCCCATCCAATTCAGTTCTCTGTGTAAGGAACAGGGACCAGGTAATATATTAAAAGCCTTTCTTTCATAGAAAATCAATAATATATAGAAAATAAACTAATATACAATACCTGCACAATTCTAATATATACTCCAATTCTTTCTTTGCCATACTTTAAATTAGAGACTTGACATATGTCAGACATCCGAAAGAACACCATTAAACTTGCCATTAAATTGATGTATCGACTAACTTTATATTATCAAGTAAACATTTTACATTAAGACTTCTGAATAATAACTTTATAGAGAATCAATAATAAATAGGAAATAATCCAATATAACATTTAAGTAATATAGAGTACCTGCACAAAATTTGCTTTTTGTTCTAATAAAGACTCCATTCTCTCTTTGTGATAAGTCTCACACGTTATAAATTAAAAATAATACCATAGTAAAAGGTAACTTGGAATTAAACTTTCATATTATCAACGAATATAGACTCAGAAGGATACACATTATGCAAAACATGTCTTTTGCTTGTATTGTTTTGTTATCGTAATAAACAATATACTCAATAGAGGGCTTGATGTATTATATACATACGGAACTTTTATATCTAACAAAGACAACTGGACACGTGCCTAAAGCGCACGGCTGCGAATTCAAAGTTCTCGGATTCGAAACCGAGAACAATTATAGTTTTTTTTAAATATTATGTCATTATTAATTAATTGTATGTACTATGTTCAATTGAGATAAAATGAGTAAAACTCATTTTAATATTACATAGAATAAGAACTTAATTTTTTTTAATTGTTGCTAAATATATAGGTACATAATTTATTGTTTTATAAATATCTTATTTGTTTGTAATGATTTTAACTAAGAACAAAACGAACTTTTCTTTGACATGATGTCTTCAAATACTTATTCAGATGAACAAGACTATTTACAAACACTTATTCAAAATATAAAACTAGTGGTCGCCCAGTGGTCGAAATTCGACCCTATGTCATGAAAATCTAAAAAGTATAATTTTATAAGAAACAGAGTTGTGGAGAAATCAGAGAAGTAGATGTAATGACCAATATTGTTCACTTATATTGACAAATCTATTGCAATAAAAAAAATAAAAATGTAATCAAATATAGGTATTCGATATATTTTTGACAAATGAATTTTAGCTGGAACCTCCATATAATAATTGGAAGATTGTTCTTTGCAACCTAAAAGTTTTCCTCATTTGCTGTTTCAATCAAGTTCAGGAATATTAAAAAAAAGAGGACCAACAACCCTAGGAGAACTTAAATATTTAATACATTCTCTACTGTCCGTTGTGTGACAATTTTTTACACCTTCGGCAAGGTTGCGATAATAATATAGTAATCAAATAATTAAATTCACATTAAAAACAGAATATTTAATATGAAAGTTACTGCAACGCGCCCGAAAAATCAATACTTATCTACTACATTGACTATTTTACCACTAAACACTAACAACGCTTGTATGCCACTTCCAGAAGTACTTGCTCTAAGAATTTGCTTGACGTTGACAGTATGGACATAAATAATGAATTTTTATTATATTTTATTTAATGAATGAATCAGTTTTGTAAATTAATATTAGCATTCTGCACTGAAGGTCGTCAGTAGCTACTTAACAAAATAAAAATTAAGAAAATCGGTTGAGAGACGAGAAAATGGTACCTAATCGTTTTGTCTTTGCCTATTTATATATAGATTCTATTTCTTTGCAGATATGTTTAATGTAATAATTAAATTAGGATTAATACTTAACTCGTAACAAATTAGTGACAATTATTTTAATTCACCTGATATTTATATCCATTACAAAGGGTGACACAAATAAAGAAAAATAGAGACAGTGAGATAACCAGAAAAGGGAAGGATATTTCTCAAGAAGCTTTCGCTTCCATCGGTCAGTCTCAAATGACTGCCGTTCTTTTTTATTTCTGAGGAAAATGTGAACAATTCCCAGAATTTATTGTTATAAATATGTTACCAATCTATTCTGACACCATTTACGAACCTTTGACTGCTTATTTAATGAATTTACTTTTCATTATTTTTTAATAAACTAAAATGAAAAAGCGATATGATAACAATTTGCTAAGATCTCTTAGTTGAAAGTTACAAAGTGTAAACAGTAAAACAGCTGGTGAAAACCGGTGTGTTTACTCATATACATTCCATAATTCTACATTATAATCAATGACCAAATTTTGCTATTTGCAAATATATTTATTTATAGTAGTTTCAAGAAGAATATTAGAAATATGTTTGAAGTACGCTTTCAATAAAACATTATTGGCTCAGTGACCGAAAGTGAATCTTGATAATAATCTATACCTTTTTGTTTAGAGGAAATTTTAATCGTACTCACATCACTGCACACTCCTCTTCCTGACAGATATTAAAATTAATGATAATATTCCTAAAGACCCTTGCTTGAGTAGCTCAGTGCTAAATCGATTCCGTTGGTTTATGTTTCATTTTTATCATAAAGTATCAATATTCAATCCATAAAAGGGTAATTATTCTAAACTAAAGTTTAATAATCACTTAATATTGAGCAAATTTCAACTTGCAATAAATAAACTCTTGATAATACTACTCATTTATTAATAAAAATTCTGATTTAAATTGAGGAAAACGAACCTGGACAGGACTTTAAGGGGGTTTCCCTAAATAGAAATCACCGCGAAACGTTAGTTTCACTTGATACAAGTAACCTATTTTGAGAAAAAGGGTAGCGACTATATACAATGTGTCCCAGATAAGGACACCTACACGGGGATTTCCGAGAAGGTAAGAGTTTAATGAGAAAAAGTTGCGATATTTGAAGCCCAGTCAGATGCTGCAACGAAATTAAAAATATCTACAGAAGTTTTTAAAATATCGAGAAAAAAAATGTAGTTTTCAAAATTGCAACACATCCGTCTCCATCTTGTAAACAAATTTGATAGAATTTGGTAGTTTTGTGTTAGCGACTACGGCCAATCGATGGCCGCCATATTGGATTTATATGTCATTGTATAGCACATAAAAAGAGCATTTCAACCATGTATAACAGGTCTAACTATCGATGACAGAAAATGTAAATTACTTCATAAAATAGGTTTTCACTTAGTTGGGTGTGAAATAAAATGCCGTACACTTGGAAAAAAAATGCATATTGTCAATCATTTTAATTTACATCTTAGAATTGTGCCTTTTTATACATAGTTTCTTAACCATTCGCAACGGGGTCTGACCTAGACCCGGAAACGTTTGGAATATACAGCAATTTTCTTAACTGTGGTGTTATTTCCCAAGAAGTACTTAGACATTGAAAAATATGCCACAAATATCATTCAGAAAAAAAAATTACATCTCGCGTCTTCAAATAAAATGCTGTAATTGTGATTCCTTAAAATTTCCTTAAAAAAATGAAAAAGAGTACTCTTTTATTTATAATACTAAAGTACACATCTAAAACATTACATATTTGATATTTAAGCCATAAAAAACTAAAAACCGATGATAAATAATTAAATAAAGTTAAATTAAATGTGCGAAAATTCCACCATTATGATTAATGCACATCCTGTATCGACGAAGTAGAGATATACATGCATCTATAGCCATTTGTCAGGGCATTTCTTCAATGACTCGAACTTTGTCTGCCTCAAGTTCCTTTACCGAATTATAAGTAATTCAATAAACTCTTTTCTTTAAGTATCCAGAAATGCAAAACTCAAGAGGCGCAAGATCCGGCGAGTGAGAACCGGCTTTCAAATTCAAAAGGTCAATTGTGCAAGATCCGGCGAGTGAGCAGGTCAGACAACCGGCTTTCATTTGTGATTCTTGCAATATCTGGAGGCTTGTTATACATGATTAAAAAAATATTTCTATGTACTGTTCAATGACGTATAGATCCAATAAGGCGGTCGTAATAAATAAAAAAGTTGGCTATGGTTGCAAAAAATCTAGAAGGTCTAGAAAAACTGCAATCGAGTGGCCGTAATTGCTAATCCAAAACTACCAAATTATATAAAATTAGTTTACAAGATGGCAAATATATTTTGTGGTTTGTTTTTCTCGACACTTTGAAAACCCCTATAGATATTTTTAATTTCGATACATCACCTGATTGACCTTGCAACAGAGCACCTTTTTTCTCATTTAAGTCAACCTGTATCTCTCTTGCCGTTTCGGAAATCTCCGTGTATTTGAATTTATCTGAGACATCTGGAATTAGAGTTTGGTCTACCATCAGAGACTTATCTGGAAATTTCGTTTTCAGGTTTCTGGAGATACGGTATCTCCAAAAATGCACCTCTCAGTTGTCTGTACCTGTCTGGACAACTTTTGTTCTGATTCAGTCTCATTTGTATGAGTACACTGAGAAAAGTAGAGAAAGTCCATGTCATGCAAACCTGCTGGATTCCCAGTGGATATTCAGCTTCTGTAAAATCAACTGCGCGAATGAAATCTTGGTGTAGTTTACGTTAAATTTGAATTAAATGCTCTGACTTATTTATTGATACAATAAAATACATGGTATAAATAAAACAACTGTATATTACAAGATCAACCATGTGTTCGCTAAAGCGAACATCGTTACTTTTGTTTCTATATTTTAACCCCTAATAAACCATAAAATAAACAG
Source organism: Octodonta nipae (assembly GCA_034190945.1). Lineage (NCBI taxonomy): Eukaryota > Metazoa > Arthropoda > Insecta > Coleoptera > Chrysomelidae > Octodonta > Octodonta nipae. The sequence continues at coordinate 139,921,944 of CM067219.1, forward strand.
TTTTATAAAGAATCTAACCAGCTTTTTTTATTTTAGGACATCATGTATCAACGCTTAAACGGCAGTCCCAGAGCTCTTCTTCGAACCACCAGCATCTGTCGAACACCAGAATCGATTTTACTAGATTTAGTCCTGAGAAATGATACCGAAAGCATCGAACAACTCATTAAAATCAAACCCGATCTACTTGAACATATTTACACTCCAGAATACAACAAACCCATCTTACTGATCGCGTGTTCTGAGGAAAACGTAGCTGCAGAAACAATCAAAACTCTCATCGATTTAGGAGCTGATACTCACTATTCTAGTGATATATTCGAACAATGGGAAGCCATACATTTTGCGGCTTCCAGAACAAATAGTCGGATATTAAAAGCGATTATTGGTAGTTTTGAGCATCCTGGGGAAATAAACGCCATAGCCAAGGGCAACAACGCCCTTCATGTTCTTATCAGATACGGAAAAAGTGAATTAGAAGAAGAATTCGCTGAGTGTGCTAGGTTGTTGGTCAGTCACGGTATTGATGTCAATCTTGGTGACAGCAACTATCTTTCTCCTATACTGTGGGCAGCTAAAAAGGGTTATAAAACTATTATCAAAATTTTGTTAGAAACCTCACCTATTCCAGTCGACTTAGATTCACACCAGTCAAGAAAGAAAACTGCCAGAGATATAATCTTAGCAGAAAATTTATACGATGGTCCACTACCTGAAAAAGTTGATAACGACAATACTAAAGAGGAAACCGTTTTATTCAAATTTCTCCAAACTGGCAATGAAAGCGGTTTTTTGAATTTTAGAAACGGGGAAATATTTGATTTGGTAAACCTCGAAGACACTTCTGACACTCTGCTTCAGTTGTGTTGTAAGAAAGGCATGTTCAAGGCCGCAGATCATCTTCTAAATAAAGGCGCTGATCCAAATTTGACTACCCAGAAGAACAAAAAAACTCCCCTTGAAATTACAGCTGAGATGGGTTTTTATAAAATTTTCAAGTCGCTATTGATCCATCCCAAAATCAAGTTGCCTAGAAATTTGACAATGACCTTAGTGAAATACTACGACAACGAGAAAGCACCGGATGTTGATCATGCGGAATGTTACGACTATTTATTACGAAGAATTTCCGCTAATTCCAGCCTAGCCGATGTTAACGAACAAGACGAATCCAAAAATTCAGCCTTACATTATGCCATGCGATATGCTGGGAGTTCCCAAGTTGAAAGGCTTCTAGAACTAGGAGCTTCTTTAGGTTCCAAAAACAAATACGGCGTCATGCCTATTCAAGATATGGAACCTGAGGTATTGGAAAAACACCTCGATAGGTGCATTCGTTTCGACCTCAACAGAAAGAAACAGGACAGAGAAGAATTTGCGGTGACGTTCAATTACAAAACTTTGGTTCCACCCAGTGATATGAGTGAAGTAATATCCTATTGCGATGATCCTGAACGCCATCTTAATTACAGCGTTAAACCAGAACTTGTAACGGAAACGGAAGTTGTTGCTTACATGAGCCAAGCACCAGAATTCAAGCACCTTCTACAGCATCCAGTGATTGTCAGTTTCTTATACGTCAAGTGGCATAGAATAAGGTGGTTGTTTTGGGCCAATTTGCTGTTTTACTTAATATTTTGTTTATCCTTAGTTGTGTATATATTTACTTCTTACATAAACTTCAACAATGAAGAACTCTTCCGAGGTGTTAAGATTGTTTCTTCTATTTCTTTTGTAGTATTTGTTATCAGCTTTATTATTTTAGTATTCCGAGAACTATTCCAAATGACAGTGTCGCCAAATAATTATTTCAAAAATTTCGAGAATTACATAGAAATCATCCTCATTTGCATTGCTGGTTCAATTGTCTGTATTAGCTCACCAACTGATGATACAAGAAAGCAGTTGTCTTCTTTGTCAATACTTTTGGTAGCTTTTGAAATGATTTTGATGATAGGACAACATCCTAAGTGGTCTACGAACGTTGTAATGCTTAGGACTGTTTCGTTCAACTTCTTCAAGCTTCTGGTCTGGTACTCTTTGTTAATAATTGCGTTTGCTCTTAGTTTTTTCATTCTGTTCTCACAACCAGAGGGTGATCCTAAAAATGGAACTGAATCCAAAGGAGATGACGAAGATTTCTTTACCGATCCAGGGAAATCTTTTTTCAAAACCATTGTTATGACCACAGGAGAATTTGATGCTGGTTCAATGGACTTCAGTCATTTTCCAGTTACCAGCAAATTAATATTTTCCTTATTTATTTTCATGATTGTTATAATTTTGTTAAATCTTCTCAACGGTTTGGCAGTAAGTGACACCCAGATGATAAAAAACAACGCTGAACTTGTAGGACATATAACCCGAGCCCAGCATATACATTATGTGGAAAGTATGCTTCTAGGAAATATTCTACCCTCAAGGTTTATAGAAAAGCTAAACAGCATCTGTTGCTGTTTTCCATCATTCAGAGATTGTAAATACAATCTACCGTTGGCTAGTACAGCTTTCATTTTTCCACATCTGTTCAGTAATTATGAGATGACTGTTTACCCCAATAGGTACGGGGAAATCGACATTCCCTTGAGGAAGAAATGGTCTTGGAAGTCATGCTCTGGTTGTTGTAAGAAGATATACTTGGATAAGGAGACCATCAGAAGGACAAACTTAATTGTACAGGCACGAAAAGAAGAGCTTAAGGCTGAGCAGGAAATCACTTTTGAACAGAAAATTGTAAGCATACTGAGAGAATTCGAAAAAAGCTTGGGAGATGATAAACTGAAGATATATATGTTGGATCAAAAGATGGACGACGTTTTAGCTTATTTATCAAGGCAGAATTAAGGGTGATATTTAAGTTTTTAAGACGTGATATGGTTTTACATGTTAAGTGTGTAATAAGAAATAAACTTGAAGTATTTTATTAACCCGCTGATAGTATTACGAAAAAATCTTTAAAGTTTATAAATAGTGATGCCTTTGCTAATTTGTTATAAATTTTATGAACTGTACTGAGAAAATTATATATGTTTATGCAATTGATAATAAAATAATTCTCTTGCATTCAATTTATTTAATTAATTAAACAATTTGCAATATGGGGATCTCGAAAACTAGCGGAGATAGAGCAATGGTTAAATTGGGAAAGATTTGCAATTTAATGACACTTTCGGATTTTTGTAAAAAGTCATGACTTACTAGATATTTTGAAAAAACGAAATTCTGTCGATTTAGTCAAATCCGTCTAGCTCCTTTGTTTTCGATTTTATAAAAAAGGGTAAATATCAAAATTGAAGGGAATTGTATCCCAAATATGATTGTCATTTCCTCGTTTGCGTGACAGCTCTCGTTTTCGAGATATGACACAAACTTATCTTTTTTTGAATGGAAACCATATTGGCTATGACCTCAAAAAATCGGACATTTTTAGAGATTTTCAACGATATAAAACTGGATATAGTTATTCATAAAAATAACGGAGTTATGAATGCTTTTCTCTTTTATTTTCACTTTTAACGTAGGTATTTTTATATCAGTATATCAGATATAACGAAAAAACTAAATAAGTAGGTACTTCCAAAACCTTAAGAAATTAAAGTGAATAATAATGGTTACAGTTTATGTTCGAAAAGTCCACCATTGTGGTTTAGACAAAAATTGCATCTTTTTAAGATTGACATTTTCGCTTTCCTCACAGACCGCCTATCAATTTCTTCAATTGCTTGTAATACCGCCTCCCTTAGGTCACCAACTGTCTCATACTTTCTTTTGTATACTTTGTTTTTTAGCGCACCCCATAAATAGAAGTCTATAACTGTCAAATCGGGAGACCTGGGTGGCCATTCGCGTGGGCCATTTCTTCCTATCCAAGAGTTTGGATAGATATTATCTAAGTGTTGTCTTACTAATAACGAGTTAAGAACAGGTGCTCCATCATGTTGGAACCACTCAATTTCTAAACGAATTCTCAAATTCAAATTATGCAACATGTCTTGAAAAGTGTATTGCAAGAAATGCAAGTAGCGCTCCCCAGTAAGTGATTTGTCATAGATAAAAGGCCCCAGAATATTAGACCCTAGATACCACACCAAAAATTAAAACCAAATTTTATCTGGGGTCTTCGTTGTTCTACATGTAAAAGGTTTCCTTTAGCCCAGATATGTTCATTGTGTCTATTGAACATACCGCAGTTAGTAAATCTAGTTTCATCTGACTATAACACCTTTAATGGCAACTGTGGATTGTCAAGGCACATGTCTCTAAACCATGTACAAAACAAAATACGTCGATGTTCGTCACCAGCATGCAAAGTTTGAGAAACTGAAAGTTAGTACGGGTGAAACTTGTGCGCTTTCAGTACCCTAACTACAGTTCGTTGAGATGTGCCAGCTTGTGCCGCAATCTCACGAGTTAATGTAGATGGATTTTGAATTACCAGTGCCAAAACATTTATTTGTGCTGCTTCGTTAATTTGATTACGTTCCTTTGTTGGTTTAGTAAAAGATCCATATCTGCGTAAACTACCGTAAAGCCTCTTAAATGTATATAGAGCAGGTTGACGTCGATTAAAATATCTATGCACGAACTGAATATTTATGGCATATGATATAACATTCCACCCATATTCAGTTTTTCTTCGTTAGAATATTCCATTTTATCACGAAAACTTTTCAATATCGACTGTCAGTTCAGCACTACTAATGGAATTAATTAAAATGAGGAAACGTCAAAGTGAAAACAATCTTTTTCATGGCTAACTACGTTAAAAGTGAAAATAAGAGAGAAAAGCATCCATAACTACGTTATTTTTATAAATAATTATATCGAGTATTATATCGTTGAAAAGCCCCGAAAAATGTCCGATTTTTTAGGTCATAGCCACTACGGTCTCCATTCAAAAAAAGATAAGTTTGTGTCATATCTCGAAAACGAGAGCTGTCACGCAAACGAGGACATGGCAATCATATTCGCGATACAATTCCCTTCAATTTTGATATTTACACTTTTGTATAAAATCAAAAACAAAGGAGCTAGAGGGATTTGACTAAATCGATAGAATTTCGTTTTTTCAAAATATCTAGTAAGCCATGACTTTTTACAAACATCCGAAAGTGTCATTAAATTGGGCCAGTAAAATTGCAAATCTTTCCCAATTTAACCATTTCTCTATCTCCGCTAGTTTCCGAGATCCCCATACTGAACATCAAAAAAAACTCATCCTGTATATTATTTATAACTGTCAAACTGTGCATATAAATTAGTTATGATAAAAAAATGTAAATCACAACTCAATAGGTTAACCTGGAAGTTCATTGTCAAATAGAAAAGTCGACTACGCCACTGATTTATTGACCAATGACTTCACATTTTCAAATTATTTGAATTGTACTTATTGATACTGAATTTTAAACTATTAAACAGAAATAACAGTTGTTTTTTTTTGTATTCGAATGTGCCATGATATGAAAAATTAAATAACGCAAAAAACTGGATATTTTTAGAGCTTTTCAACGATATGATATAAAATCATAAAAATAACGGAGTTATGGATGCTTTTCTCTCTTTCTGGTTAGAGAGTAATTCCATTAGTAGTGCTGAACTGACAGTCGATATTAACAAGTTTTCGTGATAAAATGGAATATTCCAATGAAGAAAAACTGAATATGGTGAAATGTTATATCATATGCCATATGTACATTTAAGAGGCCTTACGATAGTTTACGCATATATGGATCTTTTACTAAACCACCAAAGGAACGTAATCAAATTAACGAAGCAGCACAAATAAATGTTTTGGCAATGGTAAATCAATATCCATCTACATCAACTCGTAAGATTGCGACAGAAGCTGGAACATCTCAACGAACTGTAGTTAAGGTACTGAAAGCTCGTAAGTTCCACCTGTACAAACATTCAGTTTCTCAAAATTATACTTTACGAAGTAGTTCAAAAATTATCAGAAATAATTGTTATATAGCGAATAGGGATGAATAGAACTATAGTTAGGTAATTAAAAAATCTTATATTGGGTAACAAATAAACAGTAGCATATAAAGGATGGCTGCACTATAGAGTGAATCAGAGTTTCAGTTATACAAGGTAGTTCCAAAAAATGTTGAATAAATGGTTATATAAAGTGGCCCATGGCCGATGAGATTTTTTGCGGTCCTGTGTAATTGTTACTTTACAAACAATTTTCCCCATCAGTCAATTTGTAGAGGCTTAGCAAAGAGTTAAAAACTAACTCAAATTAGAAAGAGAAGTTAATGACACTCAAAAAGGTATTTTTTTTTCAAATGCAAGTTATAAGTCAACTTTGTCGGACTGCTTCTATATCTTTTTTACAATCTTATTTATTTCTCATAAAAAATACTTTGAAGTAAATTTGTACGTTAGTTAGTTCTATACAAAATTTGAAATAGTACAATATATTAATTATGCGCTAGTCATATAATATTAAATGTGCACTTTAACAAATTATAACGATTTATATTTAACATATTATAAATATAGCGTGACAAGATGTCATCAATTGTCCAATGTTTGTATTTATCTGTTGAAGTGCTTACTATTATGTCATTTTGATTACTTGTTTCGATACAAATTCTACTTCGTATTGCATTATCCTAAATTGAATATCGATTTAAACGTAATAATCTGAGAGCTGCTATGGCGGGGTAATATAAGTATATTTCATTTAATATTAATTAATAGAAAAAACAAGAAATAGATAAATTTGAAAATTAATGTGCTTAATAAAACTGGTGTTTAAATACATGTTAATTTACACATTTTTAAATACTAGCATTCGCCCAATGGTCGAAATTCGACCAAAATCGTTGTTAAAAATTTTAAGATAATCTTTATATACTGGGTGGGCCATTTTAATCTAGGAACCTCAATCGTTTCGTTTCGAAGCATTGTATGAAAAAAGAGTTCATACAAAACTTGTTCAAGGCGAAGGGAAATTAAGTGCACCAAAAGATGTCCTTTTGGTGCAATTAATTTTGTCTTTGAACTTCTTTTTCAAGGTCATTTAAAGGTCAGAGTATATTTTTAAATGGCAATCCGTGTTTTTGACTCCGAATTCGGGAAGAGCGGGAAATTTTACGTCAGAGGTGATATGGAAACAATTTTTTGTGAGAATATAAAACATTTTACCAATATTTTTGGTAGAACAGGAGTACAGAGATTGTTTTCTTTTTACGCCATGTTAAATACCTTATTAGCGCAAGTATTAAACGAAATAAACGAAATCAGCAGTAATTATTACATATCGTAAAAACATCTTAAATGATATATCCAAAAAACAAGAAAATTTATTTCAAAATATATTTTTTCTGTTACTGTGGTTCGGTAATTATGACTGTGCCTGTGTCATTGTTATTTAGTCGAAAAAATATGAAAAATAACCATTTGAGGTTTTTAATCTTTTTTGATCTTGAAATTACCCGAATACGGTGTCAAAACCAGGGGCTTTCATTAAAAAAACACCCTGACCTTCAAATGACCTTGAAAATGATGCTCAAGGTCAAAAGGTGTAATATAATGACGTTTTAATAAAAACATTTATCAAAACGGTCCAGATTGTCCAAATTATTCAAGAAAATTTGAAATTTTTGAATTCAAGACATGTGTACAGGCTGGGCAAATGAAGTTGGATGTTGACTATCTCCAGGCACAAATGGCATTCATAGTGTTCTACCATATTTTTTCTGAATTAAAACTTTAATATGTACTTAATAATTAATAACTGATTAATGTTTATTAGTTATAGTTATTGCATAACTATAACTTCAAAGCTAAGTGCTTACACTATCAGTTCTTGATTTTTTTTACGCGATATATTATATAAAAGCGGGTACTCGGTTAATAATGTTGAAGATTGCAATCAGTTAGTGCTTCCATTGTGGTTGCTGGCCAACAAAGTTAGTATTTTAGTAAGGAACTTTGATAAAACTATTGAAAATTAAGGTTTTTTTTATTCTTTTCTTTTTTGTTGTTAAATATATCTAGCCCTTACAAAATATATTTCACATACATTCTAAGCTTTTTAAATTAGTTTGTATAGTATGTAAGTTCCATGCGCGACATTTATACAGTGACACCTTTTACACAGCAGGTCCAAAATCCATAACAACATTTATTTTATTGTTTAACTAACTATCTTTTCTTAGCAGACGATGTTCTGCGCGCCAGATCCGTTAGGTGGCGCGATAATTTTGCTTTATTTCATTCGCGTTTTACATTAGTCTAGCTGTACCCGATAGCCTCAAAATGTTTTGTAGCTATTTTCAGTAACTTTGTAAATGTTATTGTGTTTATTGTTGTTACCAATAGCTCCAAAATTGTTTCTAGCTGATACCAGTAGTGTCAAAATCATTTTATACAGGGTGTATTGTAGAAGGTTCGCCAAACTTAGAGAGCAGATAGGTGGGCTCATGTGCTATATTATGTAGTTCATATAACATCTAGATATCTTACGGTTTTTGTTTTATTTTAATTTATTTTTTTTTTCTTAATTCTGAAATTTTTACATTTGAACTGTTGTTTATTTTTCACTGCATCTTCACCAATTAAACTTAAATCTGATCTGTAATCTTTGTTTGCTAATCTGCATTTGATATTTGACACAAATAATTGGTTGAAAAAATGATATGAGTTCACAAATGGTGTGGTTCCATAAAAAAGTGATTAAGTTAAACACATTATCACATTACAAAATAAAACATTTAAAAAAATATATAACCGACTTCTACCTATAACTAAAAAGCTAAAAATAATTATAACAAAATACAACTCTATCAAATAAATAACACATTCAATGTTGTTAGGTACCTACCCAGGAAGTAAAAAATGTAAGCATTAAAAGGTGCTCATTCTGTACAAATTAATTACCTACCAATCTAGTATATTTTTGAAGCCGGTGCTAAGCAAATCTAAAATCCTTCATACTAATTTCATCAATCAAACTTAATTGTTGCTTGGCACCGACTTCAAAAATATACTAGATTGGTAGGTAATTAATTTGTACAGAATGAGCACCTTTTAGTGTTTAAATTTTTTACTTCCTGGGTAGGTACCTATCAACATTGAATGTGTTATTTATTTGCTAGAGTTGTATTTTGTTATAATTATTCTTAGCTTTTTAGTTATAGGTAGAAGTCGGTTTATATATATATATATATATATATATATATATTTAAATGTTTTATTTTCAACTTTTTGTTTTTTTTTTGAACTCAGGTAGTTTTCATTCTTTATTTTTTATTTTGTATGTATAACCTTAATAGACAGAACCAGGTAACATCGAAAGCCTCAACATTACACCATGATACTTTCTCATTTAAATTGACCGGTAAATCTTTACGAACAAAATGTACTTGTATAACTATAGATAATTCCACTCCAACCTATGTACCAACCATCTTGTACATACGACTGCCCACGGACAAGCATAACTTTGTTAGCTGCCCTCTGTAAACTATAGGACGGAGTAGAATCCATCCCATATTTACGGAGTCAAATCCGTCCTATATTTCAACCATAGTATATAACTCCTTGTGGGCTACCCCATAAATTATTTAATTTTTAACATTTTATATTATCGCCCTGTGTAACATTAATTCCTCTCCACACTTTATGCAACTTCTTATGGGCTATAAAAGAAATAATTTTTTAATTACACTGTATAAATATAATTCAACTCCAGCATATAATTCAATCATCCTGTATATGATTTGCTCCACATCATATAACAGTTTTTTTATCACCCTATATAATTTTAATTTCACATTTTTTCCAATATTTTTATACCACCAAACGTCCAGTCCACCCTATATTCCTGTATATACGGTTGCCTACGGACCACTATCATTCTAGTCCGTCCTATATTTCAATCTTCATATAAATACAACTCCTTCTACCACTTTACTTTGTGATTTTGTTTGCTATAACTAAACACCCTGTCTATAAACGCATCAAATAGCAGTTTAAAGTTTGACATGTGTTGCCACTGAATTTTCTATTAGGCCGGGAGAATGTGACAACCAAAAGCACCGTCTTCGCAAAATGGAAAAATTTGCATTTAAATATATAAGTTGCACGTCGCAGAAAAGTATATGAGATCACCTAAGGATCTATATATAAATAGGCAAAGACAAAACGATTAGGATTAGGTAGCATTTTCTCCTCTGTTTCTCAACCGATTTTCTTCATTTTTGTTTTGTTTAGTAGCTACTGACGACCTTCAGTGCAGAATGCTAATATTAATTTATAATATTGGTTCATTCATTAAATAAAATATAATAAAAATTCATTATTTACGTGAATAATGTCAATGCCAAACAACTGAATGTGCGCCGCCGCCATAAAGCCGCCGCCACACTCAAAACATTGAGTAATTATATATAGACAGACCAATGCTGTTTTATACTTAGAGCATGTACTTCTGGAAGTGGCATGCAAGCGTTGTTATTGTTTAGTGGCAAAGTAATCGTTGTATATTATAATTATACAGGGCGATTCCAGATATGTTAGAAATCATTTTTTTCGTGGGTGGCACATAAGCAGTTGCATATATAGGATGTTTAAAATATAGAGTAGAGTGCAATTATAACTAATAAAATAATTATATAGGGAAGCCCATTAGCGGTTGAATTTACAGGGTTCTTGGAATAGAAGGTGCAGTAGAATTACAGTTATACAGGGTGGTCCAAAAAATGTTCATAGATGCATATACAGGGTGGCGGAAATGGAAATGCAACATTTCGTAACCCATAAGCAGTTGTATATATAGTTAAGATGAAATATAGCGTGAGAGGAATTATAGATATACAGGATGGTGATAAAAAATGTTAGAAAAGGAAATGATTTTTAGAGTAGACCACGAAGAGTTCCATATATATGATGATTGAAATATAGGTCGGAGTAGAATTATAGTTACAGAAGATAATTAAAAATTTCATAAACAAAAAGAGTAAATATGGTAGGCAGTGGCATATACAGAATGGTTTACCCGATGGTTCAAAAATGTTAAAAAATATGCGTGGTCCATGAGCAGTTGCATATACAGGGTGGGGGAAATATATAATGAGATGGAATTATTATAATGAGGATTTTAATAAATGTTAGAGAATTGAGTGCAATTATAGCTATAAAGGGGGATTAGAAAAAATACATATGTAGGGTAGCCCATTAGAGGTTGAATTGACATATTAAATTAAGAATTACGAATTTGAACACAAATAAAGTTCTATGAATTATATCTGAAAAAAACTTGAATTTCGTTACTTATTTGTAGAAGCGAGATGTAAGACCGACATCTAGGATTTTCGAGGAAACTATCACACAGAGGTTCCGAATCTGGATCCGTTCTGTGTAATTGCTGTTCTCCCTAAAGTCCTAGGATAGAATGTCACGATAAAATTTTCATGTTACTTAACCTGCCAGAGATATTGACACAATTGGTCGAATTTCGACCACTGGGCGACAGCTAGTCTTCCTTAATGGATTAAACGTTAAAAAACTATACACATCCATAAGGAGTTATCGAAAAATCGGCTAAAATATTAGGAATATTGGTCGATTTTCATGCACGCTTGTGTTCATTCACAAATTTTATCACTTTACCAATAGAATTCTTTTCCAAAATTTGAAGTTTCACCAATCTGGATATATACTCTATTAAACAAGACCATATTCATTCAAAACGGTGCACCACAGGAGAAGAAATCAGGTAACATACATAAAAAAAAGCGAAAAAAAAATCTGTTAACTATGTCCAAATTTGTTGTTTCCTTTATTTTCTATATTTTAAATGAGCAGTCCCCTCTATAAATAGCAATATTACCAACACACAAATAATCTCCTAACTGCTTATCCCGAAATCAAAGAGCTACTCTAGCGTCGAAAGCACGCCGAAGACAAATCGTCCCACCCTGTACTTAAACGTGATGAACGTCAAGGCTAGCGCCCGATGTCGAAAAATAAACATAAGCAAATATACTAAGTATTATTATTATTGTGACTAAACTATATACGTAAAACTATTATATATTTCAAAATTTAAACTTTCTATCGTCACAGAATAATGAAACAATAACAGTCCATATAAATAAAAATAAAGCTTCCTTAGACCCCCCACCCCCTTGTCAATTCCGGTCCCACTAAGTGAGACTCTCCGTGTAAGCGAACGTATTTTATGAACGATCCCCTAATATCCTGGGAAAAGTTAACTTTTTATTACAAAAAAGTTATGATTTTATTAAAGTTACGTTTTAGGTTTTTCCATCTTTTCTGAGCCAAAAATCCTTCGATCAGGACTTGCAATCAATTTTCCGATTCCTTACAACTTTTCCATTGGCAGCATTACGATCCCTTTATAAATTTTCATAACATAAGCACAAAACAAAATAATCAGACTTTTCTTGTTGTCTTCAAATTTGCTATGAATATTAGATCAGTTAGTGCCTTTGTTCTTTTACTATTGTGATGGCATAAGCTATTTGCTGTTAAATTGTATGTTACTTAAAAATATCTATAGTGTAGTAGGTCTGAAGTTTGTTATTCAATTCATTTTATCATAAACTGTGCTAATGTCAAACTCATTTTCATTCTATTTAATTTTAATTTATCTATAAATTTGTTTCAGGAGCAATTCCATATTGTATTGGGCGTCAGTCAAACAAAAAGCATAATTAGAAATCATTCCCTTATTTAGTAAATATGGACCGCCCAAAAAGCGTTCTTTGGGAGGATTCAGACTCTGCATTTGATGGTCTCATCAGATCAGCTATAATACATAACGAGGGACATACAAAGACAGAAGAATTCTTGAGTGATGCCTATGATGTTTTCCAGAGAAAGATTGACAATATCTTAAAAACTCATAAACAATTAAAAATTAGCCTCACGTTAAATTACGAAATTCTAGAAGCGCACGAAACAAAATCTGAGAGTCACAAATTCCAGATACGGTGCACAGAGATAAACCAATCTATAAATGACGAATGGTGGATTAAATATATTGGTAATCCTATTTTGAACAAAATGGAGCAGATTAATAAGACTACTATCATCTACTACACACTTAAAGTGGTAAATTTAGTGGTCAATATTCATACGAGTATATTCACTGATGTTGTTCAATCTACATTACATAAGAAATGGGCACCCTCGGTTAAATTTGAAAATTTCCAGAACAAAGAAAAAATACCCTTTATAATATATGCAACTATTGTTAATGTCAGTGATCAAGCACTCAAAAATACGCCTGCAGTAGTAGCATATTACCTGAAGTGTTCTTACGATGATTCTCTATCTTTTTATCGAACACATGATTACAATCAAGACTGTTGGCAATGGTTTGTACAAGAATTAAATAATTTATGTAGGTTTTTAAGAGATAAGATCGCGACCGATTGTGGTAAGGATTATCTGACTCCAGCAGAAAACATTGAATATCTCCAAGCCACTAGTTGCTACATTTGCGAAAACCCTTTTACTTGGAATGATACTAAAGAGCCGGATCATTTTTTGTTGTCCAATAGGAAAAACAATCGTGGCTCTTCAGTGACCAATTATAGGGGTCCTGCTCATAAAACCTGCATAAATAATTATCGGAAAACCAGCCAAATAATCCCTGTAGTATTTCCCACACTGACAAGCGATATCGGAAATTGCCTTATAAAAAACGTCACCCCTCATTTCAACTGTCATGTTGACATAATTTCTGACGATGCTATTGACAAGTACATTGCCATCAAGATGGACATTACAGACGGTGGCCATGTAACGAAATTTAGATTTTTAGATTATCGTAATTTGTTGGATTATAAGGAAGACAAGTTAGATGATTCTTCACTGTGTGAATTCCTCAATGTTCAATCAGAGTTAAAGAAAAAAGACATTATGTCTCCTTATGACATCGCAAATACCTTTGATAAGCTTTCAGATAATCTAGAATCGCCAAGGCCTGACGTGCAAAAAGATGAAGACAAATATCGTGCCACTCTGCTTATACGGAGTCATTTTGATATAACAACTGCAGAACAATACTTGAAGTTGTATATCAGGAAAGAAGTTGAATTACTATTTAAATTTTTTGAAACATTTAGAAGCAAAGGACTTGACGTTTATCGTTTGGATCCCGCTTATTATTACACTTTAGGAGGCTTCGCTTGGGATTCAATGCTCTTGAAAACCAAAATTGAACTACAACTTCTTAACGATGAAAAGCTTGACTTTATTTTAAAGGCTAGCCGAGGTGGATATTATCAAACAGTAAAACGACGTTGCAATACTAACAATGAATCTAAACAGATACTCGAATTAGATATGAACAATCAAAGCGGCTGGGCAATGTCCCAACCTTTGCCCTATAGGGGTTTCAAATGGGACACCGAATGGTGGTACAATAAGGATATTGAATGTAGTCGTAATGAAATTATGGCGGTCCCCAAGGACTCTCCAGTTGGCTACATACTAGAAGTAGATTTGGAATATCCAACAGATTTACACGACATACATAGTGATTTCCCTTTTTGTCCAAAGAGGGAAAAACCGCCTGGATCAGATGAAGAGAAATTATTAGCAACTTTGGATAATAAAAAAGAGTATGTCCTGCATTATGTAAATTTAAAGCAAGCATTACAATTTGGACTAAAACTGAAAAAAGTGCATAAGGTTTTGAAGTTTCAGCAGTCATCATGGTTGAAACAATACGTCGATATGAACACATTACAAAGAAAACAAACTGAAATAAAATTTGAACAGAATATTTACAAAAAAATGAACAATATTGTACACGGTAAGAGTTGGGAAAACACCAAAAAACATGTTACTGTCAAGCTGATAGATCAACTAGGCGAAGCAAAAAGAATGATTGCTAAAGATACTTTTAATGACTCTAAAATATTCAGTAGCAGTTTAGTGACAATGGAGTTCGAGAATAATTGGATAACATTAAGAAAGCCAAGATATTTGGGAGTTATACTTGCAGATTTGGCAAAAGCCTCTATGTATGATTTTCATTATGGATATTTAAAGAGGATTTATAAGGACAATATCTGTGTTTTATACTCAAATGCGGATTCGTTTATTTATGAAATAAAGAATCATGACATTTACCAACTGATCAAAAAAGATTGCCAAGAACGGTTTGACAAAAGCAACGATCCAGAGTACTCCGAAATACCCCAAGCTAATAAATTTGCCCCTGGTATGATGAAAGATGTTAATCCGGGATTATTGATGGTTGATTTTGTCGGTCTTAATTCAAGGACATACGCTTGTAAATTCATAAATGGAGAAGAAAAACTTGTTTCAACAAGGCACAATAAAAGATTAACATTTGACGATTATGTGAGATGTCTGGACAATTTTACAAATCACCCAGAAAATTACCAGGGAAATTCTAAAAATTCACTTGGAATTACTGCTGCAGATTCGAAACGATATCTGATACCCAATTCTGTAGAAACATTGCCGTGGGGGCATAAAGATGTGCCTGAATTTTCGATGAAAAATTAGTATTTTTTCGTACTCTTGACAAATGTCGTAGACTCATGATTGTTTTCGTCTTTACTTGGTGAAAATTTATTTCAATTTTTATTAAAATAGACACACTTACGTAATTTTAACGTAAATTTATATATAAGTATAGTATATATATATATATATATATATATATATATATATATATATATATATATATATATATATATATATATATATATATATATATATATATATGTTTTAGATGGTTTCCGGGAATTCAATCGCGTAGCCTTCTGCTTTCGCTTCTAGTTATTCGAGTAACTAGAAGCATTCGCCAAAAATGTGACCAAAGAATTTTGTTGATTCAGTGATCCCTTTAAAACCATAAGGGAAAACCTAGGAAAAACCTTATGAACTATCCCGATGTTGGGTTGTTCACAAGGACATGACCATTAGCAATTTCTTCCTTAATCATCGGCAACCAGGAACGACTGAATTCTACGGAGGTAGTAGCGATACAATCGTTTTCATTTAACAAAATTAAAGCAGACTTTTTAGTTTTCTTTTGGTGTTGTGTTCTTCTTTGTGTAATATAACTGAATTTTGAACTGTATTTTATGACCAAGGTCCCAAGCATGTTCACAAATTTTGGATTGTTCAAATTGTTGTTTTTTATGTAATTTCTGTGTTCGTTTATTCGAACATTTAGAGGTCTAGAGGTTTCTCTAATATAGAATTTATTATATTCACAAGGTATTTTATAAATGCAATTTTTTGTATTTTGAGAGTATCATCGTGCATGGCAACTCTTATGGACCATCTAACATATTTTAAACGACCCTGTATAATTATAATTTTACACCACCAATTCATATTATATGCATCAAATTAACATGCGAAGTCATGAGATCTTACTCATCCAAAACTTGCCTATCGTGCCAAATTTTTCAACTTGTAAACTCGAAATGCCTAGCTATAAAAATATAATGCTAGGAAAATTTGACAAAGGCATAAAATAGATACATGTTCGGAGCATACAAATACACAAATACAGTATTATAATTCTCTTACATCCTATATTGCAACCACCCTGTCAATGCAAATGCTAAGAAGCTACCCTATAGGTATAACATCTGTTAACAATTTTTTAGCGACCCTGCATAACAATACTTTTACCCGCCCAGTATGTCAGCTATCATTAATTTCCAACTATAAAATTATTTTTTCTCGCTTTTTTCTAACTATACTCTAATTCCATTTGACGCTATATTTTAGCCAGCCTACTAGCAACTTATATTGACCATCTAACATATTTTAAAATACCCTGTATAATTGTACACCACCAATTCATATTATATGCATCAAATTAATATGCAAAATCATGAGATCTTACTGATCCAAAAATTGCCTACCGTGCCTGCTTTTTCCACCATGAAAACTTGAAATGTCCCGCAATAAAAATATAATGCTAGGAAAATATGACGGAAACATAAAATAGTTACATGTTCGGAACATACAAATACAATTTGTATTGAAAGAATGTTTACAAGAGCAGTTTAACTCTCAAATAGGTCACCAAATCACCCTGTATTGAAAGAATTTTTATAATAATGGTCTCATTCTTACGTAGGTTACCAAATTACCTTGTATTGAACGCCTTGATATTACAAAGCAGTCGCCTTGATTCTCCAACTGTCAATAAATTTTTTAATAATTTAATTTCTCAGTAAAACGATTTTTCCCAAAGATGAGACCCTCAGCAATCGATTTCTATCCATCGAAACTTACAAATGGGAAAATTTCACCAAAATCGTTATAGCCGTTTTCCAGAACTCAATTATAAATATATATACATACAAACATTGCTCGTATTTATAGTATTAGATACCTAAGTGTATTTATTTTAATAAAAATTAAAATGTCGTAGCCTGCAATTATTTTCAAACGGTTCTCAGCTACTTGCGTCCTTTAGGTTCTTGTTTTTGTAAAGATGAAGTTTGTATTAACTTTTCCTTTCTTCACGAAGTATTAGTAATGATAAGGTTACCAATTTTATTAATATTTTAGTATAATAATTTCTAGATTGCAGTAATTTTACCCTCAATAGCTCAAAAGATATGAATATTGATTTATTTACTCTATTATAACAGGCATTCTGTCCACTCAAACTGTATTAACAGAATTGAAATAATTTTTGTCACTAAATCCTTAAAGGGGCTCTCTTTTATGCAATATTTATTTTGCCTATTGATTGAGTTTTCTTTCTCAATTTTTTTTCCTGCAACAGATAAATATTTGAAAACTGCACACATAGAACAAAGTGTAGTAAGGCAATTTTGTACAATTGGCCGGATTACTTGCTGTCTGTACATAAATTCGATTTATTTCTTATCTTCCCAATTTTTATTACTTATTAATATTTGAAAATCTTTATTGTGTTCATTTTTATTCAGTTCATATGTTATAAATAATAATTATAGTACATTCTTGCCGCGCATTACTCTTATTTAATTTCAAAAAAGAAAGAAACCAAGAGTTTTAATATATAACTGATTCTTTTCTAACAACGACATCTTGCGTAAAAAGACGAAGGGGGTATTAGAAAAATGTCATGTATCCTTACATGGGACTAGGGGGATTAAAAATCGCCAAAAGTTTACTTCTATGTAACACAGTGACTTCTTTTGGATAATCTCTTTATACTGACATTATGAGCTATTTAGATTTATTGTTATAATCTTTACATTTTTATTCGACTTTTTCGTAACTTGCTCTTACTGCCATAAAGGATTAATGGAAAAAATTATTCTTAATTTATGTATGTAATTATATCAGAGAATTATCTACTGTTACGGATTATAGTACTTAAATTATTTAAAATACCATTATAAACATGTAACTGATGTATTATGTAAAGTATCATAAGGTAATACTTAGGGTGAATTATATATAACCAAATAAATATATATTAGTTGATTATTATTTCAGACCTAAAGACCAAGTATTATTCACAAGATAAAATTGATCTGAGTCTTGTCCATAATTATTCAAAAGTTTGGAAACTCATGTCAGTTTCTTTTGTCGCAACGATTAATTTTTTATATTTCTCAAGCGGCTTAAAATCAAGTCATTTTAAGAACTTTAAGAAGACATCATAACCCAGTAGGTTGGTTTTTGCGAAATGAATTAAGAGAGGGAATTGAGATCGTGATAAGGCCTCACAGTCTAAACGCATATAACGAAATCCACTGCTTATCGAATTCCTGGAAAATTCCTTAAGGCCTGTAACAACTAGACCTTGTTAACAATTTAGTGCAAATTGCGGGCATTTAATTATAACAGAAACACACTACACACAGAATTGGGTAATAAATATGTGTAAATTAAGTCAATAAGTTAAAAACTCTTAACACAACAGTATTGTTATTTTTCTCTACTTTTCATGTTTTGTTCGATGTTTTGCTCTTTTTTAAATAGCTCCGTTGCAAAATAATTAACAAAGTCTTCTTTGGTATGATATCACATATAAGTGATATCATTCGCCTGCAATTCTGCTATACATGTATGACCAAAACTTTTCTGTTGTTGGCGCCTGGAAAAAAATAACTTTCATTTAGTTAATTTAATATCAGACAAACTGAAAATGTTATATGTACAATTTGCCAATGCAGAAAGTAATATTACATCTGTAAATATTTAAAAAAATGAATCTTTTGTGAAACCCCTCATCAGCCCCAAAGAAAATAAATAAGCCCAATAAGTGGACACACATGAAGATTCCAACTAAAAATTGAAGAGTATAATACTATATAAATTTATTATAAACCTTTACTAAAATAAAAATTCGTTTCAACAAAAGTTTATGATTGAAATAAAAAAGTTTACTGACCTTTATGGAGACCTTCAGGTATGACTTGTTGGATCGTAAGAGATATACTTTGTTTTGATATTTTCAAGAGATATTTTAGACTGCTATATCACTCCCCAGTTGCCAGAAATCGTAATGTCAGGCCAGTTTTTCGTTTAAAGATATATACTTTGAATACAGTGTTTCCTTTCACAATTTTTGTTTAAATCAAGTTCATAAAATATTTAAAATCTTAACAGAACCGGAAAAATTGTTGAAATAAGTGGGTGTGCCATATTCATTTTTCGTATCTCTGTACAGATCCTTCACCCAACACTTTCTTTTTTCCTTCTTTATTACGTTTA
This sequence comes from Octodonta nipae, assembly GCA_034190945.1. Lineage (NCBI taxonomy): Eukaryota > Metazoa > Arthropoda > Insecta > Coleoptera > Chrysomelidae > Octodonta > Octodonta nipae. The sequence goes on from CM067219.1 coordinate 139,941,654, forward strand.
AATAAGTCACATAAAACAATAAACCCCTCATATTTTCTTAATTGAGGCATTTAAATGCATTTATCAACACATCCTTCGATGTTATTCAAAAAAACCGACTCTGCTCGGATCGCGTGCGTTGAATGTCGAATAAATTCTTGCGTGCGTTAAAACGTCCACATTGACACAAATTCTCCCGCACACACCAAAATTTGCGTTGTATTTGCACTTCGGCGCAAATTTTTATAGATCTGGGCCCACCTTCACAAGATCAACCATAAGTAAGATACATACCTAACTTAGGAACCTGGGTCATGTAAGAGATCAGTCTAAATCAGGTCGTCCAGCAATATAAGAAGAAAAACAATTTGATGTTTTGTTAGCAGTTCAAGAAAATCCTTTCTTATCAAGTCGTTAGATCGCAATGCAGCAAGGAATAATCAGCCTTGGGTTTTAAAATCCCTAATGTACAGTTCATTAATGAACTAATAACTTAATGAAGATGATTTTGACTAAAGATTTGAATTCTGTGAAACAATTGTGGGGCATGTCATAATGATTTGCAGATATCAAGTTGTAAATTTTCTCAAAAGAACTAACTTTTTGTTTAAATTATCAATAGGCAGAATTGTACATACTGGATGATGGAAGCACATGCACAACGTCCACGAAAGGCCAACGTATGGGCAGGGATTCTCGGCACTGCAATAATAGGTCCGTTTTTTAGGTTGCACTAAATGATGCGAATTGTTTGGAACTACTACAGCAAAATATAATACCGGCAATTGCAGGAGTCCTTCCAAATGCAGAGCATCCCGGCATGTCTGATGGTGTACTATGGTTTCACCAGGACGATGCACCGTCGCATTATTCCGAAATTATTTAGATAGCATTTTCCCAAAGAAATGGATTGGTAGGAGAGGGCCGATTGAGTGGCCTGCTAGATCTCCCGATCTAAGTCCGCTCGATTTCTGTTTGTGATGCTGTTTGAAATCAATAGATTACGTTAACAGACAAAATAGTACTGAGGAAATTAGACTAATTACTCCTCAAGTGTTAACGAACCTTAAACAATAATTTGAAAATAGTAAATGATGACTAGTTTCGGCAAGAGGCTATGCCATTATCTAACAAGAACAAAACTGATGAATGAATTACAGATTGTAACAATGTTACAATTTATACACAAATATACAATGGGTGTTACTTAAGTTAAGAAATTTGGGAAAAACCCATGAAGGTATTATTTTATTACATTGTAAAAAGGGTATTAAATTTTTAGAACACAGTTAGAACTAGTATGTCTAAAAATTTAATAACCTTTTTACAATATAATAAAATAATACCTTCATGGGTTTTTCCAAATTTCTTAACTTAAATAATTTGTATATTTGTGTATAAATTGTAATAGCCTCTTGCCGAAACTAGTCACAGTAGTGAAAATAAAAAGTGATATAAAAACTAAGTTAAATTCTGTTTTCTTTCATTATGAATATGATCGAGTATCACAAAGTAACGGCTTCCGCAATCAATTTTTAGAATATACTCTAGATATAAAGATGTCTTCAAGCAGATATAAGCCAAAGCCAACTTTCAATATAGCCGAAAAAATATAACTACTCAACAAATAAAAAGAGGAGTTGGTCAGGAAGACAGAATCTCTCCAATATCGTTTACTCTTGCAATGGAAGATGTGTGTTCAAAAAATTGAATTATAAGAGATATGTAGCCAATGAGTGGGCTTCTCGACCGACTGGAGATTTGCTGACAATATACATAGAGGGTGTCCCAACGAAAATTAGCCACCTGGAATATTTCCCAAAATACTCATTATTTAGAAATTTGCAAAAGCACTTCAAAAGCTTTATACAATAGAGACCACATCGAACATCTGTTATGATTAAATGACTTAGAATCCACAGTCAGTTTCATTGCCCTTGTCGTAATAGCAAAAAGTCTTTAAAATTATAATCTATTTTATACTTATTATTCTTCAATAATATCAGTGATCAGAATCTATCATTTATTATAAGGTTCCATTAAACAAATGAGTAGCTAGCGCTGGAGTGATGACGTAAATCTTTTGACGTGTCTGCAATTTTCAAAATAATTTTGAGAAATATTTTAAATGGCCGTACCCAGCGGCGAATTGAATATACTCTAAACGGACTATATCAAATTGAGCAATTATTTTACAAAATGGTGAAGAGATCCTTTTTTGGAGGAATATAGACAATATTTATAATAAGTGTGTGTCCATGGTAAAAAGTTGTAGAACATTCTTCATAAACAGTTAGAGGTTTAAAAATGATTTTTCATTTTTTCTTCTATAACTCCGTTATTATTGGCTGCAGAAAATTTTTTTTAACAGAAGTAGATTAAAATAGAATTTTTTAGAAGTTTGATGTCATTAGATTTTTCAAAATTAACACTTATTTTCTAAAATTGGGATATTTTCAAAAAATATATATATTTTTAATTAATATTTGCTACAGAAAATTTGTTATAATTTTGTCCAAATTCTGATATTTCTTATCCTCCACAACAGACAAAATGTACCTTTTTAATACTTTTGTACCGTTTAAAGATTTTTTTTTGACTTTACAACTAAAATCACCTTACATTTTTTAATTCCGCAAAATGGATTTTCAAAAACGTCAAAACCCAGGTAACGGAAATTTGTTTACAGGGTCTTTTTTGTGAAATGAAAAAAAAAGCGAAGTATAAAAATAAATATTTTTAACCTTTGCACATAATAAAGGTGTTCTACCTTTATAATGCACAAATAATTTTCTACAAATAATTTGAGCAAGTGCGAGTTGGACTCGCATACTAAGGGTTCCGTACCACCTTCAAGATTCTAATATTCCAGTTCCAGATAAGCAGGGAATGAGTGCATTTTCTTATATTTACCCTAATATCTTTTAAAGGAGGCGTTTTAAATTTATAAGAAAATATATACTTTCATTTTCCACAGACAGACTTTTTATTTTATCTGCTTCAGGATTCGCTTGATTTTTATAAGAATAAATATGTATTTAATTTTCTAATTTGGCTCCCAAAAATTAACATTAGAGTTTTATTTAACTAATAAACTTTCAGGTAAGCCTTTTATAATCTACTGTCTGAATTTTGAGGCTCTGTAGATTGGAAGATAAAGGGCAAAATATTATCAAATATTTAAAAAGTTCTTTAAAAATACAAATAAAATATATTTTTCAAAATTTAATTAGTGTAGTTTCTAAAGTGGAAATTAGGTCGATGTTTAATATTTTTGTTAATTTCGTTTAAACAAATGATTTAAAAATATGAGATATTTGTAATTCACATTATGAGCCTTTTATCTGATATGTTACATGATGCGTTTGAAAACTGAATTTTTATTATCCATTTAATTGTACAATTTGTCCCTAAAATTACTATGGGGGTTTTCAAATAATTATTCTTATACATTTCAAGTGAGCCCCAGTACTCCTAATTATTTTCAAAATTTTAGGTAGTATTTTTTTGGAAATAAAGCGGGAAATGAGAATTTTCTATATATTTTTCGTAATATCTTGTAAACAATTAATTTTAAAAATATGAAAAATATATATTTCATTTGATGTATTGTATGATGCGTTAAAAAATATTTTCTTTATTTTCCGTTTAATTCTATAATTTGGCCCCCAACATTAATATTACGGATTTCTTCATATTTTTCCTGTAAACAAAAAAAAGGTCTTCTGTTTGGGGAATAACGGGGGGAATGTGTAATTTTTTAAATATATTTTTAATATATTTTAAAATATTCATTTCGTCATAATGAGCCCTGTGATTTGATATATTACATGATTCGCTAGAAACAAGTTTAGTTTTTTATTTTCATTTAATTCTGTCATTTGCCCCCCAAAATCAATATTACCGGGTTTCTCCTTATTTTTCAGTAAGGTTGATGTGAGGGGCTACAACTCTATTTTCTCAAATTTTTGCGTCTTATATTTTCGGAGATAAGGGGGGGAATGGGTAATTTTTTAAATATTTTTGTTAATATCTTTTAAATAATTTATTTTAAAAATATTTAAAAAATAATTTGTATTCGTTATAATCAGCCCTTTGATTTGATATATTACTTGATCCGTTAGAAACAATTTTAATTTTATATTTTCCATTTAATTCTAAAATTTGCCCCCCAAAATGAATATTAGGGCTTTCTCCTTATTTTTCCAGTAAAGTTCAGGTGAGGCGCTATACCTTTTTTTAATTTTACAGCTAATGGTTTCGGAGATAAGGGGGGGGGAAATGGGAAATGTTTTTTATTTTTGTTAATATCATTTAATTAATTAATTTTAAAAATACGAAACAAATTTGCCCCCAAAATTAAAACTAGAGATTTTCCTTATTTCTCCAGTAAACTTTAGGTCAAACCCTATACCTCTAATTTTTTTCAAACTGTACGTTTTATAGTTTCGTTGATGAGGGGGGGGGTGGGAATGGGTAAATTTTCGTTAATATCTTTTTAACTAATTTTTTTATATGAAAAAAATATATTTCTGTTCCTCAGAATGGGACCTTACAATTGTTGTACTACATGATGCGTTTGAAAAAAAAATATTTTGAAATTTTCATTTAATTCTATCATTTGACCCCAAAATTAATATTAATGGTTTCTCCGTTCAGTAATTTAGGAGAAAATTGTTGTGATGTGACAGAGGCAGAAATCCGGAGTGATTATATATACAATATACGGAACGCTAAAAAGGGCTATTCCCCATTTTGCACAAAATTTTGCTCTTGTTCGGACTAATATGCAACTTTATTAATTTTATGTTAATTAATCAATCCCTGTATTAAAAAAATTCCTGGCTACGTCCTGCTCATAAGCTATAGAGCTTTTACGGCTGAACTATATTAGATGAGCAGAAAATGAATGTGCGGGAACTGGCTGAGACTATAGACGTCTCAACTGAACAAGAATATTTGGGTAGCAATTGGCGAAGAAAGTGCTGCCCATCAAGACAATTCATGGCTGCGCACACCTGCCTAGTCAAGCAGATTCACCCCGGGGACTATTTCCTGATTCTAAACCTGAAAAAAATGTCTGGGTCTCTCAGACAAACCCCTATTCTGAGGATCTTTAGTAAATCTATATTCTAGAAGGAATAAAAAATTAGAAAAACGCTGGAATAAATGTATTGAAATAAAAGAAAATTATATTTAGAAATGATTTATCAAAATTTTTTCGTATTTACCTCACAGCGTAGATATACCTGAAAGTGGTATGGAATTTTTTCATTAAATATATGAAATTTGTACCTAAGCAATTTTGTGATAATGTATGAAAATAGTATATTTCATGTTATCCTAATTGGTGCATTATGATATGTGTGAGTAATTTTTTTAATTGATAAGCCGTTTATCACATGATTTTATGATATGATATAATTGTCTATAAGAAAGAAAACTTTTACTTATTATATATATTTTTCCTAGACGAATATAGTTGTTTAACAGAAAAAATCGGTAAGTATTTTGCTAAAAAAATTATATAAACTTAAGTCAATTTCTATATAATAACACAAAATATATAGAAAACTGCAAAACTAGACTCAGGGTGGCATTCTTAATTTGAAATAAATTTTACACTGTTTTATGAGTGACATAAGTATCATTAGATGTCAGTCTCACATCTCGCGTCTACAAACTTACTGTTATGTATTAAATACGTAAATAAGTGTTTGAGAGGACATTTTATTGTGGGAAGCGCAACTGATGAAGATTCCTGACCAGAAACAATATATATCATATATATTGTCTTGCGTACAAAAGAATGACACCTCGAAGAGAGTATAGGTATCATTAATTTAAAGTATGGGAACTACGAGCCATTTAGGAGCTCTTGATTTTTACCTAAACTGATTTTTGAGCTCAGTATTTACTAAGGAAAAAGTGAAAAAAACCATTGGCGGTGCTAACTTTACGTAAAATTATACAGTTTTTTTTACTTTTTCCGTAGTAAATATTGAGTCAGTTTAGCCAAAAATCAAGAGCTCCTAAATAGCTCGTAATTTCCATATGTTTTAATTTGAGTTTCTGCAAAATGGCGGTGCTAACTTCATTCACTTCTAAAATGTCACTTCCTTAGTGCGTGATTGATGACATTGCCCCTTATGATCTCTCTTATGTTAAACAACAGGCATGTTAGTTAGGGCCATTTCCTGTTATGATAGATAGATAGATATCTTTATTTGCTCTAATTTTGTATAATATACAAAAACTAAGCCTGCAAGGGTATAGAATATATAAAAAAACTTACAAAAAATACAATTTAACTAAGACAGTAATCAAATTAATTACATACAAAAAATATACTCAATTCTATTTTTAATTAGACAATAGGTATTTAACCAAATCAAAAAGGAGAAAACAATTACCTATTTATTATTCACTTCAGTGTAAGATAGGTGGCAAGTATATCTGTCTTTTGTTTCTCCTCGTAATATTCATGCAGAGAATAGTATAGTTTTTTTAAGAGATAATCTTTTAGTAATAGTTTTAATTTTTTTCAGTGGCAGTTCTCTAAGGATGTTTGGAATTTCGTTATACTAATGATGCTAAATTTAACATTTATCTGAATATATGTACATCTACATGTCTCTGTTATTAAATTAAATTTATTTCTGGGTTCAATAATTCTCTATGTTGGGTAACAAAAATTATTGCTTCATAAATGTACAAACTAATCAATGTCAATATTCTTTTACCAATAAAAACATCTCTACAGCTATATTTTATAAATATTTCGAATATATCTTTTCTGTAACTTCAGCACTCTTGGAATATCAACTGAATTTCCCCAGAATATTATGCCATAGTGAATTCTTGATTGTATATATGTGATATATTGTGTGCAATCACTGTTAACTCATAACTATACTTTACAATAATTTTGCATAAATTTTCTACATGAAATTTCCATTTAACTTAGTATCTATGTATATTCAAACCCAAAAAGGACCCCGCACATTCCTTATAGAAAGTGACCCCCAGTGGATTTGGCTGAAATTTTGATATTTTGTAGATCTCAATAAAATGAACAAATGTCTTAATGGCCGCAAAGTCCGATGACCGATAGTTTACAAGTTATGGTTAATTTTAAATTTATGTTAAGAGTATACCACAAAGAACTGAGTCGATATGTATATGAGGAACTACTCGGAGTATTAATGTGAAAATTAGTATACAGGGGGTTTTTGAGGTTTTAGTTACAGTATTTTCAATTGTCTACGACTTCCGGTTCTACCGGAAGTGGACCCAAACTTTGTTTTTTTAAATGAAACATCCTGTTTTTTGTAGCATTTTTAGAATCTATGATGAATTTTAAGATAACTTTATTGGAAACATCATATGTCTGAAGAGGTCTGGTTAAAAGTTATTTCAACTTTTTGAAAATTTTGACAGATCCAGCTCTTCACAAAATATTATTTTTGTCGAAGCAAATAGGGCCAGATCAAAAATTTGCCTGAATAAAACTTAAAGCTCCTAAATCTTTGAAAACCGTTAAAAAAACGGACTGCTCAGAAATTGGTACTGAATCCGAAAATCGTATAACTCATTTTTTTCAAAATTATTGGAATCTAGGCCAAAAAGTAGGAGTTTATGCTTACAAGACTAAATGAAACAGTTTTTATATACACTTGGAAAAATTAAAATATCCTTGTAGCTATTAGAGATATATGAATTATTAGTAGGTTTTTTTGAAGGAATCGCCAAGAGACATATACATATTTTACTTTCTTAATCATGTACGTAGAATTTGATATGGTTATAAAAAAAGCTAAGGAGTGATATCGGGAGAACGAGGGGGCCGTCGATGAGGTCCATTATTATCTATCCAACGATCTTCAAAATGATTGTCTAAAAAGTTATTCACAGGTGCAATATTATGAGGTCGTGTTGAGACCATAGCTAATTCTAAGTCAACTCTAATGGATGTAAACCATTTTCTAGAATTTCGAGATATCTCTCAATTAAAAATAATGTGTGGATTAGTATCACTGCAGTAATGTGGTTGAATATTCCATAAATTTTGCCTCATCCGTCCAAATCATTTTGTGTAGAAGAGCGTCACCTGCTCTTAAATTCTTAACTAATGAGAATGCAAACGGGTGGTTCTTATGCTTTTTTAGGATCCTCTGACAACTAATCATAGATATTCCCACATCTCTTTCTGCATCTACTGAGGAATTTTCTGGATATGCTCTTAAGCAAGCGAAGACTGTAACTTAATTCTCTTTATTATCTACGAAAGGTTTCTCTTTTTCTTGCTTTTTCACAAACTGTCCATCTGTTTTGCAATTGTGAATGAGCCCCGTTAGCGTGTCATGAGTGGGTGTTGGTCTATCCGAGTATGGCGAACGGAACTTAGTTGCTAAATCCTAAACGGGACATGATAAATGCTTTCCATATAATTGTGCTTTAACACGAAATTATTAGCAAATATTCACACTTCAGCATTTGTTTGTTGTAGATTCGTTCAAAAAGCCTAGTGATAATTCAGATATCTTTCATAACAACAAAAATCCTTTAATTTAGGTATGGGGATTCAAAGATAAAATCCATTTGAAAAAACATGAGATAGCCGAATTCGGGGCCAATTTCTGAACACTCCGTAAATTCTTTTGATAAGTTTCCAAAGATTTAGAAAGCTTCACGTTTTATTCCGGCAAATTCTGGTAATTTTTGACCTGGCCCTCTTTGTTTCCAAAAAAAAATTTTTTTTAGCTTCTTCAGTCAAAATTTTCAAAAAGTTTAAATAACTTCCAACTGTAGCCCTTCAGACATATGATATTTTTAATAAAGTTATATTGAAATTCATCGTAGTTTTTAAAAAAGTTTAAAAAACAGGGTGTTTCATTTATAAAAACAAAGTTTGGGTCCACTTCCTGTAGAACCGGAAGTCATAGATAACTGAAATTATTTTAACTGAAACCAGCTCCTCGAAAACCCCCTGTATACTAATATTCCGATAAATAGTTCTAGTAGTTTCTGATATACATATCGACTCAGCTCATCGTGGTATACCCTACATTAAATATAAAATTAACCATAACTTAAAACTATCGGTCATCGGACTTTGCGGCCATGAACACATTTGTTCATTTCGTTGAAATCTACAAAATAGGAAAATTTCAGCCAAATCCACCGGGGCCACTTTCCATAAGGAATGTGCGGGGTTCTTTAACATGCTGACAATTTTTGACAGCATTGTCCTCAAATCTAAGTTCCGAAATATCATTTCCAGTTTTCCTTTCAAAACATCATTTGGGTTTGTTCAATATTTAACAATAGGCCATTAGTTGTGTTCATTCATAACTACAGATTTATCAATGAACTTAACAGGAAATGGCGGTATCAACCATGTTGTTTAACATAAGAGAGATACGTCATAAGGCGGATTACAGGCGAAAACAAGCAACTGAGTGATGCGACAGAAAAAATCGCAACAATATCACGAATTTACAACCCCATGATTACCCTACCGCCCGTATATCGCGTTTAAGTTTGATATAGCTTTATGGCATTTATAAAATTTAGCACAAAGAGAAGAAATTTAATGACAACGATTTACTTCCCCAAAAACAATTGTAAAAAATGTCTGTTTGTCTGTGTTAACGTTGCTACAAACAATGTCCATTATTTTGTCAGTGCTTCACTATAATGTTTAAGATGTTTTAGTTGTTATATATAATAACGTAGGTTGCTGCAAAGAACATTGCTAGCCAGCCTTATCTCTCTAAGGTTAAATCGGTATGACGTATCTCACACAATTGTAGTCTATCATGGGTTGTGCTATTAAATTCCATGTCATAATAAATTTGAATTTTAAAAATTTAGAAAGTTTTGAACACTTGTAGAGGAAGACAAACCTATCGTTGTTTTAAATTTTGCGACAGACAATTGGATACTGATATCTAGTATTATTAACATTGACAAATGACAAAAGACAGTGTCGATTTTATTTACTAAAGAATAAAAAAATATATATTTATAAAAAACAACATCAACTGACTTAAACTAAAAACCGTTCTTTTTTATCTGAATTAAGATAGAATTTATTGATTATTTTAGTATTCTTATCTCTCTCTTTGTCTCTCTCTCTCCCTCTCTCTTTCGCTCTCTCTCTCTCTCTCTCTCTCTCTCTCTCTCTCTCTCTCTCTCTCTCTCTCTCTCTCTCTCTATTTCTCCCTCACTCTCTAATTTGTATTCTTTTTCTATATTTTCCACATATTGTTTAACTTTTTTTATTTGTTTCATTATTTCGACCACTTTGTAAGTGTAACTCTAATTCACTCTATATTGCAACCATCCTGTACATGCTTCTGTGTATTGGCCACACAATATAACTTATTTGTCTATCATTTTCTGAATCACCCGGTAGAACTATAATTCATTCCCACACGTTATTACAACCGCACTGGTGTCTTTAAAACTACCTTGTATAAGTATAACTCCTCTCCACACTAATTGACTTTCTATTTTTCTACTGTTTAAATTATACCTCTATAGGTATAGTTCTACTGCGCCCCACATGAGAAGTATTCTATTTAGCAACTGCTCATGGTCTACCCTGAATAACAAAATTTCTCACCTTTTTGACCCACATTTTATAATTATAATTTTGCTGTACCAGTTATTTCAAATCTTCTCAAATCTTTGAACTATATTATATTCCGAGCTATAATTCAAATATCCTAAATGCTTATGCTTATATAACAAATTTTTCATTTACCCTGAATGACAGTAATTGTATTCCACTCACTTCAACCACCTTGTATAAGCAACTACTTATGTCCCACATTATATAACTTGTCTTAACCACCCTGTTGAACTATAATTCTACTCCACCTTATATTTCAACCATCCTATATATGCCACTGCTTATGTACCACCCAATATCACATGCACGCAGGCACATACACGCCTATAACCTTAAATCATATAGAAAAGATCGCCGGCTTAACAATTTTTCGTTTCGATACACTAATGGAATATTTTCAGTCGACTGTAATCCCCATGACTTAACTTTGTTTAAAAAAACTGACTTCAAAGTGAATCAAAATGATAACCGTAACAAACACCCTTTACAATATACTTTAATAGCATGTCTTGGCATTTAAACTAGATATTTATTATAAAAATTTGACATTTATATTGATGTTTACCGTTTTTGCACACATTTTTTCCCATTTTCAGCAAAACGGTATGTTTTACGTTATAGAAAAATATACGGAATCAAGCTGGAATATATTTTGGTAGAATACAAATAAAAATATTCCAATTAATTCAGCCGTTTTAGAGAAAACATTGAAGATTCATTGAAATTCATTGAAATTTAGCCCCTTAATTAATTCCCTATCTAGTTTTTTTTTAAATTGACCAAATAGATAGGTAATTAATTTGTATAGAATGACCACCTTTTAATGTTTACATTTTTTTACTTTGTGTGTAGGTACCTAACAACATTGAGTGTGTTGTTTATTGTCTAGAGTTGTACTTTGTTATTAATTTCCCATATTTTACATTTTTAATTTGTGTTGTTTCTTTCAGGTCAAGAGTTGGCCGTTACAATAACGATTCATTTTAATTAATTTAATATGGAGGTTTCACATAAAATCCGTTGGGAAGATACCGAATCTGCTTTCGGTGGTCTCATTAAAACAGGAGTAATTCACAATTTGGAACACACGGACCTAAAAGAGTTTTTGGCCGACACTGGTATTCTTCTTAAGCCAAAACTAGAGACTTATTTGAAAGCAAACGGACAGTTGAAAATTAACACTTCACTTTCATATTTGGTTTTCCAATCAAATGGAGATGAACCTGGTTGCAGATATTCACCAACTCGATGTCACACTTTGGAACAAGGATGCAACATCAATGAATGGTGGGAGGAATCAGTTACCAAGCCTGTTTTACAGGAAAAGGAAATTTGGGATGATCACTGTAATGGATATGAGACTTTCAAAATAGGACATCTGAAGGTGCATATGCATCTGTTTTCCCCTACTTTCGATTCGAATGCGTCACCTAAAAACGTTGATAAAATTATTAAGTTTGAACAGTTTCAAAAGAAAGAAAAATTACCTTTTGTTATATATGCTGTTATGAAGAATATCCCCACTGAAGAGTGTTCAAACAATGACCTTCAGGACAACGGCCCACCGTTATTTGCGTATTACCAAAAATGTTCCTTTGACGATTCCCTCTCAGGTTATCGTTCACACGATTACAAAGAAAATTGCATTGAATGGCTTATTAATGAGTTAACAAAATTATGTAAAAACCTTCGCATGAAATTCGACACTTCATGTGGTTTAACTTTAACTGCTGAACAAAAGGATCAATATTCCAAAGCGAGGAATTGCCATATTTGCCATAAACCGTTTACTCCAAATGGAACTAGAGTAATTGATCATTTTCGATTAGCTTCTAGAAATAATAACTGTGGTTGTACAACGTCGAACTATAGAGGACCTGCTCATGAGACTTGTATAACAAACTATGAAAAGGGCAGTAAAATGATTCCTGTGGTATTTCGAAAACTTTCTAACGATATGGTGCGCTATATCATTAAGAATATTAGTTCCCGTATAAAGTGTGATATCAAAATACTACCTGATTTTATAGCTCAAAAAGAACATGATGTTGATATACTTCCTACTTCACTGGAAAAATATCTTTCCTTCGATGTTGACGTTATGGAAGGCGGCAAAAATATTAAGTTCCGATTTCTTAGTTTTGATCGATTAACAGAAAGCTTGTTAGATGATTCACTGTTAACTGAATTTCCCAATATCAAAGCAGTATTTTCAGATTTTTCGAATGAAGACGTAAATTTGCTATTAAATGAAAACATAATAAATCCCTACAAATTTGTAAATAGCGTCGATTCATTTTCGAAATCACTAGAAACGATAAGCTCTAGTGAAGGTATCAGTGAGAAAGAGAGAAACTTCACCCAAAGAATATGGAACAAATTTAATATTATTAACTTAAATGATTATACGAAATTGTATATGAAAAGAGATGTTTTATTACTGACTGACCTTTGTGAGAAATTTAGAAAGGGCTGTTTAGATACACACCACTTAGACCCTCTACATTATTACACACTAGCTGGCTTTGCATGGGACTCTATGATGTTAAAAAGTAAACAAGAACTGGAGATTGTTACCGATAACAAGATCCTTTCATTTATTCAAAAAGGAATTCGGGGTGGATATTCTCACGTCTCCAAAAGACGATGCTTTGCCAATAATAAATATATGTCAACTTATGACCGTGATCAAATTTCAAAACAGCTTATGTATTTTGACATGAACAATCAATATGGTTGGGCAATGACACAATGTTTGCCATATGGAGGTTTCGAGTGGGATAATAAATGGATCAATATGGATATTAAAGAAAGTTATAACGATATTATGAATGTTTCTGATGATTCACCGGTTGGGTATATTTTGGAGGTAGATATAGCATATCCCCAAGAGGTACACGATTCACATTGTGATTTACCATTTTGTGCAGAGAAAAAATGCCCACCAACTCTTAGATCAAAAAATAGAGAAAAACTTTTGGCAACCTTAGATGATAAACATCATTACGTTGTATATTATAGAAATTTAAAGCAAGCCCTTCAACATGGGCTGAAACTAATCAGAATATATAAAGTTCTTAAGTTCAAGCAATCACCTTGGATGAAGGAATACATAGATGTAAACACCAAACAAAGAATTCAAGCAGAAAGTAAATTTGAAAAAAACATGTTCAAACTGTTGAACATTATTGTATATGGTAAGAGCTTGGAAGATCACAGTAAATATCTAAATACTTTCCTCATATTTCAAAAAGAGAAAGCAAAAGGAATGATTGCTGATGCAAATTTTAAGAGCTCAAACATTTTTAACGAAAATTTAATAACAATGGATATTCATAAGAGAAAAAAGTCTATGAAAAAAGCTCCATATTTGGGAATGGTAATTTTAGAGCTATCGAAAATTTCTATACTTGAGTTTCATCATGGGTATATGAAGAAAGTTTACAGTGATAATATTTCGCTGGCATATACAGATACCGACTCTCTAATTTACGAAATAAAACATCATGACATTTACAAATTAATACATAGTGACTGCAATATGCGATTTGATACAAGCGAATATGCTTCAAATAATGTTTTCAAGATACCACAGGTAAACAAACACAAGCCTGGGATTATGAAAGATGTTATTAAGGGGAACGTTATGACTGACTTTGTTGGTCTTGCAACAAAGTCGTACGGTTACCGATTTATAAATCCAGATACTGGTGAGTTGACTGAAAAAGTTAAAGGAGTTAGCAAAAATATTAAAATTAATTTAAAAGACTTCGATTCGTGTTTGGAGTCGTTTATGAAAGACATGAATAATAATAAGATCAAATCTAAATACATATTTGGGCTTAAGCCATATGACGATAAACGGTATTTCATTCCATATTCTTACGATTCATTACCTTGGGGTCATTACAAAGTTCCAGATCAGAAAAACAATTTAAGTCAATGGTTTACATAAACGAGATATTGGTGGATTGTTGGATTCTTCTAAATTTTTCTTTCATTTATTTTCATTCTTTGGTGTTCCGTCTTTTTTCATTTTAGTTATAAACCTACACTTTATATAGAGGGTGCTGGATTTGTCCCGATAGCAAGCAAGTAAATAATTTAAATATAACATGCTATGCTAAAATTTCAACCAACTGAGTTACCTTTGTCGCATACATCGTTTTTTATACACCTTGTATACCCAGATAGTGGATGCTTATTTAATTAAATGTTAGGTTCTTCTAAAACCAAATATGGTCAGCAGCTATATGTTCCCATTGGGGCACCAAAAACGGCGTTCTCATAGCACGGTAACGTTTTCCATTTACTGTTAATGCATTACCTTCCTCATCTTCAACACAATAGTTTGTCCCTACAACAATACATACAAAACTGTGACACATTTTGGTTGCATTTCTCTTTGATGAATCTGTCGTGGATGTTCTAAGCTCCAAATGTAGCAATTTTCATGATTAACGAAGCCATCTAGGTGAAAATGGGCCTCATTACTTAAAATGATTTGCTCAAGATTCCAATTGCATTTCAAGGTTTGTTGGTAAAAAGTTGTTGAACAACTGAATTTTGAATTCGTGTAGATGTAAATCTATATATGCCTAAGAGGGGATGTTGTAATCTTATAATGTTGCCTGTCAAACATGACGGGTAATTCAAATCTTGTGCTCTTATGGAAACACCCTTTACGAAGTACTCATGTATAATAAATACATCGTGTACTTTTACTGCCATGACCTATCCAACGATGTTTATAAGCGTTGTTAAGAAATGAATAACTATTTGCTGCTGTGTGTAGGTGCACCATCTTGTTGAACACCACATATTTTCTAGTCGATTTAATGGCACATGGTATAAAGTTCTTCTAAACTATTTAGCAGAAATCAAAGTAGGTAGTCCTTTTATCTTATGGGAAGTTCAAAGGGGTCAAATATCTTGTCACCAATTGTATGTACTATATAGAAAATAAAAATAAGTATTTGACATATTGCCTCGGGAATTTCTTTGCCCAAAAATGAACATTGTGGAGGCTGTTCATACTAATCCTTGAAAATTAGGCCTCATTGGTAGTTAAATACAAAGAAAAATGAACATTATATGTGTGGTCCAAGCAACAACCTTTATTTTAGTTGTTTCAACAAATGGAGTATCGGCTATCATCTTCTATCTGTCGATTACTACTTCATTTACATGGCCCGTTTCTCTTCATTTTCTCTACTTGATACCGCTTTTTAAAGGTATATCTCGGCTGTAACGTAGAGTTCATTATTTAAATATTTAGTGTAGCAAAGGAGGTGTCTTCCATTTTTTAGGAGAGAAGTAAAATGTAAGGGTCAGTTATGACACAAGCTATATATGGGAGTATTTCAAGTAAATACACTATATGTATATAATCTATTATAATATAAGAGGAAATATGGGGTCATGATAATAATGTATGAAATTTATAATATTGCGTTTGTTATTTTAAATATTTTTGATATTTGCCTTTATGTAAAAGTAAATTAAAAATAGCAATAACAGTGTTTTGCTTTTGTTAAATTGGAAAATTAAAAATAATTAGTTTTATGTATGGATTACCTTACTACTCTTCGAGGTGTCATTCCTTTGTACGCAAGACAATATATATTCTCTCGAAAATCCTAGATGTCGGTCTCACATCTCGCGTCTTCAAATTTAACGAAATGCATCAAATGCATAAAGAAGTGAGGACATTCTGTTGTAGGAAGCGCAACTGATGAAGGTTCCCTAACCAGAAACAATATATATTATATTTATATGTAATATATATTGTCTTGTACAAAGGAATGACACCTCGAAGAGAGTATTCAATATCTCTGACAGGTGAAGTAACCTGAAAATTTTATCGTGACATTCTGTCCTAGGAATTAAGGGAGAACAGGAATTGCACGGAACGGCTCCAGATTTGGAACCTCTGTGTACTGATTCTCTCGAAAATCCTAGATGTCGGTCTTACATCTCGCGTCTTCAAATACCTTACTACTGTTAGTTATTGTATGTGCAGTAAAATTGTATTATCCTTACTTTTTATAATGTGAATTATGAAAATATATTTTAAAATAAATCTTTTTGCTTTACTGAATTTCCTAGATATTGATTAGTACGATTATTAAAAATATATTTATGTACTACAATAGAAATCTGTTATCCACTAGTTAAATTTCTAGCACTACTATATGTAAGTTACCAATATACAAAAGCCATTTTTCAAATTTTCCTTTAAAACTCTAAATGCTATTGTAATTGATTCCGTCGTTACACCATCTGTAGGTTAGCATTTTCATTAAGGTAACTATCTCATTTTTTAAATTTCAATCTTTCAACTTAAATATTGTAAATAAAATGGTGGGGATCAGTTTTCTCATTATGGCTCAATATGGTTTGTTTCTAAGTAGTATGTTGGTACTTCACCAGTCTACAGAGCAAAATTGTTGTCATTTTAGGATCTCAAATTTAAACCAATTCACTTATACCATCAATTTAGTAACGCTATATAAAGAATAATTTATAAGATTTCAACAGCAAATTCGTACTTTGAAATCAAACTGCTGAAGTAATAAAAACTCAAAAATAATACTTTTTTCCTTATGTTATGAAAAGTAATGAAGGCGTTTTAAAGAATCATAGATGATTTTTAATGGGTGCTAGGAGTCCTGATTGGGTTTGTTCGCCGAGAAAAGTAATAAAAACAGGTAAAAAGTTGATTTATTTTCACAATTTTATTACTTTCTTGTTATGTTGTTATAAGATTAATACTGTGGAATAAGTATTTTTTTTTTCAAGAATTGTAATTTATATAATTTAGAGAGATATTTTGAAACAAATAGGAACCGTATTGATAGTTCAATCGGGAAATACTAAAGATATTTTGCCTATCTTGGATTTCATTATAATGCCAAGCAATTGGTTTAAAATAGTAATAAATATTGCAATAAAAGTGTGAATATGCGGTAGACAGTCAGCTGAACAGTGGCAACAGCTGGAAAGGCACACGTGAGGTTCCAGGATTTTCCTGAGCTGAGCCACAATCTGTAAATTATGATAAATCGTATTATTATTCTTTACACTTTATTATGTTTTTTATCTATCAATTGGTTTGTTAAGCAAATAGTGACCTATCTATACTTATTAATTAAAACTAGTCAAACTGTAAAATTATTAAGGTTCTTTTGCCAAAGAAATAAATTAGAGGAAAAATTATAGAAGTCAGTGTAATGACTATAATTGTTCATGTCATATTAACAAATCTATTAAAATAAAAAGAAAATAAAAATTTAATCAAATATAGGTAATCGAAATAATTTTGACAAATGTCTAACTCCCCAATTTTTTTTCTGGAAGCTCTCCTGGTAAAATGTTCAATATTCTAACTGAAAGATTGTTCCTTGCAACCTAAAAGTTGCCGTCATTAAAATTAATTAATTATTAAGAAATATATTTTTTTCCTGTGTTTTATTTCAATAGCATGACGATGTGAAATAAGGCGGTTTCGATTAATAGTTTAGTCTTTCACATTCGAGTGAATGTTTCTTACGATTTTCTCTCCAAGCAATCTGTCGACACTGTTCCTCTTATTGGTTTGGCATTGACCGTATGGACGTAAATAATACGTTTTTTATTATACTTTATTTATTGAATGTACCAGTATTATACATTAATTTTATCATTCTGCATTTAAGGTCGTCAATAGCTACTAAACCAAACAAAAATAAAGGAAATTAGTTGCGTTTCAGAGGGGAAAATGGTACCGCACTGTTTTGTCTTTGCCTATTTATATCTGATAGTTTTTCCACTGATTGGAAGTCATTATTCACTAGCACTATTAATACATTTTATGGCACTTAACTAAAATTCAAATGTACATAGTTAAGTACTTTTTATGTATTTTCAAAATATATTTCTTATATCCACATCGAACCATTATGGTTAATAAAGGACCTTATTTAAAAATTATTTAAATTGAATATTTTAGCACAAGCTGCAAACTATAAACTAGAAAGAGCATTTCGGGATAATTATTTGTACAATGGTATGTTGTAATTGTGATCAGGTGAGCTGACGTTACTACAGTGTAGTGCAAAAGTCACAATCATAAATAATGACGGACATAATCTGATTTCAAAGAAATCTTTATTTTGGCGTACTAGATCATGAAACAGTTTTGTGATTTTTTTATGAGGTTTTAGTAACAGTCTATAATGAAAGTCTCATTTTTGAGTTTTTTTTAATGACGTCACATGCCAAGTTTGTATTTATTTATTGACCAACGACTTTGCCAGGAAAACATTTTACACTTTACAACTATGGAATCTCCAAAAATAACAATTTTGATGTAAGTATCTTTAGCGGCTGACTCAATTTTCATCAGTGCCTGCCCTCACAGTATTTTGTCTTGTAGGTGTAACGCCATCTTCTGCGAGCCTCATGTAACACAATTTCGAGAAGCATTAATACTCTTGTAGTTTTTCAATATTTTCGTCTGAACCCTTCCCCTACAGTAATTTGTCTTGTAGGCGCAACGCTATCTTTTGAGAGAATACTGTAACAGCACAATTTCGAAAGGCATTAATACTCTGGTAAAATTAGAGGGCATTTACATGTTGTACAATGGTCAAGTTCTGAATAGGTGTTCAAAGTAAATGGTGCTTTTAAGATGTATTTTCTGAAAACAGGTCTGTCAGCAGTTTTCAGGGCAGTTTTTACGCATCATTTTTCACTTTTTTTTTCTGTTTGAGAAGGAAAATCACTTGGTGTCGGGTTTGGACCATATGATTCTATCTAGCTGAACGGGGATCTTCTCAAATCAGACGTTTTTAGGAACAAAGTTGAAATTATCGACAGCTTTATAGTTCTTTGGTAGTTAAAAATGTATATATATTCTCTCTAGACAGAGGTGTATGTACGTGCGAGGTTATTTACAACCAAATTATTGACAATCATAAGAGTTAATACAAATCAATATGGCTGATACGGAAACACATAGTTCGACTTCTTCTGCGACATCCGTGTCGAATTCATCACCACAAACCCAAACAGTGTCGAAAAAGAAAAAAAAGGCAAGAACCCAAGGGCTAAACCCTCTCATCCACCGACATCTGAGATGGTCAACAACGCTATCCAAGGTTTAAAGGAACGTGGTGGATCATTTTTGCATGCCATCAAGAAATATATTGCTGCCAACTACAAGGTGGATGCCGAGAAAGTAGCGGATTTCATTAAGAAATACTTAAAGTCAGGCGTTGCTTCAGGAGTTTTAGTTCAAAGTAAAGGAAAAGGTGCATCCGTTTCCTACAAATTGGCAGCTTCGTCCTCTTCAGGAGCTTCAGCATCGAAACCGGCGACAAAAAAAACTGGAGGTAGAGCAAAGAAGTCACCTGCAAAACGAGCAGCTTCCAGCGATAAACCCAAGCCGACAAAGAAGCCGGCGGCTGCGGGAGCAGCAAAAAAAGCAGCCAAAAAGACTACGACTGCAACCAAACCTAAGAAGTTGCCGCAACTGAAAAGAAGACTTCGACTCCGAAATCCACCCCATCGACAACAACTTCATAGTCATCATCATCAGTTTCGCTTGCATCCAAAGGGAAGTCTCCTTCGAAAGTAAAAAAAAACAGTAAAGGTGTCCCTACAAAAAAACCGAAAACAGCAAAATTCGCGGCATCCCCGAAGGCGAAAAAAGCAGCTTCTCCCAAGAAGAAAAAATAAATAGAAAAAAAAAACAATTTCATCGAGATTATTTACGCTCTAAATTGTTGTTAATTTACTCTCTTTGATTTTTACCGACACACAGTCATAGTTGTGCGTGACTTCCCGCGAATTTTCTCCAATATGGTGGTTTATTCAACCGCAGAAATGACTTACAAGCATTTCGTCTACTGTCTCTTTAATGGTAATTCGTTAGAAGCGTCGAGAAGATATGCAGTAATGTATCTTCAACGTGTAGCCCCTCATCATACTTTGTTTGGATGGCATCATCAACGACTAAGAGAAACATGTAGCTTCAAACCTAGAGAACATGATCATCGGGATATTAGAACACCAGAATTAGAACAAGCTATACTTAATTTAATTGACGAGCAACGCAATCTCAGCACCAGGAAAATTGTTTTACAACTCCGTGTTGATCATATGACGGTATGATGCTAGATATGATTATACAAAACCCGGAATTTCTAGAGCATATTTTATTCTTCCACCTCCATTAAATACATACACTCAGTTCCTAAGCGCAGAGCTGCCAGCTCTATCTCATCATTTTAGTAAGACATACCCAGATCGCTGTTTAGGTCGAGGTCGACCTCAATTTTGGCCAGCTCGTTTACCTGATTTAAATCCGACTTTTCGACTTTAAACCTTTGGTTTATAGTGGAACGTCTATTCAAGTCATACAATACTTAAGAACCCGCATTATTATGTCTTGTAGATTTATTCAAGATTCTCCTGGGATTTTCTATCGAATACAAAGATCTGTGTGAACATCTAGATTGCTGTGTAATGGCTGAAGGTGGACATTTGGAGGATTTAATTTGATGTCTTCGTTTTCAAAGTTAGGTCAATGACTTCCGATTAAGATGGCGGGGCAGCCGCATGTGTGCGTGATTTATCATTTATTTTAGGAACATAGTCATCGCAAGTGACAGTTACAATTTAATCCAAATATTTTATGGACTCTAAGAACATTGGTTTATTTATTGCAAGAGTCAGTTTTTCCGTTTATATTTTTACTCGGATTGAAAAGTCATACTACATTGGTGAAAAAAAAAAATGTAGATGGTGTTAAGGGTTTTTACCTATAGACACTCTTCATAAATAAACCCTTGAAGAAGAAGAAGAAAATTAGGGGTAAACGCAAACTTGCTTTTATTAATGATTTTGAAATAAAAAGGTTAGTTTTTACGCTAAATACACATGAAATTGATCATTTTTTACGCACGAATAGTGGCGGATTAACAAACACAAGAAATAAAAACATTTCAAATTCATAAATGATTCGTTTACAGGTTTTGTCAATTTCCAAGGGCGTACTGAAAAAAAGTTGTATGGGCAGAAAGAACACGTGACTCCAAGAAAAAGTACCACCCTGTGGATTTGCATGATCGTTTCTGTGATCTTATTATGAAGACTTCATAGAGACAGTAATGCTGGAAAATTGAACTAAATATCTCGAAAACTTTAGTAGTCACAAGAAATACTGAAAAAATCGGAAGGTTTCAACACCTTGTATATCGTGAACAAAACGTTTGCGCACATATGTTCATTGGAACTTTTTTAATTTACATTTCAAACGGTGAATGAATTTTTCAAATATGTGCATTGATTCCCGAGAATACCCCTACATATACATAAAAGCTGCAACACTTTTTTATTTTTATATACGTGATGTTTTTGAAATTGATGTGATATTAATTCTCGAAACGAAAAAAATACGTTGGTGCTCCACAACAAATATTCAAAACCTCTTAACAATTTAAGTATCTTGTATCAATGCTTACACAAATTATACTTTATAAACTCTCATAAATTATTCTCAGAAAGTCACTATTATTTTCTGCTTAATGTGACCTGCATTGTCAATAAATGATCTAATATTTAGAGGATTAGTGGTACTTGAAATATCTTAACATCATTGCAAAGTGATAATAATCTTAATTGCATTTCAATAATAGTTGCAGATAATTTAAAGTTTCTATTGACAGTAAAAAAATGCATATCTATGATAAAAGTGATAGATGTTATTTATGGTAAACAAAATTGAATTTAATTAATTATTGGAGTGGAATTTGCAAATAATTTTATTTATCACCTATCTAAAAGTGATGATGTCTTCTTTTTTTTATTGTACACACTGTTTTTTTGTTTATTTCTATACTTCACTTATGGAACTCATTTTTAGTATTTTACTGAAAGTAGCTTCAAGAAAGGACTAGGTGGACGAAAGTACCAAGTTCATCATAAAAATTTAGTAACAATCTATACAGTGCCAGCTAAAAGTCCTTGCCGCCCTCGTCTTTTTTGAACGGTTATACTTACACGAATGAAGTTTGGAGGGTGGAACTTAACGGTTGTAATAGTCTATACTAGTGGTAACAGATAACGACACAGGGCCACTGTGGTCACTAATTTTAAATAGGACCTACTCAGCCATATTAATTTTGTTTGGGTTTAGGTCAATTCGTAAAGCAAGTGTTCAAAACGTGCTCCGTCTAGTTCCTAACAAATGCAATCTATTAGTAATTCTTGTACTTGTACAACCGACACTACACATTGGGCTCGATCTTGAAATACCCCTCCAATTCAGTTCAGGGTGTAATGCTAGCGTTTAACACGTCCGTCTTCCGTAAATGATGACCACCAGTTGGGTTCGTATTCTTTTTTAAAATGTGTTTTTTATGAATGGATATATTCATTTTATTCCCTCAACTACCCAAACATTTTGCGAGGATGAAAGATATTTCGACCAATTTGTACTCTTTTTTGCTTGCCTTGGGTATTAATTTCATTCATGCAGGTGTTTTTCGATCCGTTAGTTCTATCCGCCAAAGGTCGGTAACTACTAATGGGAAATTTCAGGCCAAAACGATTAATGGTGCAATAAAAAGTAATAAAAAAATTTGCAAATGCTTAAAGATTCATTAGAGGTTTTTATGTGATATAACACTTACCAACCGTTAAAATTTGCTTGTTGAAATGCCCCTAAAATTTGCTCTTTTCACTGGTAGATTAAATCTTAATAATTTTCAACTTTGGTGGTCGCCTTCGCGGACTACGGAAGTCTACAGACGTGTGTAACATTACTCTAAGAAACAGGGAACTGGTAATATATTAAGATTCTCTTCTTTCATAGAAAATCAATAATATATAGAAAATAAACTAATATACAATACCTGCACAAAATTTACTGTTCGTTCCAATAAAAATTCCATTTCTCTCTTTGCAATACATTAAATTAGAGACTTGACATATGTTAGACATTAGAAAGAACACCATTATTAAGCTTGGCATTAAATTGATCTATTGACTAGATTCATATTATCAAGTAAACATTTTACATTAAGACTTCTAAATAATAATTTTATAGAGAATCAATAATAAATAGGAAATGAACCAATATAGTATCCAAGTAAAATAGAATACCTGCACAAAGTTTGCGTTTTCGTTCTAATAAACACTCCAATTCTCTCTTTGTGATAAGTTTCATACGTCAGAAATTAAAAATAATACCACACAAAAAGGCAACTTGGCCTTAAACTTTCATATTACCAACTTACCCAATAAGCAAAGTATGTCCTTTGTTTACATCGTTTTGTTATCGTAATAAACAAAGTACTCAATAGAGGGACTGATGTATTATATATATCCGGAACTTTTATATCCACCAAAGACAAGTGGTCCACTATCTAAAGCGCACGGCTACGAATCCAAAGTTGTCTGGTTCGAAACCCAGAACAATTATACTTTTTTTAACTATTATGTCATTATTAATTAATTTTATGTACTATATAACCGACTTCCAAGAAGGATGTATGTATGTTACCTGATTTATTCTCCTATTGTGGACCGATTTGGACGATTATGGTATTGTTTAATAGACTAAATTTCCAGATTGGTGAAACTTGAAATTTGGAATAGAATTTTTTTGGGATAGTGATGGAATTTGTGAATGAACACATGCGTGAATGAAAATCGACCTAACATATTAATTGATTTGTATAAAACCCTTTGTCGATGTGGATAGTTTTTTTTAAGTGTTATCTATTAAAGATGATCCCTAGGTGGTCTCATATCATTTTCTGCGACTTTCAAAGTACAGTTTTGCAGAAATCGAAGTGACGAAACTGACATTTCCTCATAAATATTTTAATTCCAACGTAGTAGTGCGGGAATTACAGGCATTGGAAATTTTAATTCCGAATTTGAAAATTTTCTATGTACATCCCAATCACATAGCTAGTATAGTATAGTATTTTCGGCTCTTGAAATCAATGAGTACCAAGCTCATTCTGTTTGTATACCTGACAAATACCGATTTCAAAGATATTTTTTCAATTTTGCGAAGACGGTGCTTTTGGTGTCACCTACTCCCGGCTTAATAGAAAATTCAGTGACAACACATGTCAAGCTCTAAACTGCTATTTGGTACGATTATACAAAGGGTGTTTAGTTTTACCAAACGAAACCACAAAAGTAAAGTGATAAAAGCAATAAGAATAGCATACATGCATCGGTCGATTTCATATCGATATATAAAATAAATTGTTAATGCAAATTTCACAGCGGATTCAATTAATTATACAGTAAACTTTTCCAGAAGTGTTAGTTCAGCACAGTAAGTTAAGAGCAATAACTCGTAATATTAAATGTTCAATTTAATATGTAGTTTTGGGAAGTTTTGATAGACTGCTATGCTACATATAAAGCAAATAATTATATAACGTAGCTATCAGTAGTTGAGTATATATGATAGTGAAATTATAGAGCGGAGTAGAATAGTTGTTAAATAGCGTGGATAAAAAATGTTAAAATAAAACTATACCTATAAGGTAGACCATTAGCAGAATGGAATTATGGCTATACAGGGTTATTAAAAAAGTTATATTGGGGTCAATAAGTAGATTTTTTTCTTTTAGTGCGTAGCCGAAGTTTCAGTTGGGGTGTAGAGGAGCTATAGTTATACAGGGTGACGACATTTCAACCATCATATCCTACGGAGTAGGATGATAGTTACACAAAGCAGTTAAAAAATTTATGGTGGCACATAGGCAGTCGTATGTACAGGATGATTCGAACATAGGGTGAAGTGGGCGAAAAATGTTATAAAGTGTGGTCCGTAATTATGTGATAGTGAAATATAAGGCGGAGAAGAATAATTCTTATAAAGGGTGGTTAAAAATTTTACAATAATGTGATACTTATAAGGTAGTAAACATAGTGGATGAGATATATTGTGAAGTGGAATTATTACAGTGTTTTAATAATGGAGAATTGAAATTAAACTGATTTATTTCGTCTTCGAAACAATTAGTTTACAGAGCAAATATCCGCTACTAAAATTGTTTTTTCTATTAATTAACACAGTTTTAAATTTAAACATTAAAGCTTAAAGTATACAGATCTATTCACATGTTATTCAGAGGTTAAGTTGTGTTAACTGTACGCGTGATAGCATTAGGTACTTTAATGATTTTTTTCATATAATGTAATCAAACCGGTCCAAATAATTACAATCTTTATAAAACGTTTGGACAAGACAACGTCTGTCTGGTCATTGAGGTAAACATATTTTTGGCTTATTAAGTTAACGCGTACCAGTTCATTTTGTTCGTAAAATTTTACCTGTCAATTTAATTGAAAATGTATTATTCTGAAATGTTGGTGTTTTCGATATTACCTGATCTATTAAGGTTATACATACAAAATAAAAAAAAGTTGTAAATAAAACATTTTTTTAATATATAACCAAGTATTAGTAAAAAGTTGAAAATAATTATAACAAAATACAAACCTAGATAATAAATAACACATTCAGTGATGTTAGATTACCTACACAGAAATTTAATAATGTAAACAGTAAAAGGTGCTCATTCTGTACAAATTAATTACCTACCTATCTAGTATATTTTTGAAGTCGGTGCCAAGCAACAATCAAGTTTGATGAAGTTGTAGATAAGTACGCAATGCAGGATTTCAGATTTGCTTGGCACCGACTTCAAAAATATACTAGATAGGTAGGTAATTAATTTGTGTAGGTGCCTAACAACACTGAATGTGTTATTTATTGTATAGGTTTGTATTTTCTTATAATTATTTTCAACTATTTAGTTATATTTGAAATTCAGTTATATATATTTTATAAAAAATGTTTTGACATTTTAATATTACATGAAATAAGAACTTATTAAAATTTTATATATGATTTATTGTTGTGTATAAATTTTCTGTTTGTAATGATTTTACCTAAGGACAAAACCAACTTTTCTTTGACATCTAGTCTTCAAATACTTATTCAGATGAACAAAAGTATTTACAAACACTTACTCAATATCGAAACTTATTGTTATGTAATGTCTTCGATAAACATTACATATAGAGAATAGAATAATCAAAAAGATATATGAATTAGATGTTTAGCGGAACAACCAATAAACACGTGCCGTCACATAAACGAATCACCAAATAAAAGTTATCACTAACCTTTAAGTCGAAGCTCTGGTCTTTTCTTGGTTCTTCTTTCTTCTGAGGCTAGCCCCGTGAACAGGAACAGTTTCTTAGAGCTTCGTCTGGACAACACGTTACACAAAAAATAGTGACGTAATGTTCATTGATTGAACATACAAAAAATGCGGGTTTAACAACAAATGATGCGCTTTTGTAAACACAAAAGAAACAAAATGAAAGCGGTTTAGCGGTCGTCACGAATGGAGCTAAAAACTCGCGAATCGTAACGCAAAAGACAACAAAAAGCGGCGTCTCTTCAGACGGAATCAAAGCCACCGAAAAGTTCGGAGTACATTGCACGAAACTCCCAAGCGTCCAAAGAGCTGGGGATGCGAACCACGAATCACAATACTGTCTATATTTTACACGCAAAAACACACTTACAATTAGCATTAGCGCGACGGAATGTTTTAGAAAAGGTGCAGAAGTTTAAAAATCAATGAAGTAATTCAATCAAATTGAAAACAATACACTAAACAAATTGCGGGAACGCACCACTTATATTTCTTTGCATATATATTTAATTTAAGAATTAAATTAGAATTAATATTTGACTGGTAACAAAATAGTGATAATTATTTTAATTCCCTAATATTTATATCCATTACTGAGAGTGACACAATTAAAGAAAAATAGAGACAGTGAGATAACGAGATAAGGGAAGTGCATTTCGTAAGAAGCTTTCGCTTCCATCGTTCAGTCTCAAATAACTACCGCTCTTTTTTTCCAATATGCTGAATTCATCTGCGCTATCTTCTAGAATTTCAAGAATTAGCGGATCAATTGAATTTTGTAACATCTCCAGATACACCTAACCGGTTAATGTTGTATTGAGGAAAACATGTTCAACTATGTGGTTTTCCAAAAGGCTGCCCAAACGTTAACTTTTTCTGGAAATAGAGTATGATTTTCACGAAAGATGCGGTTTTGTGTCAACCCAATACTGTACATTTTCTATGTTCACAATTCCATTGAGGGAAAAAGTATTTTCATCAATAAAACAAATGATTTTTGTGTAGTGTTGGTTTCAATTTACTTGTCACAGAATTCCACTATTCTGCTAGGGTCGCAATTTGAAAGTTGGTGCACTATTTTTGATTTGTATGGATAAAATTTGTTTTTAATTAACTGTTGGTCGACCAGATTGTTTGTCATGTTTAACAGTACCTCAAACTTCTGAAGAAGCTTCCTCAAGTAAGTCCTTAATAGGATCTGAGTACATCTCGTTAAATAAACGACGATTCTTAGTACGCTCACCAATTATTAAGACCGCTGATACTTTGTCGGCTAGGGTACCTACCATTTTGCCTATATAAATTCCTATATGTCTCGTTAAACAATAATAAAACTAAATTTTAAGGTATAAAGCTTTTTACAAATACTTAGTAGAAAATTTAAAACTCAACTTTTTTGACAACTAACCAGAGGCTGACTGAATAATCTTCATTAATTAAATTTGAAATAATAATTTTAGTATTTATTTAATTTATCCATTAAAATTGGCATAAATTATTACTGTTCCGTAATCTGTTACCATTGTTTATTTTCAACCTCCAAATTTCATTAGTGTAAGTATAACCCGTTCAAAGGAGGGAAAGGGACTTTTGAGTGGCACTTTATATTTAAATACTATCAATATTTCAGTAATATTAGTCACAGTTTATCATGTACTGGAGGGGGGGGGGCGTAGGATATGGTTGCCACTAGGCAGGCTGATTTACACAAAGTACTAAATAACCTAGTCCACCTTTTCCACCAAATTTTAGAACTCTTGGAAGAAACCGCTGCGGACCCAAAAATTATTAACTAATTGTCTTCTATTATTTCTGGCATATTATTGATTTTTTTTGGTTTTTGGGAAATAACACCACAATCGCAACAAAAATCTGTATATTGAAGGAAGAACTAAACGTTTCCAGGTCTATTCTGACCTCATTCTCAATGACTTCATATCATGTTGATATTTTTTCAGTTTTATTTAGATGTAAAATAAGAAAATCAACTAATTGTATAATGTGTTACATACATTGATAACAAATATATCTTTTTCAGAAATAAGATATATAATTAATGTTCAAAAACTCTCTTTATATATAAATCCTTGGTCTAAACTCTAAACAAGTCGGTTTAAAAACTTTTTTGTTCCTTATTATTATTTTGTGAATTGACTGACAAATTAAAATAATTTTGGCAATATATTTTGTGTCCCATAACCAATACCTAGGTAGTAAAAATTGAGCTCATAATTAATAATTAACATTCTGTATACAATCCTAAAAATAACGATTGCAGGATTGGACCTGGTAATTAGCATGATTTGATAATTTATTGAATGTTCTATTTTGAAAGAAAGCACAGAAATAAATAGATATTGCAAATTTTAATACAGGTTTACAATTAAATTACACATTAAATATTTAATAATAATAAATAATTGGATACCTAGAAAGGAACGTAAAACATTGTACATGAATATACCTAAAATGAAAAAAAAATAATTACATTAAATTAATCACGGAATTTAAAAAATTGATCAAACTTATATAATTAATCACTGAATTTGAGGGTATGCAATTCAATGTCTGGAACTTGGTTATATAAACACTTATTCTTTTTATTATCTCGAACATTATATACTCATCAATATTTGGATATAATTATGATAAAAATCATACTCTAAATTTTTTAGATATGCATTCTGCTAGACTTATTGGATATTTTGTGTTGCCGGTAGGTTGTAGCTGGTATTTAAAACTGATTTCCAAAAAGGAGGAGGTTATCAATTCATCACATGATTTTTTTATGAATGCTCAGTGATTATTCAAAAAAGGCTTGGATGATTTGAACGGCATTGTATTAAGGAATATTACAGAATGTACCAAATAATTTTCTATAACGTGAGAAAAACTGTAATTAAGGGACTATATTTCAGTGAATTTCAATGAATCTACACTAAACGGCTCAACCAATTTGAATATTTTTATTTGAATTCTACAAAGAGATGTTCCAGCGTGATTCCGTATAATTTTCTATGACGTAAAACAGACCGTTTTACTGAAAATCGGAAAAATATGTTTAAATGTCAAGATACGCCATGAAAGTATATCGTACAGGGTGTTAGTACTGGTTTTCAATCAACGATGCTTACAAGTGAAATGGCACAAAATATTCCATTAATGTATCGAAAACAAAATTTGTTAGGTAAGCGATCTTTTCTATACTGTATACGATGCAAGGTGTATGTGTGTGTGTGCGTGCATCAAAATTCAAGCAGCAAGCAATGTGCGAAGTTGAAATATCGGGCGAAGTAAAATTACAGTTATACAGGTGGGGTCAAAAAATTTTACAAATAAATGTGGTATTAGGTGGTACATAAGCAGTTGCATAGAATGGTTGAGATATAAGGTGGAATAGAATTAAAGTTATATAGGGCGGTTCAGAAAATGTTGTATTGGGTGGCACATAAGTAGTTGCGTATACAAGGTAGTTGAAATAAGAGTGAAGTCAAACTATAGTTATACAGAGTGGATAAAAAAAAAGTTAAAAAAATTGTTAAATAGACGTATGCAGCAAGGATATTTGAGGTTCAAAATTCAAAAAAATGTTAGAAACAGTTACATATACAGGATGGTTGAAATATGTCTATTACAGAGAAACATTTATACAGAGTGGTTGCAATATAGGGTGAATTAGAATTACACTTATTGAAACTGGTCCACATAATAAAACAAAGAAAAAAACTTACAAAATGTGTGGAAAATATGGGAAAAAATACAAATTAGAGAGATAGGGAGAAAGATAGAGAGAGAGAGAGATAAGAATACGATTGCACTGTATATCATTTTATATTCATTAATCCTTGTATGGTCTCAATTTTGCGGTTAATTTGCCAGCCTACTGTTTGTTAAATAATTTTCTGGTATTATTTCTGTGAATTTTCATAACTCCCTCGGGAGATCAAATTTTATCCAGTAGAAAAATCGCATTCGCACAACAACACAACATCCATAGGCAGTTTATGAAATCTACGGTTCAACCACTGAGTTACCAGACCTCTATCATTTTATATTAAATTAGTTGTTTGTAAAATGTTTTAAGTTAATTATGGTCGTGACCTCGTCCTTTAAGTTCATTCTTCTAGGCCTTGAACCAGTCTTTCATGCAGAAAAGATTCTGCCAAGAATTTAAGGCAAGGAGATAGCCCGGCCACTGAAGGCGAGGCAAGGAATACATATATGCTACGTTAGTTTAAATAATATTTTAAAACTTCATATACTTTATTTTACTTTTTAAACAACCAGAAATACATCGATACTAATAAACTGTCATTTTTTACAACAACTTCATAAGGATAGGAGACAATTCTTAAGCTGGCGAATTACAACATTTCTTATCTAAGAAGGATTCTTGGATCTTATCAGGTTCAGTGGACTGCGGTAGTTGTTCTCGTTAAGTGATAGCCGATTCTACCATCCCCGAGTTCTATAGGTGATAATTAGATTGGGCGACAGTAACGGCAATCAAATCATACAATCATTCAGACACTATCAACAGTGGAGACGGTCAATCATATTCGACACTTTGGCTGCTGTATCCATGGTTGAACCCAGGGGTTTGAGGGCATTCAAGATCCTGCCAATTGCCGACGACGTTAAGCTGCAGATCTTTACTGGCGAATCACGGCAAATACAGGGTGAGACAGACGTATAATCGTAGATAGGTAAAATCAAATATTCAGCATACGGTTATGGTGACTGATATTGAAATTTTGCTCATTAGAAGGCCTGGATTCACGTTTGGTCCGTACTGCAATTTTTGGATGAGGAACTGATTTGGCCAGGCCTAGGAACATCCATATGGCTTTCCACAAGACTGTCAAGGTTTTCCTGTAGAAAACACAGATAATTACTAACTTAATCTATCCTAGTGATTTGTAGGATGAACGATTCAATAGACAAGTTAGACACTATTCTGAATAAACTTGTAAATAGTAGATTTAGATCTCAATTTTAAAGCAGATACGAAAAAAATACTCTACTTGTCCCTTCAACGAATTCATTTCAAATTTAATGACAAAATTTAATTCAGTGGGTTCACAAATTTCTGATGATATTAATGACAGAGAGGGAATAAGATATTTTCTTAAAACATATTAGTTATTTTAATAGAACCTCTTGATTTAATTCTTAATACATAGGTTAGTTCTAGTTACCTTTTTAACAAGGAACTATTAACGAAAATAACTTCAAATCAATTTGTATGCCAAATTTAACAAGGCACAGTACAATGATCCTTGTTAAATAAATGTTGTTTGAAATTTCATTACAACGAAATTTAAAACTTATGCTGCAAAATAGTTAAATTAGGTAAAACGTGTAGACATAGGTTAACTCTGACGCTGCTTAAGTTGGACAAAATGGTAGGAATATAAAATGCCGGTTAAAGAAAAATAAAAATATAAATATGTTCAATTAATTTTATTACATTTGAAAATTGCATAGTTAATGTCGAAACCAGTTAGGGATCTGTATTTATTTAATTAATAAATAAATAAATTAGTGATACTGAACGAACCAATTCTTTTCTACAATCAGATGTCAACACATTAGAATGTGACAGAAACAATTCAACTGTTTGGGAGTTCCTATTCCGGACAAACTGATTATATTAAAGAAGAAACTTAGATATTTTAACACTACTAGAAACCCAGACTATTTTAAAGTACCAATAGAATCAACCGCTTTTAAGCTCTTTATTGAATCATCATTCAATTGAAAGGTTCAGATGAACCATTCAATTTAAAGACTACGAATTTACTCATAATAATCACTCATAATGGAACACTATGTATATTCTCGCAGCTTTTACTCGGATAGTGGTAAAATAATAATTATAGTAAAAAACAATACGTTTTCATAGCAAACCGAACTAAAAAGCAGAAAACAATTTTTAATTCTGAACAGTTTATATTACAACAGTAGAAAGTCGAACAACCAATCTTATTAATTACCTCAAAAATAAAAATATGACCTTTATAGACCTGGAAAAGGCATATGATAGATAATGTACCAAGATGTAAGGCCTGGCCAGCAATGCGAAGAGTGAATATAAGAGAAAAATGGATTAATATAATTTAAAAAACGTATAAGAACAACGAAAGCAGAATAAAAATAGGAAACTACTACACAAAACCATCGTAATAACCAAAGGCTTGAAGCAAGGGTGTACTTTATCACCGTTGATCTTCAATGTATACATTGAACAATGTCTGGAAACCTGGTACCGCCAGTGCTTGGATATGGGATTTAAAATAGACAATGATACATTGCTTTCCTTATTATATCTTATTATATGCCGACGATCAAGTTGTATTTGCCCAAGATCATGAAAATATGGAATCTATGTTGAGGAAACTACGAGAGGAATATCAGAAATGGGGTTTGAAGATCAACTTCCAAAAAATAGAATATATATGCATAGGGCGGGCTGCAGAAAACTAGAAATAGACGGCTAACAGATAAAATTGTGCAGTGTTCTTAAATACCTGCGAACAAAAAATAAGTTCTGCTGGCACCTGTAAGAAAGGGATCTCAACGAGGATAGGTATGGGGAAAATGGCGGCGAAAATTCTACATGGTTTGCTATGGACTGAGAATTTAAGCCTGGATAGAAAGAAATGTTTGTTCCAAAGCATTGTGGAAAATATAATACTCTACGGCGCAGAGATGTGGCCAATAACAACAGCAATTCGAGGTAAG
The DNA here is from genome assembly GCA_034190945.1 of Octodonta nipae. Classification (NCBI taxonomy): domain Eukaryota; kingdom Metazoa; phylum Arthropoda; class Insecta; order Coleoptera; family Chrysomelidae; genus Octodonta; species Octodonta nipae. The sequence goes on from CM067219.1 coordinate 139,975,260, forward strand.
ATAAGAACCGTGGAACTGGACTATATGAGATGTTTAAGGATTACAAGGCAGGACAAATTAAAAAAACCAAGATATCTGACAGAGAATGGGAACAAATCAGTCTATAACAAAGATACTGGAAAATATAGCACTGCAATGGTATGGATATGTTAAAAGAATGCCAGAAAGCAGATATCCAAAAAAATTATAGTATGGTCACCAATAGGAAAAAAAAAAGAGTAAAAAACGGTAAAAACCGAAAGAAGAAGAAGATAAAATATAATCAAATTTAATTTAATAACAGAATAATTCGATTCAGAGTAAAAAGTGTGGGGTGGATTTCAATATATTTGCATAACTCTCCTCTTATAAATAGTTGCCAACAGAATAATAAAATTTTCTACTGCTGTAATATAAACTGTTAACTGTTCATATTTAAAAATTATCTTCTGCGTTTTAGTTCGGTTTGTTATTAAAGCGTATTGTTTTAGTTTTTTAAAACTATAATTATTTTCTAAGATTTTTGTCGGTGTCTATAGTATTTATAATTAGAAATTTTACTTCATGTTTGCGTAACCTTTCCAATTCATTACCGCAAGTCCTACTACTGCCAACTAGATGGCAAACGCAGCGTTAAAAGACGAATTTGACATTTAGGTAAGAACAGTGACAAAAAGGCAACAAACGGGAAAATTCAACTTGAACGTGTGCCAATTTTCAAGTTGGTCAGACTTCTTTAAGTTGGTGAAAATTACGTTGAAAGTTTCCTTTACATAGGTACATACATACATACACGTCAACCTAATAAAAACGAACTAAAAAAAAGATTTATTGTTTAAATGTTTACTTACCAAGTGCTGGTTTCCAATCCTCCCCTCATGATGGACTATTAAAACAATTGTTTAAAGGAATAATTAGAGCATTAGTAATCAAATATATATAACACTCGTAGTAGTTAAAACCAATCAGAAATATTTTTTTTCTAGATTTTTTGTTAACGCTAAGAATATTACGCAATTTATTTCATTTCAGTTATATAACATTAGCTTATCACCTTGGTTAAGCTGAAGTCCAAATTGGTAATATCAGACGAGCCAACGTTGAGCGATTAAATGGGATCAACGGCCAACAGTCGTATGGAATCAACGAAATATTAGACAAAGAAATCGTTGACTTGGTATTAAACAGAACCTGCGATGTTACTGATCCATGCATTCCTTTTACATTTTCTGATCTTTAATGGTGATATTCAACCAGGATTCACTTCTTTCTTAATGGAACATCTATCTCTGTAATTAAATCAAATTTGTTTCAAACCAGTAATAGCCAGGCCATTTACAGAAAAATGACAAAACAATAGCAAAACAAAACCAGCACCAACTTGTTCTAAGAATTATTAGGTGGCATAAAGTTCAACATTTTTTATCGTTGCGTTTTTGTTTTAATGCTACAACCTCAAAAAAGGTAAGGATATTCGCCTTTATAAGAAATCTACAGCGTTTGCTAATATACGCAATGTTGTAGAGAAACGAAGTATCTACAAAATAGCTATACGGTAAATTTCGTTAATTTGTTGCTTAGGCCATTGTAGCTAAAGTCAAAAAAAAAACAATCTAACATGTTTATACTTGATTTATTTTTATTTTTAAAATAATAGTTACCCATAGAAAGCCATATTACCTCAGGGAATGGATCTACACAACCACCCTTAAAGTAAAGGCAGAAAGTATATGAGTTGCTCCAAGCAAGATCTGAGTTTTTCAAAATTTTTGGTATAAATACATAGGTACAAATACTAAAAAATATAGCCATAAAGCACGGGGCCTGTCCATTCCCTAAATTGCTATTAATTGTTTATGCTGATAGATTTATTATTTATTCAATTAGTTTTAAAACAATAATGATTTGTGGAATCATAGATAAATGATTTATCGGATAATTCAAGGTGATACCATAGTCACTTTTATTTCTCTATAATATCGTATACTATAATGATTTTGGGCACACAAATGAAAGAGTAATTTGTATTTTTTTTCGTGTTATTTCTAAATTAATAAATTAATTTATAGCCTTATTTTAGAGTTGATGAAAGATGAGAACAATGAGTTTGATAATACGAGCGCAGTTAATTCCATACGTTGCAACACATGCATGCTCGAAAATCACATGTTCTCAAATAGTGTTCGATAGTTAATCTCCACAAATTGAATATAAGGAAAAGAGTCTAAGAAAACTCGAAATAGAGTGTCAGTTTGCTTTTTAGGGTTTCATATATTCAATATACAGAACCCGTTATAAAAATACTCCTGATCTCTCCCTCACATGACAGCCAATTTCCCGCGAAACTACTAGACCTAAAAAGTTGAAATTTGGTTACAATGTGTAGATTGGTGATCTGATCAGGAGTACATATCGCAAATAAAGAAATTCTTATTTTAGTGGTACTTCTGGGGTGAATTTTACAAAAATCGATAGAACCTAAAATTTTGAAAACGTTTACAGGAATGACAAGGAGAAACCCCTGATATTAATTTTATGGCCAATTAAGAAATATGTGAGTTTTTTTTGATGATCAGTATGGGGATCTCGGAAACAAGCGGAGATAGAGCAATGTTTAATTGGGAAAGATTTGCAGTTTTATTGGACCAATTTAATGACACTTTCAGATTTTTGTAAAAAGTCATGGCTTACTATTGAAAAAACGAAATTCTGTCGATTTAGTCAAATCCCTCTAGCTCCTTTGTTTTTGATTTTATAAAAAAGTGTAAATATCAAAATTGAAGGGAATTGTATCCCGAATATGATTGTCATGTCCTCGTTTGCAAGACAGCTCTCGTTTTCGAGATATGACACAAAATTATCTTTTTTTTGATGGAAACCATAGTTGGCTATGACCTCAAAAATCGACATTTTTAGAGCTTTTCAACGATATAACACTCTATATAATAAAAATAACGGAGTTATGGATGCTTTTTCTCTTATTTTCACTTTTAACGTAGTGAGCCATGAAATAGATTGATTTATTAATACTCGTAACTATTCCAAAAAACATTGAACGATTTTTTTATTAGGTATATCAGATATAACGAAAAAACTAAATAAGTAGGTACTTACTAAAAACTTAAGAGATTAAAGTACATAATAATGGTTACAATTTATGTTCGAAAAGTCCACCATTGTAATTTAGACAAAAATTGCATCTTTTTAAGATTGACATTACCGATTATGTCACCAACTGTCTCATACTTTCTTTTGTATACTTTGTTTTTAGCGCATAAATAGAAGTCTATAACTGCCAAATCGGGAGACCGGGATGGCCATTCTCGTGGGCCATTTCTCCCTATCCAAGAGTTTGGATAGATAATATCTGAGGGTTGTCTTATTAATAACGAGTTATGAGCAGGTGCTCCATCATGTTGGAGTCACTCAATTTCTAAACGAGTTCTCAAATTCAAATTATGCAACATGTCTTGAAAAGTGTATTACAAGAAATGCAAATAGCGCTCCCCAGTAAGTGATTCGTCATAGATAAAAGGCCCCAGAATAGTAGACCTTATGATAACACACCAAACAGTAAAACCAAATTTTATCTGGGGTCGTGTTTGTTCTACATGGAAAGGGTTTTATTTGGCCCAGATATGCTCATTGTGTCTATTGAACATACCGCAGTTAGTAAATCTAGTTTCATCTGACCATAAAACATTTAATGGAAACTGTGGATTGTCAAGGCACATGTCTCTAAACCATGTACAAAACAAAATACATCGATGTTCGTCACCAGCATGCAAAGTTTGAGAAACTGAGTTTGTACGGGCGGAACTTGTGCGCTTTCAGTACCTTAACTACAGTTCGTTGAGATGTGCCAGCTTCTGCTGCAATCTCAGGAGTTGATGAAGATAGATTTTGATTTACCATTGCCAAAACATTTATTTGTGCTGCTTCGTTAATTTGATTACGTTCCTTTGGTTGTTTAGTAAAAGTTCCATATCTTCGTAAACTATCTTAAAGCCTCTTAAATGTACATAGAGCAGGTTGACGACGATTAAAATATCTATGAAAGTATTCCTCAGCTGCACGAATTGAATTTTTTTGGCATATGATATAACATTCCACCATATTCAGTTTTTCTTCGTTAGAATATTCCATTTTATCACGAAAACTTGTCAATATCGACTGTCAGTTAAGCACTACTAATGGAATTACTCTCAAATGAGGAAACGTCAAAGTGAGAACAATCTTTTTCATGGCTACCTACGTTAAAAGTGAAAATAAGAGAGAAAAGCATCCATAACTCCGTTATTTTTATGAATAACTATATCGAGTATTATATCGTTGAAAAGCTCTAAAAATGTCCGATTTTTTAGGTCATAGCCAACTATGGTTTCCATTCAATAAAAGATAAGTTTGTGTCATATCTCGAAAACGAGAGCTGTCACGCAAACGAGGACCTGACAATCATATTCGGGATACAATTCCCTTCAATTTTGATATTTACACTTTTTTTATAAAATCAAATACAAAGGAGCTAGAGGAATGTGACTAAATCGACAAAATTTCGTTTTTTCAAAATATCTAGTAAGCCATGACTTTTTAAAAAAATCCGAAAGTGTCATTAAATTGGGCCAGTAAAACTGCAAATCTTTCCCAATTTTACCTTTGCCATCTTTGGTTGCTTGCTCGTAGTAGATAAAGGCAATTTAAGTAACTGATTAGTGTTGTCTACAAATTTTATAAAATAAGTACAAGATGGCAAAAGCTCCTGCTGTAGGTATTGGACTTAGGTACAACTTACTCCTGTGTAGGTGTATTTCAACATGGAAAAGTTGAAATCATCGCTAATGATCAAGAAAACAGAACCACTCCCTCTTATGTTGTATTTACTGACACAGAGCGTCTCATCGGAGATGCCGCCAAAAACTAAGTTGCCATGAACCCCAATAACACAATTTTTGATGCCAAACGTCTTTTTGGGCGTCGTTTTGATGATCCAGCTATTCAAGCTGATATGAAACATTGGCCATTCGATGTCATCAATGATGATGGAAAACCAAAAATTAAGATATCATACAAAGGTGAAGATAAAACATTCTATCCAGAAGAAGTAAGTTCAATGGTACTTACCAAGATGAAGGAAACTGCTGAAGCATATTTAGGAAAGAATGTTACGAATGCAGTCATCACCGTACCAGCTTATTTCAACGATTCTCAGCGTCAAGCTACAAAGGATGCCGGTACCATTTCTGGTCTCCAGGTACTTAGTATTATCAACGAACCCACTGCCGCTGCAACTGCGTATGGTTTAGACAATCCCCATACTGATCATAAAAAAAACTCACCCTGTATATCAAATAAATGGGCTAATTCTGAGGAATACACATTTTATTTCATATTTTAAAAATTAAAAAAATATATACAAAAATCGACCCATACTATAAGATTTAAAATTTTGAGAAAAATAGAAATTTTTACACGAGGAATAAGGAGAAAACACTAATATGAATTTTTGGGGGGTAAATTATTACGCATCATATAATATATCAAATTATAGTGTTCGTTGTGAAGAATATAAAAGTATTTTTCATACTTTAAAATAATAAGTTTAAAAGATATCAACAAAATGCACAAAATCAATACACCTCCCCCCTTCATCTCTGAAACAATTGATGCTAAAATTTTGAAAAATCAGAAGAAACCCCTAATTTTCGGATAAAAATGTCGAATTTTATGCCAAACAGTCATGTTATATTCTTAGAACACGTATATATTTACATTTCTGTAGATGAGTTCAAAATGGCTTTATAACAGACTGATCCTTTACTTACTGTTAGTCAAGTTGGAGTGCAGATTGGTAATGCCCGGCAAGAAACGTTGTCAAGTTTTTACAGGTAAATGGTATCACTGCAATAGTTATTTCTTCTATTATCAAAATTATAACGTCAGTAATTGCAAAATTGTGTGGAATACATCCTTTTAAAGAGTGAAGTCGTTCCCAAGTGCATGGCAGCTTTGTAATGATTAATTGAGATGTTTATAAAATCGATTTGACGAATAAATCTTGGAAATAACGTTTAAAATATTATTTTTCTATATATGGGTGTTTCAAAATAAATGCGAAAATTTTAAGGGGTGAGTCCTTGTTAAAAATACAGAATAGTTTATTGTATAAATGTTATATCAAAAGTCAATCATTATCGAGATATGGCGATTCAAAGATGGCGGATAAATATTTATTTATTTTTTTATTTTAAAAATGAAAAGCGGTAGAATAATGCAAATTTAAAGGAATTTTACTACTATGAAAACTCAGGTTCTGTAGATTTTTTTACTTTTTGACCGACTTTCAAAAAGGAGGAGCTTATCAATTCGTCTATTTTTTTATGTATGAACAGCGATTATTCAAAAACGGCTTGGGCAATCTTGATGATTTGAATTACATTATATTGAGGAACATTACAGAAAGGTCCAATATAATTGTCTATAACATGGAATTTACGGTTTCCTAGAAAATCGGAGAAAAAGTAAATAAGGGACTAAATTTCAGCGATTTTTAATAAATCTCTAAAACTGCTCACGCAATTTGAATATTATAAATTGTATTATACAAAGATATGTTCCAGATTGATTCCGTACATTTTTTTATAACGCAAAACATACCATTTTTCTGAAAATCGGAAAAATATATGCACAAAAACTGTAAACATCATGGTAAATGTCAAATTTTTAGAATATACATCTAAGTTAACTTACAGTCGCCTGAAATTGCAGAAAATATTCCATTACCTTATTAAAAAGAAAATTTGTTATTCCGGCGATCTCTTCTGTGTGGAATACCGTTGAAGGTGTGTGCGTGCGTGCATGTAATATTAGATGGTACATAAGCAGTTGTAAACATAGGATGGTTGAAATATAAGTTGGAATTGAATTAGTTATACAGGGTGGTATTGAAAATATTGTATTGGCTAGCACATATCTAGTTGCATATAGTGGTTGAAATAAGAGTGGAGCAAAACTATAGTTATACAAAGTGGATATTTGCGTTATAGAACGGAGAATAATTACAGTTATACAAAAAGCTTTAGAAATTGGCAGAAGTAGTTGATTATACAGGATGGTTGAAATCTAAGGTGGAGTATAATTACAGTTATACAGGGTGGTTTAAAAAAGTTATATAGTTAGGAAAATAAGTAGTTGCTTAGACAAGGTGTTTGAAGTAACGGTGGGGTAAAATTATTGTTATTGATGGTGTATCAAAAATTTGTTATATAAGCATAAGCAGTTAGAATATTTGAATTATAGGACGTAGGACGGGCTATAATTATAGACATGGATTGCAAAAATTTTAGACGCAGTTGCATATACCGGGTGATTGAAATAAATGGTAGAGTAAATGTATAGTCATAAAATGTGGTACAAAAAGGTGAATTCTGTTATTTAGGGTAGACTATAAGCAGTTGCATAAATGGAATACTAGACATATGGGGCGAAGTAAAATCATTGGTATACAGGAATAATTTAAACAATAGAAAAATAGAAAGAGTCAATAGTGTGGAGAGGATTTGTACTTATACAGGGTGGTTTTAAAGATATCCAGACCCCGTTGAAATATTGTGTTGAGATGAATTATAGTTGTACAGGGTGATTCAGAAAATCATAGACCAATAAGTTATATAGGAGTGACCAGTACACAGAAGCATATACAGTGTGGATACAACATAGAGTGAATTAGTTACATTTATGGAAAGTAGTCCAAACAATAAAACAAACAAAAAAAGTTAAAATATATTTGGAAAATATAGACAAAGAATAAAAATTAGAGAGGGAGAAAGAGAGAGGGAGAAAAAGAGAATGTTAAAAATACGCTAAAATTTTCAATTGAATTGTCCCTTAATTAAATCATATATAAAAAAATATATATTTGAGAATGGTGATTGATTGCACAGGGTTTATAAACTGTTTTTATTTTAAGTCAGCTGAAGTCGGTTCTTTTTTAAATATACATTATTTAAAATGACTTGAAGGGTTTCAAATTGACTACCTCTATCATTTTTGTTAACTAAAGAAAAACTTAAGCAACGACTTGGAAAAAAATAAATTTGCATAGACTCTTTTCATCTTTTATATTTGTTTTCATAAAACTTACCGATTTGAAATTAAAAATAACCTAACCTATGTAATAATGAATGAACGATGGAATAAAATCGTTCTATTAAAAATATATATTTACTAAAAAAATATTTAAACAATACAACTCAAATGAAAGTTCAAAAGTTATACATTTTTTTAGTGTTGAAAATGACGCAATTATGAGATGCCTCACGTCTTCAATATCCTTTAGTGGGCTGGTGTAAACTAATTCGTTCAGATATCCCGAGATACAACAATCCAAATGATTTAAATCTGGAGATCGAGGCAGCCAAAGATGAAGCCCACCTCTTCATATCCAGCGGTTTTTATAGGTAAGATTCAGAAACCCACACATATTTAAGTTGAAATATGCTTAGGCGCCATCATAAATGTAATAAAATCTTCTAGTTCGCAGAGGTAAATGTTCTAGTATAGGAGGCCTTCTTATAAAAAAATGAAAATACCACTCACAAGGTAATCTTCGAGGTGAGAAATGTGGCCCAGTCAAATGTTCATCGACAATTCCTGTCCAAACATTAATGGCAAACTAATATTGATATCTAGATTCTGTTTTTGAATGTGGATTATCTTCAGCCCATAAATGTTTGTTACAGTTTCGAATTGCATCTCTGCAGAAATTATGAACAAAAAAGGAGCATTCGTTTGGTGGATAAAAATCACTTTCGGTTCAAAATCTCTTGGTAAGAGAGCTTCAACCTTCTATATAAGGTTGTTTTTTTAATACTACCCATACAGTTGCATGCATCAGTATTTAATTCCGCTGCAATTTTCCTGGTACTTGTCTCAGAAATGATTGAATAATATTCAGGACAGCAACTCTAATTCGGGTGTTCTTACGTCCCTGTGCCTTCGTTTTTCTCCAGGTTCATGTAGCCTTTGATGAAGACTGGTAAACGTGTTGTGATGAGAAGGTCAACGACTGAAATACGCTTGTGTATAAGGACGATAATCTTTCAAGGAATTTCAGTTTGCACGCTTATACATAAAATGCATGTCTGCCATTCCTGCATTCGTAAAATTCACCATTATTGTTCTACTGATTTAATTAAACCTCTTCTCGTTAAACTAACTATGCAATGTAAAATATTGGAAAAACCCTAAAAAGTGACTGCGGAATTCAAATTCTAAGTTTCAAGTTTGATGTACATAATACAAGAGATAAAGCTTTTAAATACATCGGAATATCTAAATTTATATATTCGTTGTGTAAGTTTTTCTTTAAATTTAGTTGATAAAAATAAAAGGGGTGCTCTATTTGAAAGCCTTCCACTCATTTAAAAAAGGGGAAAAATATGCATATTAGTTCATTTCATAGTGGTGAAACTGATATAAATTTTCAATATTTTACAGCAAGCAAGAAGCCAGCGGGGGTGAGGGTCCTGGAGGGTTCAACCCCCCGCCCGAAATTTTAGAATATTGGGTTTCAAGATTCAATTTTAACAAATTAATCATCTTTTTCATAAGAATAAATTTTATATTATATATTATTATATCCTGGATATATACGAAAATATAAATCAGATTTGGCAATACCAATCAGCCCACCATCAACCAAAAAATTATCCACCCCTTCCCCCGAAAATATTGTCATCCACCCCAAAAAATTTTTCGAGCTATGGCCGTGTTTTACAGCTTTTCGTTTTTACTACAAAAAATAAAATAAACATTTTTTCGCCATCTTTGAATCGCGATATCTCTCTAATGATTAACTTTTGACTTAACGTTTATAAAACAAACTATCCTTTGTTTTCAACAAGTGGTCCCACTTATCGAAAGTTTTTCACATTTGTTTTGAAACGTCCTATATAACAAATAAAATGGGTATACACCAATTAATATAATGTGCTTTAATTTATATCAATTATCTTAGAATTGCAGTAATAATATACTTGAGTATATTTTTGTATTTTAAAAGTTAATCGATATATAAAAACATAATATCGATGCCATTTCGTTATCTCAGCTCTTTGATACCGCCGTACTCTGGAGAACGACTGTACTCCACATTTAATAATTTGCCTATTGAAATAAATTGCGTAATATTTTAAATGGAAAAGCTGTGAAACTTTTTGTGTATCACATATGGACAAACCAAAAGTTTTGTATCCTAAACCAAACCTATATTTTTAAACTATGCGGCCTTTCGACACCCTATATGTCATCTTTATGGAGTAAACCAAAACAGTTTTGGTTGAGTGTAAAAATAAAAGTTTGGTATGTATTTTGGTATAAAAAATCGTGCTTAAACACCTAAAGTTTTAACTTTTTGACTGTAGGCATTATAAATGTCCATTACAAATTGAAGGAGTGTCAGCCATCTTCACCAACAGCCTCTTCATTAATGGAAGGATAGGCAAACTGGGATAAGTTCATTGTGTTGTCCAAAAGACATCAGTAATCAGTAATATCCCAACTAATGTATGTACTCAATATACAAGTAAAACGTATACTTTGGAATTTACATTTCTTGTGTTTTTTCTGTAACAAATAAGTTTTACATATTTAATTAGTAAGACAAGTCAAAGCAACATTTCCACAGGTAATAAGTATACTGTAAAATACAACCTTAAATTTAAAAATAATAACCTGAATTTAGCAATCAATACGGTTCTAAACGACAAATAAAACATACTAACCGACTTTAAAGTAGAACCAAAAAGTCGAAAATAATTAGCAAAACATAACACCATACAATAAATAACAAATTCACTTATACACAAAATAACGAATGTAAACAATGAAAGTGCTCAATCTGTACAAACTAATTACCTACCTATTTAGTATATTTTTGAATTTGGTGTCAAGTAAACAAAATTCTGCATTTCTTACATACGTATCTACTACTTCACCAAACTTTAATTAATTTATATAGAATGGGCACCTTTATTTTTACATTCTTTAAGTATTTGTTCAATCCTGATGAACACTCTATTAAACAAAACAATAATTGATAAAATCGGAGAATAAATCATGTAGTATACAAACAAAACAACATCACTCCGAATTGATAACCTTTTCCTTTTTGGAAGTCGATTAAAAATAATATGAAGAAAATTTTTTTAAGTATAAATATAGGGACGACCTACACTTTTCAAAATATTTAGTTAAAGCACTAAAGTATGGACAAAAAAAAGATAGAGTGGTATTATTTTGCAGATGACCAGGTTGTGATGGCAGAAGATGAAAACAATATTGAATACATGATCAGGAAACAAAACTGTGGTACAATAAGAAGGAAGAAAACTAGGAACGAACGTATTTCTTCAATTTTATTTATTTAACCAATAGATATATACAATAATATGAACATATCATTATTACATAATCCCCACATAGGTAATCGGAGTTACCTGTTTGTGGGTTTGGCATAATACATGTAGCTAATAATATATGAAACGATCCAAGTTATACAATAGAAAGTATATACTTAACATAAAGGAAAATAAAAAAATACGTAATTGAAAAAAGAACATAAACGAAAAAAATAAAGAAAACACAATTTTTATACGAACTATTTATAACAATTGTAACTTTTTTGTCAATTGCCTATCTAATTCTATTATTATCTTTATTTTTTATTGAACTTACATTGCTTAAAGCTTTTAGTTCATTTGGAAGACTGTTCTTATAAAACTGCTTTTGCTACTGATTGTTTCAGATCTATGCTTAAGAAATATGCTCTTATTCCTACTAATACTGTTTGAGTTCAGGAATTTCCTTTTTTCTTAGAGAGCACTGTTTCCTCAACTGCGGTGAGAGCTCTGGATGACAGGTTCACCACTGTTTTCTTCTTGATTGTATCCTTCGGCAACTGCTTCCTGGTAAGTTTATAGACTTTCTTAATGTGTACCTTTTGGCCGATTCGTCTTATGTCACAGTGTTTTTGGATATGTATCTTCCAACGATAATGGTTGATTTCTCACCTCACAAAAGCGTGGCTGGCCTTATCAAGTATCTTCTGTGCTTGCTTCCCTGGGATTGAGGTTGAAACCGGTTGGTATGATCTCTAGGTGTCAGGCGTAGCGTAGGAACATGATGTGGTCCTCTTCTCTGATAATCTTCTTCATGGTCTTCTCGTATCCTATGAATTTCCCATTGATACCAGGTGCGTATCTGGTCTCCAATGTTAGCCTGAAACTGGTAGGCAATGTAACTCGTCTCTCGAAGTTTTCTTGGACTTCAATCGGTCATACCAATTGCCAGGTACGGCGACGATGATTGGACGAGACAGGGGATTAAACGACCCAATGAGTATGAGTATGAGTAGTATGAGTACTGCAGTAATTCTTGGAAAGACTCATACTCAATAGACTCCAAGACAAATTACTTGCGAACACTCCAATCGAACAAGCTGGATTTAGACCAAGTAGAAGCTGCACGCACCAAGTGATAAGCCTTACAACATTCATTGAATCAGGATACCAGGAATGTCTTAAAACCACGGCTGTATTCATAGATTTAACAACTGCCTATTATACAGTCTGGAGAGGAGGTCTCCTTTATAAGTTTCTGCATGTGATTCCCTGTAAAAAACTTGGAATGCTCTTGAATAACATGCTTTCTGATGGAAAATTCCGAGTGATCATAAACGGCAAAGCCAGCAAACAGAGAATTCTAAATGATGGCCTTCCTCAGGGCTCCGTAATTGCTCCTGTCCTTTTTAATTTATACACCACTGATCTTCCTGCAACGACTGCACATAAATTTGCGTACGCCGATGATCTGGCTATAGCGGTGAAAGTTAAATCTTTTGATGCAACAAAGAGAATGTTAGAATAAGATCTCGAAACTTTGGATATTTATTATAAAAAAAATGGAGACTAGTTCCAAGTCCCAGCAAAACAGAGTGTTCCTTTTTTCACCTAAATAATAAACAGGCTAATCAAGAGCCTGAAATATTCTGGAATGATGAACGCCTTAGGTACAATCCGAACCCAAAATATCTGGGTATTACACTGGACAGAACGCTCTCTATTAGGAAACACATAGAGAACACGGCTGCAAAAATTCAAACAAGGAATATCATTTTGGAAAAGTTCTATGCAACCTCATGTGGAGCAACTGCCGATACCTTACGATGTTCGGCAATGGGTCTCGTCTTCAGCGCGGCTGAGTATGGTGTTCCAGTATGGATGAACAGCCTCCAAGTCTCAAAAGTTCATGTTCAGCTCCGCAGGAGTATGCGTATCATAACGGGATGCATATAATCTACACCAACTTACTGGCTCCCAACTCTCAGCCATATTATGCCGCCAAATATCCGACGGAAAGAAGCTCTCCTACGAGCGAGAATACGAGAAAATAATGGATATCCCGTAGTTGCCCATCCATGAGTATATACCAACTGCTTGCCTCACCAGACATCCACCAATCAGGACTGCGAAAGCGTTGCATGAAAGTGATTCTAGGGGTCTCCGGGAATGGGATGCTGGTTGGAGGGAGGATGCCCCTTCAGAGGTACTCGACTATTTGAGCATCTATGAGGAACCTGCGGGTTTCGATTTACCTCGCAATATATGGAAGAAATACAATTAGAACGGGACACAGCGTCTGTGCAGATATGCTGTATAAATGGAATAAACAACCTATGCACAATTGTGAATGTGGGGCAGCCTATCAAACAGTCAAACATATATACCAAGACTGTAAACTGACGGCCTACCAGGGAACAATAACGGATATATATATATATATATATATATATATATATATACCCTCCCTCCTGCAGCGACTGAATGGATAAAGAACCTATCTGTTAATTTGTGATTACTATGTGTGGACTTGTTATTTACAAATGCTCTGTTTCTGTTCTTTTTTATATATTTTTTCTACTCTGTATGCTATTATTCTCATTCTTGTGTATTGTTAGTGTTTAAATGTAATTTCGTATTTTTACATTATAAGATTAACTCATGTATACTATTGCCATACGCTAAATAAAATAAATAAATAGTACTGTAGTGATATTTCAAAGATTCTAGTGAAAAGAGCTTCTTCAAGTTTAAAGGATTGTTATGTAGGTACCTATGTTATTTTAAAATCATAACTGCGAAAAATTTGATTGTTATGTACTACATATTTAACTTCAGAGAAAGAGAAAGAGCTGGAGACATTTTATAAATAGGAGACAAGTGACACTCTATTTTAAAAAAGAACAAGAATGGAAAATAAATTAATAATGAACTCACCAGAAATTCTGCTTTTGGTTCACAAACTCTTATGCTTATAATGACAATTCATGGCTCTTCTTTTATATAAAATCTGTATCAGTAACGACAGATTTTAATCGGCCTAAAACTTTGCTTTTAATTGACTGATATAAAAAAACTTCATAATTACAAACAAAAAAATTATGTTCAGATAAGATTACCGTGTTTATGCAATAACTGAATTATGTTCAATGACAAAAGTTAAATATGCTTATACTTTAGTCAGTAGTCCAAAAAAAGTGTTACTTTATATTCCAATATTAGTCGTAGTCGGTACTGCCTTTTTAACATTAATTTGATAGAAATTTACAATTACGGAATTAATGCTATTTCAGACAATCTCGTATTTTAAAAAAATATATAACCGACTTCTACCTATAACTAAAAAGCTAAAAATAATTATAACAAAATACAACTCTAGCAAATAAATAACACATTCAATGTTGTTAGGTACCTACCCAGGAAGTAAAAAATGTAAACATTAAAAGGTGCTCATTCTGTATAAATTAATTACCTACCAACCTAGTATATTTTGAAGCCGGTGCCAAGCAAATCTAAAATCCTACATTGCGTACTTTATAACTATAGATAATTCCACTCCAACCTATGTACCAACCATCCTGTACATACGACTGCCCACGGATAAGCATAAATTTGTTAGCTGCCTTCTGTAAACTATAGGACGGAGTAGAATCGATCCCATATTTAAGGAATCAAATCCGTCCTATATTTCAACCATAGTAATAACTCCTTGTGGGCTAGCCCATAAATTAATTCTTTTTTTTACATTTTACATTATCCTCCTGTGTAACATTAATTCCTCTCCACACTTTATGCAACTTCTTATGGGCTTTAAAAGAAATATATTTTTAATCACACTGTATAAATATAATTCAACTGCAGCATATATTTCAACCATCCTGTATATGATTTGCTTAGGTCCACATCATATAACAGTTTTTTAATCACCCTATATAATTTTAATTTCACATTTTTTCCAACATTTTTATACCACCAAACGTCCAGTCCACCCTATATTCCAACCATCCTGTATATACGGCTGCCTAAGGACCACTATCATTCTAGTCCGTCCTATATTTCAATCTTCATATAAATGCAACTCCTTCTATCACTTTATTTTGTGATTTTGTTTGCTATAACTAAACACCCTGTCTATAAACGTACCATATAGCAGTTTAAAGTTTGACATGTGTTGTCACTGAATTTTCTATTAGGCCGGGAGAATGTGTAAACCAAAAGCACCGTCTTCGCAAAATGGAAAAATTTGCATTTAAATAGGTATTTGCCTGGTATACAAACAAAACGAGCTTGGTACTCATTGATTTAAGGAGCCGAAAATACTATGCTTTACTACCTATATGCTTGAGATGTACATAGAACATTTTCAAAATCGCAATTAAAACTTCCAGTGCCTAAAATTACCGCACTATTACGTTGGAATTAAAATATTTATGAGGAAATGTCCGTTATGTCATTTCGATAAAATTTTTGATAAGAATTTTGGAATTTTCGGCGATTTTCTGCAAAACTGCAAGTTGCACGTCGCAGAAAAGTATATGAGATCAGCTATAGATCTTCCTTAATAGATTAAACGTTAAAAAACTCTACACATCTATGAGTTATCGAAAAATCGACTAAAATATTATTATCACTTTACCAATAGAATTCATTTCCAAAATTTGAATTTTCACCAATCCGGATTTATACTCTATTAAACAAGACCATATTCATTCAAAACGGTGCACCACAGGAGAAGAAATCAAGTAACATACATACATACAAAAAAAAGCGAAAAAATACGCGACGAATTGATAACCTCCTCCTGTTGGAAGTCGGTTAAAAATGTGTTTAATAATAACAAAGTTTTGATAACCTACAAATTGAAAAATCACTGCGCTGTCAGTTAAAATAATATACTCTGTAAGTATGTTCGAACTGTTAGTCTGAAGCTGGTAGACAATCTAACTAGTTCCTTGAAGTTTCCTTGGACTTCCATCGTCTTGAAATGACACAACATTTCAATAGCTTTGGATGTGCTATCGTCATCTAGATTTAGATTTAGATTTCTTTATTTGACTACTGTACATATTAAACAATGTTTGTAGCAAGTCCAAAATACAGTCTTCGTGAGAAAAAAATCACAATTAAAATAATACAAATATGAAATACATGTTAAAAATAAGGACAGATATAAACAATTAAATATTAGACACTAAAATTCGGGGAGCACATTTTGTGGTTCATGTAATCACCAACTGAGTAAAAACAAAACTTTAGTAGGTAGTTCTTCAAACTCTTTCTAAATTTATTTAAAAATTTTTATTTAATCGAAAACGGGTTGTTCGAATATTTCCTGCTTTTCTTGTACGTTATTGATGTACATCAGACTGTTTAGTCAAAACATTAACGTTCTTGTGTATCCCTAGGAGCACGTGAAACAAATAAAGGGAAGGCAATGGCAAGATGCGGAATCTCTGAAATAAAGGTTGACACGACTCACGAACTCCAGCTTTAGTTAGTATTCTCACTGCTCTTTTTTGTAACCTGAATATCAGAAGAGCATTTGACGAATTTCCCCAGATCATAATTCCATAATTGATATGTGAGTGAACTAGTGAGAAATATGCAGTTCTTAAGGCATTATAGTTTGTAACATTTTGAAGGTGACGAAGTAGAAAGAGTGAACTCGATAATGTACTTCTTAAGTGGTCTATGTGAACATTCCACGATAAGTTGTTATCTAAATAAACACCTAGTAATTTTACGCTAGCCGTATCAGTATTAGAAGTGGTTGAAAACTTTGTGTTTTTTCCTTGTTAAGTTTGAATTTATTAGTACTGAACCATTTTTCAGATTTTGCTTCTATATCGTCCGATAGTTTAGTGAGATTAGCTAAATTGGTGTCAGAATTCACAAAACTCGTATCGTCTGCAAATATAACAGATTTATTGGGACGAATAAAATTAGACAAATCATTGATGTAAATAATGAACAGTATGGGTCCAAGGACGGAACCTTGAGGAACACCGTGTTCTATAGATCTAAATTCAGACGTAGAATCATTATAAGTGACGGCTTGAAAGCGATTTGTCAAGTAAGTTTAAAATATGGATAATGAAGATCCTCTAACTACGTAGTAATTAAGTTTAGTTAGTAAAATGTCATGCGAGACACAGTCAAAGGCTTTGGAAAGATCACACAACTTAATCGCTGTATTCTCAAGGCCCTCAACCACTCCACTCACAACACTCAAAACTACTTGTGTTGTTGAACGATTTTTCCTAAATCCATACTGGGAATTATCTAGAAAGTTATTTTCCTCAAAATAAGAAACTAAACGATGCTTGATTAATGTTTCTATTATTTTGCTGCTTTAATGTTTCTATTATTTTGCTGCATCAGGTGAATGATGTCCAATCAGCTGCTAGGCCCCCCAGCTCCCCAAGGACTCGTCGTGCCGCAAGCGACTCGGATACTAGTGCCAGCAAAAAGGGGTTAGTATGCTGATCCTCAAACGACGGCATCTGACTGGATAGACCGCTGTGTTGGAACGATCAAGCCTTGTGTTTAGTCTCAGGTCTCGATATACGAACCGCGGTGTTCCTCCGTTGCAGCTTTTAATCCCACACCCGAAGATTGTAGGCGCCCTGTATAGCGCATATCTGGACATGAGATCCGGGTCAACCCAAAGTCTATGACCCTTATGTATGGACGATATTACCGGTCCATGAGCGGACCCGGAGCACCTTACAGCAGGTACACTCCCTTTTCAGGACAGGAGCCCCCCGTCCGACATCTCACACGGCCGTCCTCTATCCTCCGCTCTCAAAGGCATGCACATGAATGAGACTCGGAGTTCACATCCGAGTCCGCCCAGTATAATTATTATATACAGTGATGGGCAAATGTGTAGAACCAAGTAAATATCTCTGGAATTATTAGAGATATGAAAATGAAATTTGGAAGGAGGATACTGCAGTAGATTGCCTATTTGTTTCCAATTTTTTTTACAATTTCGAACTTCCTGTTTTACCGGAAGTAATGTCGATTTTAAAATTTGTAATGAAATATCTTGAATAGTATTTTAGTTTCTGATGAAACATTTTATTGCGAATACAAAAATATCGGGTTTGATACTGTTTACTTCAATACCTACCGAGATATTAACAGAAAAGTAACTAAGGAAAGGAAAAATTCGATGGTAGTTAAACTCTGTTCAGATTTCATTTACGCCCGATATAAACAAATCGCTCGGTAAGGATTTCTATTTCTATTGGACAATCGGTGGCATTATACCGTCACAGCACTGCTTGTTCCATAGTCAAATACACGTGTGTTTTTTAAATCAGGCGCAAATTAAATCTGAATCAAGTTTAGTAGTCCATGAAATTCATTGCAGAAGTGACAGTAGTTGTCAAAATAAGTTATTTTAGTTTTTTTTATTTGAACGTAAAAAGATTCTATTGTTTTAATTTGATCGTAAAATGGCCGAATTAAGTGAAAGAGAAAGAATAGAAATATTTATGATGATTGGGTATGGGGAAAGGAAAAGGACGCATCAAGAAGTTTGTGACCTTTTTAACATTGTTCATCCGAATACACAAATATCCCGTTCAGTAGTGACGAAAACTTTGAGAAGGTACGACACAAGTGGAACAGTTAGCAATTTACCAAAAAGTGGACGGTTAAAAAGTACAAGTAATGAAGTTGTAGCTCAAAATGTTGCTATATGTTTGGAAGAAAATCCTCACTTATCAACTACCGACCTCGCCAATATGCATGGAATTAGCCGTCGTTCAGTAGCAAGGATATTAAGGCGAGAAAAATATCATCCTTACAAAATTCGCCTCGTTCAAGAACTTTCCGAAGACGATTTCGACAGACGTTTGCAATTTTGTGAAACGATGATGGATATTTGTAACCGTGATAATAATTTTATAAGAAATGTGGTGTTTTAGACGAGGCTACATTTTGTTTAAATGGTACGGTTAATCGACATAACTGCCTCTCCTGGTCGCAAAGTAATCCTAATTGGGTACAAGAGGCTTATACACAACATCCCCAAAAATTGAACGTTTGGGCCGGCATTTATAACAACAGAATCGTGGGACCCTTCTTCCTACAAGAAACTTTAAACGGAGATAGGTATTTACAGCTCTCGGAGACACAACTTATTCCGGCATTGGAGGTAAATGGACAATTACCGAATAATATCTGGTTTCAGCAGGATGGAGCACCACCCCATTACGCTTGCATTGTTCGAGATCATTTAGATAGGAAATTTCATCACAGATGGATTGGAAGAAGGGGTACTTATGAATGGCCTGCACGAAGTCCAACCTTAATCCACTAGACTATTTTCTTTGGGGTTACTTAAAGTCTAAGATTTATGTTGATAGATCAAATAATTTGCAAGAATAACTCAAAACATCCAGAAAATTACACCAGAAGTAATAACTAATGTTACTAGAGAATTTAAAAACCAACTTGCTTATTGTCAAGAAGTAAACGGTGCTCAGTTTGAACATCTAATACATTAAGTTTAGTTAAGTTAAGTTTCAGTGTTTTGAAAATCACTTAGATTTAGTTAATAATTGTGATTATGTATTTCTTTAATGGATATTAGATTTTTCCTTTCCTTAATTACTTTTCTGTTAATATCTCGGTAGGTATTGAAGTAAACAATATCAAACCCGATATTTTTGTATTCGCAATAAATTGTTTCATCACAAACTAAAATACCATACAGGGTGTTTCATTGCAAATTTTAAAATCGACATTAATTCCGGTAAAACAGGAAGTTCAAAATTGCAAAAAAATTGGAAACAAATAGGCAATCTACTTCAGTATCCACCTTCCAAATTACATTTTGATATCTCTAATAATTCCAGAGATATTTGCTTGGTTCCATACATTTGCCCATCACTGTATAACGCCTTATATCTCAGTAAATTTAGAACATGAGAACACATAAAATTGTACCCATCCAAAAATCGTCTATGCAGCACTTTTTACTTTAAATCCGTGAAGGGTTCAGCTGTAAAAATGTAATATTAGAAAAATATCAAATAGTGATAAAATTCTTATAAGATCCTAAACATTAATTTGTATAGAAAATTTTTTCAAGAGCAGTTTCAATCTCAGTAGGTTACCAAATCACCCAGCTGTCATAATTATTGTCATAATCTTTCTCGGTATTACATTTTTCTCGAGCAATCAATTTGTAGACGGCAAAACCCCGAAATGGAATTTCGACAAGTCATAGTGCCGTTTTCAAAAATTACATAAGATATTGTTATAGAGTCTGTGGGTTCAATTAAAATTATACAACTAATATTCACTTTCACTTTTCTAGAACATTTATTTACATCAAATTATACAGAACAGCTGATTCACAATAACATTACAATATACGCTCGTCGTCGCTGTCTAACTCGCGATGGTGGGCTGCTTCCTTTTAAAACCAGCATCGAAAATTCTCGTACAATCAATCATCGTTTCTACAGCTGCCGAGCCAATTCGAGAACAATTTTTTTCCTAAAAGCGATCGGTGTGGTGCTGGAATGAAACCAGGGCCGGTTTAAGGAAATTTCGTGACAATATTTATGAATAAACAAATATTATAATTATTATATTGTTAATTAAATAGGTAAAAATATATTTGTTGCATATCACATCTCGTTACAAGAACATTTGACAATTTTTGACTGACTGCTAATATTTTAGACGCCATGTTAAAATTAATCTAAAATCTTACCTTATATCGAATAAAACAACAATATATTACTAATACTTATTCAAGTTTCATTTGCACATACAAATGCAAATTTTCATTTTGCAATCACATCAATAAATATAAAGCCATTGACAACGAAGTCAGAATAGACTTTGAAACGTTTGGTATTCCTGCAATATACGTAGTTTTATTTCTATTGTGGTGTTATTCCCCAAAAAAACATAAAAGTAATCAACAAAAGTTGTTCGCGCACGAAGCACTTCCAAGCAAATGATCGCCTGTTTTTTCGGAAAAACTGGACATGTCGCAACCGTACCACTAGATCAACGCAGAACAGTCAATTTTGAGTGGTACACAACCATTTGTTTGCCAGTTGTCTTCCAAGAAAGAGGAAAACCAACCGCCGAAGACGAATCACTCTTCACCACGACAATGCGAGCTCTCACACATCGGCTCAAACAACTGGATTTTTGACGACTCAAAACATAGATTTGATGAGTCATCCGCCGTATAGTTCTGACTTGTCACCAAATGACTTCTTTTTATTCCCGTACGTAAAAAACAAACTGAGAGGTCAATGTTTTTCGACACCTGAAGAAGCGGTTGCTGCGTTCAGAATGCATGTTTTGGAGATACCTCAATCAGAGTGGAAAAAGTGCTTCGACAATTGGTTCAAACGCATGCAAAAGTGTATAGATCTTCATGGGGAATATTTTGAAAAACAATAAAGCGATTTTCGAGTATTAATATTTGTTTTTGTTCTCTAATCCCGAAATATAAAAGGCAGCCCACGTACTAATTTTCGTAGAAAAGAATGTTTGCAATTTTTTCTTGTGATTATAATTCTGTCATTAATATAATATAATATTCCGAAGGTGTTGTGCAACAAATCATCAAACAGCGGATAATGGAAATGTAATTAAATATTAGAGTTTTCATTGGGCTGTTTGTCATCTCTATTTTTAAAATCGGAAACGGAAACCTTTAGGTTACAAAAAAAAATCCGCCGATAATTAGATCGAACATGTTGGATAGACATATTTATGTAAAAATAATCCTACAACTATATACATAAATAAAAATATATTTCGTGAATTATTTCTATACATGTAATCCAAATGGTTAGGATAGGATGATTAGGGATAGCAAAGGCCTGGCCTACTTTTCTAATTTCGCCTCAACTCTATATCTTATACAGACAAAATAACGCCAATAATGTTGTATGAAGTATATATGAATGAAGCTATTAGCCTTTAAAATAGAAACAATATAAATTAAAAGTATAATGTTAAAATAATATTATCGGAAAAACCTTGATCAGTTGGCACACAATACAAATTCTGATTTTAGTGGACAAACTATATTTAGAAAATCCTGCGGGTACCCAATATATTGTCATTATCATATAATATAAATTTTTGTGGGTGAGATCTTAATAGCATGGTAATGTAGAATATCTTCCAGAACCAAACAAAATTTGTTAGTTTTTCGTTTAATTTAGTTTGTTTTTCTCATTCAAGTCAATCCATCTTACGATTTTCTCTCCAAGCAATTTGGCAGCACTGGCACAGGCAACAACACTTGCTGTAAAAAATATCAGACTGTGGTTTTATTTGAGTTGCATTTTTTAAATATTTTTTAACAGAACGATTTTATTCATAGCTCATTCATTAATGCATAGGTTAGTGTGAAAGATGATTGTTCATCAACTATTTTTTAAATATGACTGTATCCCACTAGATTATTTTTCTAAAATAAATTTTCTCGTCCTGCCAAGTAATGATTACATTTTTATGAAAAAAATCAACAGATAGAAAAGTTTCTAGTTTGCTTAATTTGTCAAGAATAATAACCATGGTTTACTTGAAACCCTTCTAATCAGACCATGTGTTTTCATAGTGGTAAAACTCCTATAAATTTTTTTATTCTACCGCTTTTCATTTTTAAAATAAAAAATAAAATAAATAATTTTCCGCCATGTGTGAATAGTTTTAATTGTGGTATCATTTGACCTTTAATCCCATTTTATGATTTTAAGCTTTGCAGCATACCCTTGCCGAAAATTGAAGTGACAGAGTTAAAAAATAGATCTCTACATTTTCTCACCAAGCAATAATTTTTTTCTTTTTTTTTTGTTCTATTCTTATTTTTCCAAAACTGCTGAATCAATTTTGCAAAAGTTAAATGGTCTGAACAAAGATTTTGAATACCTTTTAACCTAAGGTACTTTTCGACCCCTATTCCCGTTTAAAATTTTAGGGTTGTAGTGACAAGGCTGATGATATAAAAATTGAGGAGTTCGAAGATTTTTTTTGAAAGGGACAATATTCATATAAGAAATATAAGCTGTTTGTCATTTTACCCTGTGTATCAATGCATTGGGTTAAGGCTAACGTGGGTCTTTCGAGTTGCATTTGAAAATTTGAGAGATTTTGGCCTCATGAGATATCTGCTTCGGAGTATTTGTATATTACATTTATCGATAAGCAGAAAAAACTTGGTATGTTCAGTTTAAACAAATAGTTATTACGAAATATGCTCTAGGGGTAATATTACACAAATTCCAATAAGATTGCTAATCAGATTAGTATAATATTTTGTAAATACTTCAACGCATAAAGACAAACATTAAAGATATTGTGAAGTAGATTGCGACATTTGTCACAAAATAAACATACAATTTATCTTAGATGAATTGCTGCAATTGATCCTTACACACCCTCAATCATATCAAGATTGAGTTACATAATCAATTGATGGTATTAAAAAAACTTATTTATCAGTAACGATAATGTCTTCAAAATTATCTTATTTTGTAAATGAAATGTAAAAACTTAAAAAATTGTGAATTTAAGACCAATACTCAGCACAGCCAACCCAAAAGACGCTTCTACACATGGAAATCACCACATGACGGTTATAAACTAAGTGCTGATGGAGCGACTAACCATAATCTATCCTCGAAGTTTCCTTGGACTTCCATCGTCTTGAAGTGGTTGATCTCACAACGTTTCAATTGCTGTGTATCTTCTATCGTCATCAGGTGAATGATAGGAAATTCAGAGTATCCATCGTATTTATATTATACCCTTAACCGGTCATGCGTCGCCGGTCATGGTCATTGGGTCTTATCTGGTCCAATCAGCGTCGTCGTACCTGGAGGTTGGTTGCCGGTGATGCGTAGCGGCAAAGGCCGAAGAAGAGCCCCCCAAAATTTTTTAATTTGGACGCTGGGCTCGCTAATTATATTTTCGTTCCAGACTATTTATGCTGTCTCTATGAATTTTCTTTTGTATCAATGTTCTTCCTTGTGAATTGCTCTAGCCTGGTCCCAGTTGATATTATGGTGTTCGGTCCATGCGTGATTCACGAGCCCAGACTTCGTTACCTCTGCCCTTTGAGTAGCTGTGCGGTGTTCCTTAATCCTGGTGTCCAGCGGTCGCTTTGTCTCTCCAATGTAAAGATTGCCACATTCACACGGTATGCTGTATATACAGTTATTTGGTATTGCTGGTGCGTCGGGCCTCGTTCTTGTTATCATGCTCATCAACGTGTCGTTGCTTTTGAAGATCATTCTGATCCCATAGCCGTGTGCAATTCTTCGAAGTTTTTCCGACAAGCCTTTAGTATACGGTAATAGTAGAGTTGCTACCGTGGTGTCCTCTTCCTGCCTAGGTGGTTTGTCCAGCTCTTCAAACGCCTTGGTAATTATCAGTTCCGGATATCCGTTCGCCACAAGGTCTTCTCTAAGTTTCACTTGTTCTTCTTTGAGGGCTTCTGGTGTGCTGCAGATATTTTTGGCTCTATGGACTAGTGTTTTAATGATGCCAGTTTTCGTTGCTGATGGGTGGTTGGAATTGTAGTGAAGGTATAATCCTATATGCGTAGCCTTCCTGTAGACTGTTGTTTGGATTCCGGTCCGGAAGAACAAGTGAAACTTAGAGAAGACCTTTTGGCGAACGGATATCCGGAAATGATAATTACCAAGGCGTTTGAAGAGCTGGACAAACCACCTAGGCAGGAAGAGGACAACACGGTAGCAACTCTACTATTACCGTATACTAAAGGCTCTAAAGGCTTGTCGGAGAAACTTAGAAGAATTGCACACGGCTATGGGATCAGAATGATCTTCAAAAGCAACGACACGTTAAGGAGCATGATAACAAGAACGAGGCCCGACGCATCAGCAATACCAAATAACTGTATATACAGCATACCGTGTGAATGTGGCAATCTTTACATTGGAGAGACAAAGCGACCGCTGGACACCAGGATTAAAGAACACCGCACAGCTACTCAAAGGGCAGAGGTAACGAAGTCTGGTCTCGCGAATCACGCATGGACCCAACACCATAATATCAACTGGGACCAGGCTAGAGCAATTCACAAGGAAGAACATTGGTACAAAATAAAATTCATAGAGACAGCATATATAGTCTCGAACGAAAATATAATTAGCGAGCCCAGCGTCCAAATTAAAAATATTTGGAGAGCTCTTCTTCGGCCTTTGCCGCTACGCATCACCGGCAACCAACCTCCAGGTACGACGACGCTGATTGGACCAGATAAGACCCAATGACCATGACCGGCAACGCATGACCGGTTAAGGGTATAATATAAATACGATGGATACTCTGAATTTCCTATCATTCACCTGATGACGATAGCAGATACACAGCTATTGAAACGTTGTGAAATCAACCACTTCAAGACGATGAAAGTCCAAGGAAACTTCAAGGAACGACTTACATTGTCTGCCAACTTCAGACTAACCGTAATCTATTTGTTGCTAAAATATAGCTGAAACTAAAATGAATCTCTAATCTAATCTAATCTCTAATCCAAAAACAAAAAAAAATAATGTCCTGCCGTTAAAATCCGCTGACACTGAAAACAAATTCAAACAAACTATGAACCACAACTTGCGAGAGAACACCACACAAAAATCTAATGTTTTAACCACAGTAGAACGGTGGAACAACATAAAGAATCGAATCGTTAACAAAAGACAACCATGGATGACAGATGAAATATTTAAGCTAATCTAATAGAGAAGAAAACTGAAAAATAGAGGTGAAACTGAATATAAAAGTATTCATCAACAGATAAAGCGAGAAATCAAAGAAGCTAAAGAACTGGGGATGCAAACGAAGTGCAACGAGATAGAAGGGTAACAACAAAAGCAGGTCGAAATCAACGTACACAGAAAATTTAAAGACCTTTTTGAAGATAACAGAAAAGACATGCCAAACTTGATGACAGAAACAGGACCATCAATTTTAAAATCTGAACTACCAAAAGCTTTAACAAGCAAAAGCAACAAAACAACTGGATCAGATCAAATACATAGTGGATGGTTGACAGTACTAAACGTGAAAACATAAATAAACTCACTTTGATATTCAAGTATCTTCATCCCACTGCCGATAAAACCAAAAGCAAACAAATCTTCGGAAGGTAGGCTTATTAGTCTAATGAGTTATGTGCTCAAGTTAGTTCTACACATTCTCCAATAAGGGTTCAGCAACAAGTGCGAGGAAGCTATGAGTTCAGAACCATTTGGTTTTATAAGATGCATGGGAACCAAGGAAGCGCTATTTACCATGGAATCCGTTCTGCAAAGGAGTTACTAAGTGAGAAAGTGTACTTGTGCTTTATTCATTTTCAAAACGCCTTTAATCGCATCTAGCACAATAAGCTAATATCTGCTCTGGAGAACATGCAACTAGATGACAAAAATTCTAGACGGTTTCAAATTTGCATTGAGACCAAACAGCTATCATTACCGTGAATAATAGAATCCATGCCAGTCACGATTAGTGGGCAGGAGACAAGGGCAGGTTGCCTTCCCCCCAAATTTATTTGGAATGAAAGGATAGAGCAAAAAAGGTGTGTACCTATACAGTATTTTATGTTTGTTGAATGAACAATGCTGAGGATATTCCCCTGGACAAGGGCGCATACTTTACCCACACTCTTTAAAAGTGTATTCGGGAAATATATTCAGAAAATCCTTAATGAACCGAAAAGCAATCGTACTAGGAGAATAAACAGTGAAAAATGTCAGATACCATACAATAATTAAATTAGAAAACCCCGTATATCTGCAAGAATTGGTAAACAGAATCAATGAAGCTTGTAAAAGCTGGGGGCTAACTATTAACATAAATAAGACTAAATATATGGTTGTGAATAAAATAGATGTCGGTCAGATCTTTTTGCTGTTAAACGAATAGAGGGTGACTAAGTTTAAATACCTAGGCTGTTGGATAAAACAACATATAGATTCTTCACAAAAATAAGATACCCCATAGAACAAGCACGAAATGCATTTCAGAGGTTTAAGTTGCTACTGTGAAATAGCACTAAACATCTAAATAAGGGAGAAATTTACAACTTGTTATTTGTGATTAATTCTTTTATATTGGTGCGAGACCTAAAGGCTTAATAAAGAAATATTGAATAAGATCGAATAATTTGAAATGTAAAACATACAGAAAAATGCTTGAAATATCTTGGACCACCAGAACGAGAAATAAAGTTCTCAAAGCATCTTCGGTCGAAATTTCGGTTTCGGTAAAAAATCAGCCGAAAGAATAGCCGAAGCCGAAGATTTCTATCAGTTCTCGAAAATAGAGGAACTTGTACGAATAAGCGAGACTTGCATGCTGAGGCGTTTGTAATGACATCTAAATATTATAAAGGGTATTCCAATTTGAGGTTAATTTTTAATTTTTTAATAATATACAGAAATTATTTGAGAATGATCAAATCTTTTGTTTCAAATGATAGTAGGTACAATTGTTTTGGTTTAGTAATGGAAAACAATAACTTGTAAGTGACCACCTGCTGCTGTACGACAAGCTTCTAATCTTTTGCCAAAATTTTCGATAACTTTCTGGCATAACTGCGGTTTAATTACTTGAAAACAGTCAATAATGTTCTCCTTAAGGTCATCAATTCTTTGTGGATCGTTGGCATAGACCTTTTCTTTCAAATAGCTCCATAGGAAAAAATCTAGAGGTGTTAGATTGCAAGATCTAGGGGGCCAATTAATGTTTCCTCTTCGAGCAATTATTCGATTACTAAATTTTTGTTTCAAAAGATTGTTTCTGTTGCTGAATGACATGTTGCACCGTCCTGTTGGAACCACATATTCTGCACACCAATATGCTCCTATTCATCCCACAAAAAGTTAGTAATCATCGTTCGATATCGATTACCATTCATAGTAACAGGATTTCCTTTGTCATCTTGAAATAAGTAAGGACCAATCACTCCACCAGCCCAAAAACCACACCAAACAATTAATTTTTGAGGATGCATCGGTCTTTCCATTATTTCTCGTGAATTTACTTGAACCCAGATCCGACAATTTCGCTTGTTAACAAATCCACCCAATTCAAAATGTGCTTCATCGCTGAAGATAATTTTGTTAAAAAAATTCACATTTTCAAGTTTCTGTTGTATGGCCCAAATAACCAATTGACGACGTAAACCAAAGTCTATTGGCTTTATTCCTTGCGTTATCTGAATTTTGTAAGCCTTTAAATGAAGATCTTTGTGCAAAATTCTGAATAAAGTGGTTTTTGGTATATTCAATTGCTGTTCAAGATGATGAATTGATGTTTTTGGTTGTTCACCAACATTAGGGGCAGTAACAGCTGCAATATTTTCTTCTGAACGTCCACTACGATGATATGTTTTGCTTTCTTCATCTTTTACTGAACCAGTTTCCACCAATGATAACATTTGACGGACAATTTTCTCATCCATATTCTGTACGAAATTTTCTTCCAACTTCTGCACAACTTTCACCAAATTTAAAATAATTTTTAATAATAAACACGAGTTGCTCAATCGTATATCTCTCCATTTTAAATAACCGGAATATTCGTACTTGTCATCTGTCAAATAACATATGATATTCTAGTACAAAAAATATAAATGGCGGCCAATTTATAAATTAACCTCAAATTGGAACACCCTTTATGACCTATCTAGATTACATAAATGAGAAAGACTAAGGAACTGGAAACACTCAAATAGAACTACTAAAAATGAACCAAATTTGTGCCTTCTGAAATTGTAAGAAACTAATCAAATGTAATGAATATGCCAATTTAGATTTAACCATTATTTTGTAATGTTTATAGAAAATACAGGAAAGTTATTAATAAGAACTGCAAAAGATTTAATGAACTGTCTTCTGACTTGGTTTTATAGAGTTAAGAGGAATTTGTTGCAACATAGTTGAATTCAAGCTCCGAAAATTACTCCTAAACGAGAAATTGAAATCAGTGTTTGTTTGATATGTTGATGTGATGTTTTATGATGTGAGCTTGACTGTACAGCGTTATTTAAACATTTTAAGTACAGCTGTAAGTTACTTTTTGGACAAGTTCTCTTTTGCAAGAAATTGCGTCCTGTTGGTATAAACACGAAGGGCGTAAATTAATGAACAGAACTGCTTTTAATAATTGCGCAATCTTTGAGATGTTCATGGCACATTTGTTTAAAGCCTAAGAAAGTATTGGCTATTAAATACAAAATAACTTAAAATTTTTCTTATTTAGCAATAGGAAATAATTTTGTCAAGTGCATGTTGGATACTAATTTTCTACATAGTACCGAAAATAAGCAAGGACTGAGTCGATTTTCTTATTAATATCTTTCACATTATTCGTTTCAAAATTATAATAAACATACAGTTTTATTTCTCACAAAATTCAGATATTTTCACTTTAATTTTCCTATAAACTTTGACTGAGGTCCTAATTATCTTTTTTGTTTAATTTTCTGGTTTTAGTTAATCTCGACTTGGTTGAGAAGATGAGTATATATACCAAGTTCCACTCTTGTGTCAGTTTATATTTCCGCGATATTGAATTTACGTAGAACTGGAAATGAACTAATTACCCCCCTCTCTCTTCTCCAATGAATTTAGTGACTTTTCCCAGAATGACAATTTACAAATTTATTTATTTAAATATTCATCTGTCAATTCTCAAATCTATATTAATCTTGTTTCTCTTAGAACAAACAAACTACTGTTCAGTTAACAGCTTTTGCAAATTGAACTTAACCTTTGCTCTACAACTACTACGAACAGAAACAATGAGTGTTTAAGTACTTCTTGGGAAATAACACCACAGTTTAAAGAAAATTGCTGTATATTCCAAACGTTTCGAGGTCTAGATCAGACCCCGTTGTCAATGGTTAAGAAAATACGGATTAAAAAGGCATAATTCTAAGATGTTACTTGAAATATTTCAATTTACATCTTAGAATTGTGCCTTTTTTATCCAAGTTTCTTAATCATTGACAACGGGGTCTGACCTAGACCCCGAAACGTTTGGGATATATAACAATTTTCGTAACTGTGGTGTTATTTTCCAAGAAGTACTTAAACATTGAAAAATATGCTACAAATATCAGAAAACAACTACAAACAATGAGTATAAAAAAGTAGTGTTGCACATTTTGTTTTAAAACATAACCACACCGTAGATTCAACTTTTTTAAAGTTAGTTAAGCAGGTAAAAAATTATAGGGAACTGCACTCTTACGAAAGCATAATGATTTATAAAAATAATAAACTAATGAATTCAGACAAAGCTCCTATTCTATACAGCTACTTTAGTTACATTGTAAGAAACGGCGTTGAGTGTTTAAAATAAAGGTTTGGTGTTAGGGTGCAAAACTGTGTTTTTTTCATTTGTGACACACCAAAGGTTCCAGAGCATTTCCATCCAGTATGAAAACCACTGCTATCTTTGTTTTAACCATCGAAATAGAACAACTGCTATTTTCAATTGTTTGGTTTTCGGTTTGGCTGTTATTGATATTAGAAAAAACAGTTGAGATTAGATGTCACCAGTCGAATTCCTGCAGTTACAGTTTGTTTGTTACCGACTATAAATATGGCTCAGCAACTAAATGATGGCATTCCTCGAAGTTTCCTTGGACTTCCATCGTCTTGAAGTGGTTGATCTCAGTGAGAATGTTTTATTTTCAACTTTTTATTTTTTTTTTTAACTCAGGTAGTTTTCATTCTTTATTTTTTATTTTGTATGTATAACCTTAATAGACAGAACCAGGTAACATTGAAAGCCTCAACATTACACAATGATACTTTCTTATTTAAATTGACAGGAAAATCTTTACGAACAAAATGTACTAGTACGCGTTAATAAGCCCAATATGTATTTACAGCCTTATGGACTACGCCATGTAACCTTTTTTCAACTTTTTTGACAACCCTGTATAACTATAGATAATTCCACTCCAACCTATGTACCAACCATCCTGTACATACGACTGCCCACGGACAAGCATACATTTGTTAGCTGCCTTCTGTAAAGTATAGGACAGAGCAGAATCCATCCCATATTTACGGAGTCAAATCCGTCCTATATTTCAAAAATAGTATATAACTCCTTGTGGGCTACCCCATAAATTATTTAATTTTTAACATTTTATATTATCGCCCTATGTAACATTAATTCCTCTCTACACTTTATGCAACTTCTTATGGGCTATAAAAGAAATAATTTTTTAATCACACTATATATATATAATTCAACTCCAGCATATATTTGAATCATCCTGCCTACGGACCACTATCATTCTAGTCCGTCCTATATTTCAACCTTCATATAAATGCAACTCCTTCTACCACTTTACTTTGTGATTTTGTTTGCTATAACTAAACACCCTGTATATAAACCCACCAAATAGCAGTTTAAAGTTTGACATGTGTTGTCACTGAATTTTCTATTAGGCCGGGAGAATGAGACAACCAAATGCACCATCTTCGCAAAATGGAAAAATTTGAATTTAAATATGTATTTGCCTGGTATACAAACAAAACGAGCTTGGTACTCATTGATTTAAGGAGCCGAAAATACTATGCTTTACTACCTTGCTTGAGAGGTACATAGAAAATTTTCAAATTCGCAATTAAAACTTCCAGTGCCTAAAATTACCGCACTATTACATTGGAATTAAAATATTTATGAGGAAATGTCCGTTATGTCATTTCGATTTTTGATAAGAATTTTGGAATTTTCCGCGATTTTCTGCAAAACTGCAAGTTCCACGTCGCAGAAAAGTATATGAGATCACCTAAGGATCTTCCTTAATAGATTAAACGTTAAAAAACTATACACATCCAGAAGGAGTTATTGAAAAATCAACTAAAATATTAGGGATATTGGTCGATTTCCATGCACGCATGTGTTCATTCACAAATTTTATCACTTTATTAATAGAATTCTTTTCCAAAATTTGAAGTTTCACCAATCCGGATATAAACTCTATTAAACAAGACCATATTCATTCAAAACGGTGCACCACAGGAGAAGAAATCAGGTAACATACATACAAAAAAAAGCGAAAAAATACGCGACGAATTGATAACCTCCTCCTTTTTTGGAAGTCCGTTAAAAACGAGTAAAAGAAACACTTAAACGAAATATAGATGTTTCCTTGGGTTTTGTCAGTGGTGATATAGGCATTGTTGACAAAGTAGAATGAGATTCGAATGAGAAGAATAAGGCAAGAACATTTGTAATAACTTTTAATAAAGGTCTCATACACGAACTAGCACCTGTAAAATCAAAATTTGACATTATCTGTAGATCATTCGTTTACTGTGAATGCTTTCCAATCTATGTCTTGTATCCTATCACCATACATAAAAGTCAAGGACTAAGTTTGAATAATGCTTATGAATTAATCTCTGGAGTGACTAATTTCCAAAGTCTTTACCTCATAAATATTGACTTTGGTAGTATTAACGCGCAACAGTTAGAAATAATCTAATATAATCTCCTAAGAGCCAAGTATCTCCCTGATCTTACACTTATTAGTAAACAGTAAACTAACGACGAAAAAAGGCAAAGACAGGGAGTGGGCTATGAAAAAAGGCACCACTGACGTGCAAGAAAAACACCAAAAAATGAAATCCTACTAAAATCATTTTCATTTAAAATATTGCCAAAACGACACGAGACCGCACTGTCAAAAAATTATCAGATCTCATGTAGATAAGCCCTAACACGGCAAGCTCTACCTTCACAAATTCTACACCTTAATCAAAATATTTGGCTTGGCCGCTTCGCTACCGTCACGTGGGAGTAAGGTGAAAAATTTATTCATATATTACAAAAGAAAAGTCACATATTTCGACTAAGGTGTAGAGTTTGTGAAGTTAGACCTTGTAGAGATAGGGCTAGCGGAGTTAAAAGCTTGGCTCTACATGAGATCTATTTCAATAACGGGTTTCAGTTTTTGCTGCTAGGGATGATTTATATTACAATACAACTATTAAGGTATTAGTATATAAACTCTTTCGTATTTGCAGTTTAGTAGAAACCAATATTTATAAATTATTGATGAAGTAATCCCAACATAGGAAAATTTGACTTATAAGGTTTTGCAATTTAGCCATCAACTTGTAAAAAAATATGATATTCAACCTTATCTTGACATGAAAATCAATTTTTCAATAGATTAATTATATCTCTTAACCAATATTAGATTTTTAGTAAGCAATTGAAATATACTTAGTTAAAAGCGACTATATATCTGCAATATTGTACATTGTACCTGATGCGTATTAGGCTTTAACAAGAAGATTTCCAGTAAGTTACTTAAATTATGTTATTTTTTAAAAATTCTGTAGTGTTTAGTCTATCGCAGTTTGCAGAACGTCATTCATTCATATCATAGCTTAAATAGATGATTTGTCTTATGACTTACATGACATTCAGTATTCATATTTAGCGAACAATTCCGCCTACTAAAATTTAAATTAAAAAGACCAACTTGAAACTTTGTGCATAACTTAAGTCGATTTATCTTCATTTCAAATCGTAATGTACTGATTTAACAATGTGTAGGTATATTTTTTAATATGTACAATTTTAATTTTATATACTTTCATATTATATCAAATTTGAGAAGTTGTCTGTACTTTTGATGACACACATGTAGATATTCTCATGTATTTTTGATCGCTGAATCTTAATCTGAAGTCAGATTATGGGATTTCTCAGGGAATTTTTGACCTCATTTTTAAATTCTAAATGAAGAAATAAACCCCGTAAATTTGACCTCAGATGTTAATTCTAGGCGTTAAAATAAATCTAAAACTGTAATTTTTTTCATATTATTACGAACCTCGTTGGTTTTAAAACGATTAATTTACACTGAAAATTTTTTGCTGTCACAAACAGTGCTCTGTAAGGGTCTAAACTATGCTGAAGATCCCAAAAAGATGTCAGTACTAGACATCATCAGTTCCAAATCCAATCCCAAAGGAGAATCATAAAAATACTTAAGGACGACAAATCCATCATCATTCTATTAGCTCACAAAGGAAATGCCACCATCCTGATGGACAGAACGGAATACAACAAGAAAATGGACGATGTACTCTCGAAGGGGAAATAAAAGTCATTGCCCACTGATCCAACCGCCAATATGGAACGGAAAACTTACAACACTCTCAGAGATCATGCTGAATATATTACCCCCGAGACAATGAGAAAATTGTCGCCACATCAGAGCAAATTACCACATCTTTATGGACTACTCCAAATACACGAGGCTGGGGTACCTCTCAGATCGATTACAAGCTCACATAACTCACCAACAGCAAAAATATCAAAATTCCTCCTACAAATTATCCAAGCTTTGCAGGGCAATGATTCAAAGCATTTTGTTCAAGTCATCTAATCCATGAAACTGGAGCAAGAACATCGCTTAGTAAGTTTCGACGTTGAAAATCTCTTCACGAACGTACCATTCGACGAATTTCTCGACATAGTGAGAAAGAAACTTATTGGGGTCGAAACCCTGATCGAAAGGACGGACCTGCCAATAAATGCCATCATGGACTTACTACAATATTGCTTCAAGAACTGCTACTTTCAGGAGAAGGACTGATTCTTCATGCAAGAAGATGGATTGACTATCGGCTCCCCCTCATCGCCAACTATCGCCAACATCTACATGGAAAAACAACCAAAACTCTGGTTAATGTATGTCAACGACACCTTTGTTATTTGGCAACATGGAGAGAGTGCACTAAAGGCATTTTTGGAGCATCCAAACCAATCACAACCGTCCATTAGATTCACCATGTAGAGGGAAGAGAGTTTGAGCCTCCCATATCTTAATGTGAAGTGACAAAGGACTAGTACTGGAATCGAAACAACAGTTTACAAGAATGCTACTCATACAAGGTTATACCTACACTACAAGTCTAACCAGCCATCAATAACCAAAACCTGCATCATCAACACACTAGTCCATGAACCAAAAATATCTGCAGCACACCAGAGGGCCACAAAGAAGAACAAATGAAACTTAGAGAAGACCTTTTGACGAATGGATATCCGGAAACCATCATTAACAAGGCATTTGAATAACTGGATAAACCATCTAGGCAGGAACAGGAAACTACAATAGCAACTGTATTACTACCATACACTAAAGGCTTGTCGTATTGGACATGGACATGGAATCAAAATGGTTTTCAACAGCTATAACACCTTGAGGAGTATGATAACAAAAACAAAGCCGGATAATCATGCAGAACTAAAAAAATGTATATTCAGCATACCCTGTGAATGTAGCAATCTCTACATTGGGAGGACTAAGCGACCACTGGACACCAGGCTAAAATCGGGCAAGGGTAATTAAGAAGAAAGAGTAAATATAATTAATCTACTACGGCAAGTCATTGCAAAAGTTGGAACTACTAATCAGGTTTGCAAAATGCTATAATACTTTTTCCAGAACTTCCAAATAAAAATTCACGTAGGCAGTTTTTTAAAAAGTACCAGCTGTCAAACTCTTTCCAAAATGTTCAAGGTATTTGAAATAAAACGAAAGTGAGAGTTCAAATAAACGGTAATGAAAATTTTATAACTCACACTATCGCAAATGTACAAACGGTTTGAAAAACGAACCGTATTTTCAGCTAAAGCGATAGTTTCGGCAGGCATTTTGGACTTAGATCATGTACCATTTAGATATAGCCTGTCATACATAAAATCGTGGCAAGGCTAGACAGAGAAGCCAATAGAGACAGTAAAAGGCTATTTCACTTAGTGGGTGGAAGCAGCCAATGAACAACATGCTGAACGTATTTCATTGGAAGCAGCTCCCAACCGAGTGCAATAGCCTCGTGCCCTCTCTATTGCCCCCTCTCTCTTTAGTCTTACCACGACATTTGGGCACTGCAGGCTATCTCCAGAATCTAAGATTTTGGGAAACCGCATAGTTGGACCTGTCTTCTTCAGTACGAACCGGTGAGGTGTATCTGGAGACACGGGCGGATTAAGGATTGTCATTTGGGGAGGGCCGTCATTGAAGGTTGATTTTAGCACAATAAACACTAAAAAAGCATACCACTCAGATGATTTTAGGGCTTCAGCTCCTTAGCCCACCCCCTGGATCGGCCACTGTCTGGGGATGTTGCAAAATGCAAGTGAGCCCTTAATTCTTGAAATTCTGAAAGTAATTTGTAAACAAAATTTCAACAAGATGGTGCTTCTGGGCATTATTATGGTGCAATAGTTCGTTACCTGAACGGATGAAGAATATCATGGTAGATGGAATGGACGACGAGGTCCCATATACTGGCCAGCTCGGTCACCGGCCCTGACACCATTAGATTTTTTTTTCTGTGGGGATACTTGAAATCTAAGGTTTACGTTACGAAACCCCATAATATTAACGTTTTAAAACAACGAATTATTGAAGAATGCAGGGCAGTTTCAGCTGATACATTCAAACGAGTACGACAAGAAGTTACTAATAGGATGCATTTATGTCAGCACTTTTCGTACCTACACTCTGCTATAGGCTTCCCAGAACGGAAACGACTGGCAATAATGAGATCAAATTCAACTGAGAACGGATATGACAGTCTAAGTGTCCTTTAGGCAAGGTCGCATCATTGCAGCGAATGTTCTCCTTGGGATTACAAAGGATCCTAACTGCTACTACCCACTCATTGTTATAATTTCCAAATGATTTCTTTATTTTATGTTTTATGTAGCAAAATGTTTGCTGTTTATTTTGTGATCATATGTAATTATAGCAATTAAAAAATAGATTAGTAATGTAAAAGTAAATGACAATTTTTCTTACAGATCTCACGCTCCTACCGTATCAGTGCATTTACTGTAGCCTGAAGTAAACTTTTTGTTATATACATATAAACTAGGACTATGTCTAGTGAAGACGAGAAGTTTCTCAAACATCCTCCCCCACCCAAAGTGGAAAAGTCTCACCCACCCAAAATGGAAAAGTCTCACCCACCCAAAATGAAAAAGTCTGTTCCAACCAAAGTGGAAAAGTCTCTCTCACCTCAAATGAAGCGGATTTCAAAGCAAGCCCAGGAAGGGGATTTTAAAAATCTTGAAATAGAATTACAAGGAAAACTAAATCTTCCACAACCGTATCCTAAGAACTTGCTAACTGATTTATTAAAGAGAGGTGATTATACTGGAACAAAAAACGAAAACTATTTAAAATGTTGTGAGTATTTACTGGCGAAATTTATACAGGATACAGGCAACGATCACCCGTACTATAACTATGTTAACCAAAGGGATGATCTGGGAAATTATCCATTGCGTCTTGCTGTACATTATGCTAAACCTCAAGTAACAAATCTCCTCAAACTTGGGGCATCTCTAGGTTCTAAAAGTAAATATGGTTTCATGCCTATACAAAGTATTGCATATGAATCGTTAAAGCATTGGCTTGATGCATGCATTACGGTAAAACAAGAAAAGGGGGATTATAAAGTAACGTGTAATTTCTCAAACCTAATTTCCATCCAAACAAAAGAAATTTCACATGAGAATATTTATTTTTCAGATATTACATTGAGTGTAATTTCAGAAACAGAAGTAGTGCAATATATGCAAAAAGATGGAAATTTTAGATCCCTTATAAAACATCCTCTTATTGAAATATTGTTGTGGTGTAAATGGTGTAAGATCCGCCCATATTTCTATTTGAACATGGCAGGTTTTCTTATATGTTTTATTTTATATTTTCTACGTCTAGGTATCTCAAATTTAGCCTTTTGTGACGTAATATATTTTATCATCTACTTTAGTGCTCGTGCTTTGTTAAAATTTTTAGTTTATTCTTTTCATTTTGAATTACTGTATCCCATCTTAATAATTTTAATATCTTGCTTAGGTGTTATACCAGGAACACCTACGACAGGATTATTAGCTCTTTTACTGATATTGGTCTGCTTGGATTTTGCAATTGAACTAAGTCCTCATGTGGAATTTGCCAGAATGTTTATGGTTGTTTTTACTAATTATATCAAATATTTATTCTACTTTATAATAATTCTGTTGACTTTTGCGGTCAGTTTTTTTCTGACGTTCCATGAACAATGCAGTGTCAATAATAACAATTCCAATTTTGTTAACAGCAGTAGTAACTTTACCATTTTTGCTCATTGTTTATTCAAAACCGTTATTATGTCAACAGGAGAACTTGGGGCTGACTCATTTGACTTCAGTAATGTTCCAATAATAGGTTACTCAATATTTTGCTTATTTTTGTTGATGGTTTTGTTTGTTTTTTC
Organism: Octodonta nipae; assembly: GCA_034190945.1. Lineage (NCBI taxonomy): Eukaryota > Metazoa > Arthropoda > Insecta > Coleoptera > Chrysomelidae > Octodonta > Octodonta nipae. The sequence continues at coordinate 140,013,982 of CM067219.1, forward strand.
CAATCTATTAACTGCACTAGCTGTGCAAGAGGTTAATGAAATTAAGCAAAATGCTGAACAAAGATTTTCGAAAATAAGTAATCTATGGTACTGGGAAAAGTTACTACTTCTTTTATTCAATTTTGTGCCAAGTATACGAGAAACAATTCTGCTAATGAAAACTCCACCGGAAATAGAGCAACAAGATTGCGAGTTTCTACTATCAGAACTTAAAAAAAAACTCAAGAAAGAAGTTTTTGAAAGTTTGAGCAACTTAAACCATAAGTTTGAAGAGACAAATAATCAAATAAACCCTTCGAACAATTAGATCTTATTGTTACAACTGGTTTGAAGTATTCATTTATTTCATAATTCAGTTTTTGATTTTTTCGAATTTGGTCCACCATTTGATTTCGAATATTATTTAATTGATGTTCAAAATTTCTTTTATCATTACGGTATTTATTGTACTATTTAATTTGGAGGTGTTACATTTTCGATATTTTTATAGACATTTCTCATATTCCTGTTATTATAGATGTTTTTGACATTTCAGTTGTTTATGTCGTCGTTTGTCATTTTTGACATTTTTTTCATCTTCACGTTTTGATTGCACTTTGATATGTTTTAGATTGGGAACATATTAGTTGTTTTGATATTTTTATTTGTTTGACATATTTTTACAGGCTTATTGAAATTTTTTAATATTTCATTTCGTATTGCTATTTTTCAGGTGTTTTGACATTTTAGGAGATTCAGTGATCTTTGCAGTTGTTGATATTTTTTTCAGAATTTCGAAATATTTTTTGTATTTTAGTTTTTTTCCTTTTTTAAGTTTTTGTGCATTTTGCAATTTTTCAATTATTCAGGTTTTCAAGATTTTGCCACTTAAGTATTTTTGCTGTTTTTGTAATTTTTTATAATTGTGATATTTTTTACAATTTTACCTCGGATATTTTTGGTATTTTTCATATACTTTGTAACCTGCATTTCAGCTAAACTCGTTTTAAACACTATTTTATTAAGACAAGAGTTTATAAGTGTCCCAATTTACACATACATCTCACTTTATGTTTCACATTTATTAAATTTCCCTAAGATTAGTATCCAATAACTAAATTTTAACAAAACTATGAATCAAGTCTATCAATCCAAAGAAACGAAACTTTCTATCATTTCTAATGCCTGTATTACTTTTGATTTTCTACGAAAGCGATTTTTCTTAAAAGCTAATCCCTTTTGCCCCCACCCCCAAACATGTAATTTTATTTGGCAAAATAATTATTTATTTGAGGCGGATCTAATTTTAAAGCCTGTATCATTTTCTATTTAACAAAAACTGAATTCCCAAAAAACTTTTCATTTTACCGACAACTGACCGCTGTCGGTAAAATGACGAGGTTTCGACAGATTCACATCTGCCCTCTTCAGGTCAGTTCGCATAATTCTCGTACCCGTCTGATTACGCTTCTAGTTTCTTATATGAGTAACCAGAAGCGTAATCAGACAGAATGCTAATAAACTAATGATTTAACAAATCAACAGGGAACAATCCAGGGACGATTATACTTTATTCTAAATGTAAACGCATGAAGTCTGAACTTAATAATCATTTGCTATGCAATGTTTCATAGCAATGATAATTATGGCCTAACTGCCTGTCTGCGGATGTTAATATATGGATCTAAAATTACTGCAAAAACTCACAAAATGGAATACTACATCCAATAATTTTTGAACAGCTTTTTCACTTTACGTTTATTATTTCCACATCATACCGAATGAACTGAAACCATGTCTTATAGTATAAGATCAATTAAGTTCTGATTAAAAGATTGGATAAGACCGCTCATAAAAATATTTGGTCTTGTTAATGTAGACTGTGCTTTTGATTATAGGTATAGAATCCAAGTAAAACATATACATAAAACGAATAACAAAATTGTACTGAAATATAGAGGTAAACAGTTATTTTTTTTATTAGTGAGATGCATTTTATTATTGTTATATGTTATTTATTGTTTTATGCCAATAGACAGCTATGTGAAGGTAAATATGTTACCTCTATAGGAATTTTTTTAGTATTTAAATTTAAATAAATGTAAATTTATAATTAAGGTATATAAAAAATGTTTTTTACAAACAAAATGGAAAAATCATGACAATGTTTTAAATGTTTTAATGATATTTTAGATTAAAGATTATTTTTTTATTTTTTAACTTAGAATAAAGTTATATTTTAGGTTTGTCTATTTGATTGCACCTTTTAAACATCTGAAATCCAGACAGTCCAAAATTCTGATGTTTAAAATGTTGGGAACTGAATACAGTTCATACAAGTAAGAGAAAAATTTCAGAAATAAAATGTCAAATCGCAATTCAAGAATAATTAATAATTAGAAACATTCAACGCCCACACCACGGCCAACTAATAAACAAAAATGGCCCTGACACTGGATGTACCACGTACCGATAGAAGTCGTAGGTTTACTAAAACCTGTCAAAGAAATTACCAGACTAACTTTTCGAGATTTTTCAATCTATCGAAGGCAAGACAATATATTGAAAAATCTCGAAAAGTTAGTATCGTAATTTCTTTGAAAGTTTTTAGTAAACCTACGAATTTTTTCGTGCGAGTTATATCCTAGGAGTCACAGGGAAACGACGTTACACACAGTACGATTCCCGATTTGGAGTGTGAGCTAGATTACCTGAAACTTCTGGATATCAGAATTCATTTCGAGATAAAATATTAAGTTCAGTTATATGTGCTAGGTATATACATAAATAATTATTCGAGAATTCAATCAGTTGAGGCGAGCGCAACTGATGAAGGTTCTCGACACTATAGACAATTTATTGTCTTGCGTTCAACCTACCAACAGTTTTGTAAGGCCTGACAAGTTATTTATCTAACAACACTACTACTGTAAAAGATGTCTACTGTTGAAAAAAATAACTTGAAATCAGTCTTCGGCCATCAAATTAATAATGTAAGTGAGATATTAAAGTTCTACAAAAGTAGCAACCGTATAAATAAACACTAGATCTTGTAACAACAAGACAACTATATTTTTTTGTTATTTAAAAATCAGTGATTACATTCCCAAAATTGGAGCTTCGGTGTGCATTTGACAAGATTTTAGTGTAAGTTTGATAGAAAGAAAATGTTTCACAAATAAAAAAAGAAGTTGTGGGTGGTGAGTACTGGTTCTATTTTAAAAGAACTTTTAAAATTTTTAGAAGACAAACTGAGCCAAAATACACAATTTATTTCTTAGGAAACTTTTAATTCTTGCCACCTTCTATGGTCTTCTGGACTTTAAAAATCCCTTGATGCGTCAGAGGCATTTGTTTATTAGTGGGCAGTAGCCCAAACGTAAAAAACGACAGCAACACGTAAAAACAGGCAATTACTCGTCGTTAACGAGCATTTCTTTGTATTGCTCAGAATATTTATTAACTGTAGTCTCAGCTTAATATTTCAACCTTTTGTAGTAATTAGGTTAATGTTAAATATTAACCGTGCCGGATTGACCATGTTTTTTTAAGATGGATGGACTGATTAAAACCGTAAAGTTATTTACTATTCATGCACTTCCTGTATTTAAAAAATGTACAGAATAAAAAAATGCATGAAAAAATTGTTAATTTGTTAAAGTGCAATCTTCAAAACGAAATTTGGGGGAGGGGAGCGCTAGATACTGCTTATCTTCTTTTCTAAACGAAACATATTCAAATTAGCTTGATGCTTATGAGTATATAAGTTGGAGTTGTACTTGGCCATTTGATTGGAAATCTTCCCGTACAATTTATCGGACACTGCGGGACGAGTTGATTAGGTATATCGAATTTGTACACAAACATGTTTTTTTGCTAACCCGAAACTAATTCCTATTAGTTTGATGCTAACCATCTCATAAAATACCTTGAAAACGCGAGATGTAAAGACCGACATCTAGGATTTTCGGGGAAACTAGCACATAGAGTTTCCGAATCTGGGGCAGTTCCATGTAATTGCTGTTACCCGTAATTCCTAGGTTAGAGTGTCACCATGAAATTTTCAGGTTAACTTCCCCTGTAAGAGATATTGAATACTCTCTTCGAGGTGTCATTCTTTTGCACGCAAGGCAATATATATAATATATATTGTTTCTGGTTAGGGAACCTTCATCAGTTGCGCTTCCCACAATTGTATGTCCTCTCGAACACTTCTTTATGTATTTGATACATTTCGTTAAATTTGAAGACGCGAGATGTAAAGACTGACATCTAGGAATTACGGGTAACAGCAATTACATGGAACGGTTCCAGACTCGGAACCTCTATGTGCTAGTTTCCCCGACAATCCTAGATGTCGGTCTTTACATCTCGCGTCTTCAAATTAACGAAATGTATCAAATACATAAAGAAGTGTTCGAGAGGACATTTAATTGTAGGAAGCGCAACTGATCAAGGTTCCCTAACCAGAAACAAATATATATATATATATATATATATATATATATATATATTCTGTTGCGTACAAAAGAATGACACCTCGAAGAGAGTACTTACAAAAAACCTTTGGTCGCCTGATCCATATACATTACGTCATGAGTCGTGATTTTTTGTTAATAACTCTTGCAACGAGTGCAGTGTGTCCCAGCGAACGAATAAATGACTTCATTATGACTTCTTAAAAACAATGACTTCAAGACGTCGAATGCGTCACATGCTTAATAACTTCTTTTATGACCCCATAAAGTCATTTGTCTGACTTCATAACGAAGTCATTTTTTTTGACTTTCTAAAAAAGAGTATCTATATATAAATAGGCAAAAACAAAACGCTTAGTTACCATTTTCTCCCCCCGTTTCTCAATCGATTTTCTTTACTTTTGATTGCTTTAGTAGCTATTGACGACCTTCAGTGCAGAATATATAAAGAATCTTTATTTATATATTTTAAAATAAGTAATTTAGAGATAAATTATTAATAAAATTCAAGTGAGTGGCGCCCACTATCAACAAATAGCTTAATCTAATGTTGATTTGACAGCAGTCAACAGTAAAAATCCTATTGTGAACAATCATAGCGAGGTATAAAAAATATTAGTAAAATAATCGACTTTTACTTACGGCAGACGGCCGACGGCAACGGCAGACAGTAACAGCATGTGCCGCGGCAGCAGACGGCAGTAATAACTTATATGAGACCGATTCCGATATATGACTGCAACTGCCGTGCGACACGACGTCACCTGTTTTGCTGCGAAGCGGCAAACTGCACTACCGCACAATCACAGTACTGCCGTTGCAGTTAGACATTATAGACGTGTTGTCAGACCAATAAAGCGAAAATTTTATGAATTTAGTGTCTAAATATCAGTATTTATTTGTTTTCCGGGAACGCCACATGAAATTCTAAAGATAACTCTTTCAGATTCTTTCAATTTGAAAGAAGCTTTGTTGTTTCACATGAGATTTAGAATTTTTAGTGATATCCTGTATATATCAAATTCGCGGCTCGGCCAACCAATAGGTGCCGAGCCGCGACTATATAACAGCTAGCGCTTTTAAAAATCTTAGTATACGAGTAACTAGAAGCGAAAGCAGAAGGTTACGAGAATTATGCGTACCGACCTGAAGAGGGCAGATGTGACTCTGCGGAAACGTCGTCATTTTACCAACGATCCCGGCAGGGATCAGTTATCAACTACGCGGATGAATTCCCGGAAACCATCTAATACATATATATATATATATATATATATATATATATATATATATATATATATATATATATAGGATAGTCCATAGTCAGTTATATATACCTACACAGTGGTGGAAATATCTTATAAAGTGGAGTATTTTAATAAGTGTTAGAGAGTTGAAATTAAAGTGAATCGCTTCATCTTGAGAAAAATTAGACCAAATATCCGATTATAGGTATGTATATATGTATGTACCTACCAACATTTTTGATGAATCTTTGAATTTACAATTAAAGCTCGGTCCATGTACTATTAATTAAACAGACAAATGGAAATTGAATAAGTATTAGTAGTAAAATGAAAAATTACTTTGCAATTTATATTCAAATAGAATTGTCATTTACGTTTATTTGTTATATTATTCTACCGGTTAACAGCTGAATTATTTAATCTTAAGAAATTTTATGTTAACTAAATTTTTGTCTTTAATATCCACTTACTGCCTCTTTGTCATATCTTATATCATTAACCTAAGCATTAAGAATGTGCTCACAAATAAAGTCCTATTAATTACATATAAAAACAAGTTGAATTTTGTTAGAAATTGACACAAATGGTCGAATTTCGACCACTGAGCGATCGCTAGTTCAATTAAAAGCTCTAGAAAGTTGACCATGCCAGGCCCCCGAGAAAAACGTAACGTACGGCAAGAGAAACAGAAAATCAAGTGGACGTATCTAAGATACATATATAAATCTCTTATCTGTGTATCTAACTCTGTCTAAGCTCGCTTCTGGTTGGTGCTGGTTTGCGTCAGTCAGAAGCGATTTGCAACGGTCTACCGGTTATAACTTTGGTTCTACCATAAACTTAATACTGATATACTGCTATCGCCCGTAAGCGGAAGGGTTACCGACTAAGAGAGACAGCAGATTATACCATGATACTATACCTAAACCGTGTTGCACAAGCGTTGCCAAGAATCAAACGGAGAGAAAACATAACTAAGATCCGAAGTACAGTAAAAGGTTATAGACTGTGATGTTTGTGCCTTTCTCTAGACTAGGGGTGTCCATCGAGAAAAAACATCGATGTTTTCATTCGATGTAAAAACATCGGAACCCTGCATCGATGTTTTTCGATACATCGCTAAAAAACATCGATGTTTTTTCAACATCGAATACTTTGTATAATAGTTTGATATTCGCCATTTTCAATTACTTAAATGCGTTAAGTTCCGCTTTTGTGAGGTGAACATAGAGTCAGGGTATCAGAAGTGTAGTGCTAATAGCTGCAATAATGTATTTAGTTTTTTAAGTATTGGTTAGAAGTTCAATTACATAAGCGCCATATATTATATAGCTTCATAAGTGAACTAAATAATACAAATAGAATTATTTTACTAAAACAACAATTACAAAAAACATTACTATTAAAGTTTAATTTACTGGTTAATTTTCATTAAATTATGTCAATTTTCATACGACTTTCCTCATCTTTGGAATAGTAGAGCCGTCGAATGGTAACAAGAGTCGGGGCTCAATAGGGTACTAAAAACATAGGTATTCTTCTCAGCCATTTTTGGTTCGTCTATCACTTTTGCCTTGTACCTATTTACAATGAATACATTTTGGCTCCCCTTTAAGTATGAATTAATAACTTGTATATAAACATTGAGACCTGAAAAATATTAAGTAAGCTTCTAAAGAGGCTTGGATTTGAGTTATTGAGAACGCAGGAAGGCTTGTGTTAGGCCATTGATTATTAACACATTTGACACGAGCAGAACTGTTTCTCGGCCTCTGAAATGTTATTTTACAAAGTTTTCTCTTTAAAACTAAATTTAAAAATAAAAAATTTAAGGTTTTTTCTTTAAAGTATTATTTTCCTAATTTAATTCCCCGGTATAGAATTTTGGAATAGTACATACAGACAATAATGTACAATTTAATAAGCAAAACAAACGAGAAAAAAATATATATAGTTGTTGAATTTTTGGGAGATGATAACAAAGTATTTCTCACAAACGGGATTCGGTAGGCAATTTCCTGCCCGTCCCATATGTTGAACCCATTTCATACTTTTAAGGTTATCAGTGGGATATAGATATATTTTTCAATCCGTTTAATTTTTTACACATAATAAGTGTTTTTTTTTCAATTCCTCTGTAGAAAAACATACCGTGATTTATAACATGTAAAATTCATTATCAAAACACTAATTTATTTAAAAAAATGTAGTTTTAATACAATTTTTTATGAGAACCTTAACATACGTTTACCTACTGCTTCATTCACTGGATATTTTCATTAGAAACTGAGGCCTAATAAATTGTGAACATAGAGAAGCAGTGGCAGCTGGCCCCTAATGGCTGACCTGACAAGAATGATTATTCTTGTACCTCAGGTCCAATAGCTGTTAACAGATGTCACCCAGTGTTAATTAAAATTATTTGAAAATTAATAATTTGATCTTGAATAATTGAACTAATATTATAATATATTTTTAATGTTCTATTTCATTATTAGTTAGTTTTTTCATTGATTCGATGTTTTTTTTAAAAAACATCGATGCATCGAATGGAAAAGATCTTTGTCAAAACATCGAATCAATCCGATGTATCGTATGGTAAACATCGAATGGATTCGATGCATCGATGTTTTATGAATATCCCTACTCTAGACTCATCTAGCAGTATGTTAGTATTAAGTTATGGATTCTACTCTCGGTTGAGAGTGGTTGTACTTTGACATTTCTCTTTTCAAGACTGTAAGTAGAACCAAAACTGATTTAGTTCAACTAGTAAACGTCAAAATCATATGTTAATTATTTTGTTTTTTTTTTATTTAAATTTTTGGACATATCAATAATTTTTTTATTTATGTAATTATTTAGTGGTCCTTAAGTGATTTTTGCCAAACTGATCAAACTTTATTGTTAAATGTACTTGTGGATCCAGGGGCTGAATCTCCCCCCCCCAAACATCTGAGTGGTATGATTTTTAGTGTTTATTGTGCTAAAATCAACCTTCAGTGCCGTCAAGACCCCCCCCAAGGAGATCAAGACCTCCAAATGACAATCTTGGATCCGCCCCTGGTTAAATGTGTACGTAAACATGTAAAATAGTAAATACATAACCTAAAATGTCATTTAAGAAAGAGACAATCAAAAACAACTACTGCGTTAAGTTATTAGGGTTTGAAAATATTTCAAACAATGACGTAAAAAAGAGCTCATTTGCGACGTTTTGGTGATGTCATTGGTACCAAGACCGATAGAATGTGTTTGGTTCAAACCATTCAGGAACAATTATAACCGGCAGATCGCTGCAAATTGCTTTAGGTATTGCTTTCAGCTCTAGACAGAGACAGATACGACCACTCGGTTTCCTTTCTCTCTCATCCAGCGTTACGATTTCCCTCGTACCTATGGATCTTCTTGAATATAAATATTTACATGTATCTAACACAGTTACTTTGCTGCCGTGGAATCGAAGACGCCATTTGTTCATTCAAGTTTGACTGATGGTCAATAGGATTTTTTGTGCATTTCCCAACGTAATGTAAGCGTCTTCTCACAGCTTTCCAATATTGTCAATGCGTGGTATGGAACTATTGCTGCGTGTTTTTTGAACAATGTAATCAGCCACAGGCGGATCAAGGATTGTCTTTGGGGGGGGGGACTTGACACTGCTGAAAGTAGCTTTTATTAAAATATAAACTAAAAAGCATACAACTGAGATGATGGGGGGGGTTAAAGCTCCTAACCCCCATTGGCTCACCAAAGGATTGGGCAACATTTACCCTGCCAGAGTGATCATAATTAAAATCGAACTTCACATTCAAGCCTTTGTTTGTTTCGAATTCTTCAGAGTGTGCTTGGTGATCTTTAAAAGTTTATTAACATGTTTGAATGCAGAAAGTTGATAAATGTATACTTTTCTAAAATTGTATCTTATGACCTGTGGGAAACCTCGCATGTTTCAATTTGTAGCAGTTATTTCTGAAAACTTGCTTGTGAAGTCCTGGCACTGGTAGTCGTAGTTCCCGTCAGATGTTAACGAACATATAACCTGACAATTATAGTTACTCTATGACAGTCCTTTAAAACTCATACATTCAAAAATATTCGACTCTGTCATAAATAAATAATTAAAATTAATAGTAGAGGTTTCTCCTTATTTTTTCGGTAAAATTCAGGTGAAGCCCTATATCTCACTTTTTTCCAACATTGTAGATCTTATAGTTTCGGACATAAGGGGGGGGGGGTAAATTTTTAAATATTTTTATTAATATCTTTTAACTTATTATTTTTAAAATATGAAAAAAAAAACGTGTTTGTGTTCCTCAAAATGAGCCCTTTCATTGGATGTTTTACATGATGTGTTTGATACATTTTTAATTTTTTATTTAATTTTATAATTTGCCCTATAAAATTAAATTGAATGGTTTCTCCTTATTCCTGTAAACTCGGGCAACATTCTATTTTGTTTCAAAATTTTAGGCTCAAAAGTATCAGAGATAAGAGGGGGAACAGTCGATTTTTTAGTTCCCCCCCGAAGTACCCCTAAAGTCAAATTTCTTCATTTATGATATGTACTCCTGATTGGGTCACCAAACTATGATATGAAATTTCAGCTTTTTCGTCCGTAGTTTAAGAGAAAATTGTGATGTGAAAGAGGGAGAAATCCGGAGTGATATTATAATTTATTATTAATATTATAACCCTAAAAATAGGGCACATAGGGTATCAGTCAAATGTTTATGTTAAATATAAATAGAAAATTGTAACGCTATATTTGAGGGGCAGAAAAATTTATGGTAAATATCCACCACCATCATCCATTACTAATGGAAAATGCATTTTGATGCCAGATTTTTTGTTGTATATTCATTAATTTATTAAAAGCAATATACTAGACACATATATTCTATGAAGTAAGATATACACTATAATTTTCACTTATCATTTTCATAATCTGCTGGATTCTTCCTTGATAAACGAGCATGTTCCTTTTCTGCTTGATCATAGATTAGGTAGCCTAATAATGCAGCTAAAACAATTAGAATTAAAATTAATATTTTTGAAAAACAAATTTTTAAGTTAATTAAAATCTAATAGAGTGGCAAACTTATGGGGAGGGACACATGAAGTTCCCCTCAAAATGCTTTTTACTTTAAATTAAAACTACTATATATAAAGTATATAAAAACCTAACCTATAACTTATACAAAATATATTAACAAGATGGTCAAAATAAACAACTCTAATTTGCTGGTCACCCTACCATGTGTAGAGTTGCTTAAGTCAAGCATAAAATGCAACAATGAATCGACCTGAGTTGTTTTCATCAATTACATATATTCTTATTTTCATAATGGGAACTATAATTTTTCCCAGTGCAAGCTTTCTTAACAAAAACACATTTTTTATAAATGTTAACAAAAAATGACAGCATACACAAAAACACTAAATTGTTTTTTTTCAGTGATTTAATGTAATGCTGTAAAAACATTTCATATAAGGGCAACATAGTTCAAAAAATTATAAGTACCATATAAGCTTTCAACTTTTTCAAGTTTTACTCGGTAAATACTGGTAAGTAGATTTTAAGTCATTAAGGATGTTTGAAAGTGCTCTCTTGAAGAAGATCACAACAAACAAGGTTATACTATACTGAGTCATTCCATGTCAAATCGACAAACAGTTGGACGCGGCCCCCACCGATTCGGATGAATTTTTGTGGAGTGTTTTGTCTCATCATAAAACAAAGTTCTGCCAAAGGAAAAAAAAAAATTCCCAAGAAATATTGAAAATTAAAAATTTCACTGTTTTTCCGATTTTATGGGTTTAGTTATTTAATATTTAAGAAACTACTGAATATTAAAAAAAACTCAGGAACATTTTTATAAGACACTTAGAGCTATGAGAAAAAAATATTGAAAAAAATTTTGAAAATTATCAAAATTCAAAAAAATTCAAAATCGGGGAAAGTAACCACCGCGGGAAAATTCTGGCCTCAAAATTTTTTATATTATACCTCTAACATATCTAAAGAAATTCTGAAATTTTCAGAGGGGTGTTCTTTTTAGTTTTCAAAGATATGAATTTTTGAATTTTGGCAAAATGGTTTTTTTCATTTTTTTCAACTTTTTTTGTTGAATATCATTATTCTACCACATGATTACCGAAATTTGACGTCTAAAATATTTTTCTTATGTTAATGGGATGTAAAAACAAAAATATCTCAAAATTGTATGTAATTATCTGTTTATTTAGAATCCCATAGGGTAGCACATTAGCAATTGCATTTACAGGGTGGTTACAATATAGGATGTACTGAAATTATAATTATGCATGGTGGATCAATGAGTGGCCATAAGCAAATGCGTATACAGGGTAGTTAAAAACATATGGTGGTGTAATATTATAGTTATACAGTGTGATAAAATATGTTAGCACAAAAATGTATTATAGGGTAGCTTGCTTGTAGAGTGGCCTAAAAGCAGTCGCATATACAGGATGGTTGGAATATGGAATCAAGTGGAATTTTAATTATACAGGGAGATTAAAAAAAATTTTGAATGGGTTATCCATAAGCAGTTCCATATATAGGGTGGTTGAAATACAGGAGAGAGCAGAATTGTAGGATTACACAATGTAATTTAAAAAATGTAAGAAAAACATATTGTATTAGGTAGTTCAAAATAAGTTTACATCGCAAATGTCCGATTATTTTGATATATGTATATTATAATATTTAATGGAATAATTAATAATGGAGTGAAGGTCGGTCACCCAGGTACTAGTAATAATAATCATAAGAAATAGGGCCCTCTAGTGAAATCTGGCATGGGCTCTATCGATAATAGTGATTTCACTGATGGGAACATAGATGGCAGAGTGTGACACTTTTAACATAATTTAAGTTTTGAATTAAAGTTAAATCTATAATATATTTTGAGATATTTATGGTTTTACATCTCATTAACATAAGAAAAATATTTTAGACCTCAAATTTCGGTAATCATGTGGAAAAATAATGATATTCAACAAAAAAAGTTGAAAAAAATAGAAAAAAACTATTTTGCCAAAATTCAAAAATTCATATCTTTCAAACAAAAAAGAACACCCCTCTGAAAATTTCAGAATTTCTTTAAATATGTTAGAGGTATAATATAAAAAATTTTGAGGCCAGAATTTTCCCGCGATGGTTACTTTCCACGATTTTGAAAAATTCAAAATTTTTCAATTTTGATTATTTTGAAAATTTTTGTTCAAAAAATTTTTTTTCTCATACCTCCAAGTGTCTTCTAAAAATGATCCAGAGTTTTTTTTAATATTCAGTAGTTTTCTGAAATATTAAATAACTAAACTCATAAAATCGGAAAAACAGTCAAATTTTTAATTTTGAATATCTCTTAGGAAAAATTTTTTAAATTTTTTTCCTTTGGCAAAACTTTGTTTTATGATGAGACAAAACTCTCCACCAAAATTCATACCAATCGGTGGGAGTCGCGTCCAACTATTTGTCGATTTGACATGGAATGACCCTATTTATCATAGAAACCTTGAAAATTTCCATTCGCAAAAATGAAATGCTTCCTATATGAATGTCCATATTAAAATATGATATTCTTTCTCTTTTTAATTTCTGGAGAGCACCTGGTAATAATGCTTAAAACGCCCCGAAAGAGTGATTCAATTGCAAGTGATTAGTCTAGGATATAAACTATTAAACTGAGTAAGTTACACACACATAAACATAAATTGAAATACTATTTTCAAAATATGTATTAGTAGAAATTGTTGAAACATGAATAAAAGTCAAGGTAAAGGATTACAACAACTTTGTGACAAATATCATGCAGGATAACTTCAAGGGTTTGCATATTGTTGAATTTGAGAATATCTTTTAATTCATTAGTGCTGGAATACCAATAAATAATGTTCCTTGAAGTTTCCTTGGACTTCCATTGTCTTGAAGTGATATCATTCACCTGATGATGATAACAGATACATAGCTATTTCAATGTTGTGAGATCAACCACTTCAAGATGATGGAAGTCCAAGGAAACTTCGACGAATGAGTTACATTGTCTATCAACTTCAGACCAATAAATAATGTATTCTGATTTAATTAAGAATTTGAAGAAACATCAGATGTGATAAAAACTGTCATTTTCAGCATGATTTTTTTAAATTTAATCAATACTCATAGTTATATATTTATAACCATAGTCAATTCAAATCCCTATATGTGCTATTAAATAAAAATCATCAACAGTAATTTAACTGCAATATTAAATATGGTTTGCAGAAGTTATTATAAATGTCTAAGGCATTTATATTAAATGCCTAAATGTGAAATCATTTTCTCTAGTACTACAAAGTCAATCAACCCCAAATTTTAAGTTGAGATACCTATTACACTTTACATTCATTTTAAATAGTTTTTAAATCTTGAGTTAAATATTTTGGATTTAAAAACCAATAATTTGTAGTATTTAGTAAGGTATAGGACATTCATTGTGAACACTAGGTCCATATTTTTAAATTATTTACTTCTTGATAAATGTTAATTAAGACTGATGGTAAAAACTTATAGGGATAACCCTTCTGCCATGTACAGCAATTACCTACATTCTAACAGGAAAACACAGTCCACCAGTACCACTATTCTCTATCACAAATAGCTAGAGATATTCATGATAAACACTAATTAATAAAAATATGTTTTTGAAATATCTTAAGCTATTTGTCCTATGTTTTCCTTAATCACGGAGGAGCTATTGTTGATGATCAGATAATGGTTTGAAATATTAACGCCCTTTGTTTATAATGCACATATTTATGCCAGTAGTCATGACTTAAGAATACTTACGAGGAGCAATGTAAAATATGTTCTCTGAAATCCTTCTTAAGGTATTTCCGAAACCATGAGTAATGACACCATGGAAGGCTTTAATTTCGAACGGAGAAATTTTGTATGTAACAATCCTTCTAAGTTTGTAAAGTTCGCCAAATCCTTTGCCCATTGTTGGATTATTTCACCTAAAAATATATTACATAATCTTATTTTCAACAAATAATACAATATGCATATCCGTATACAATATGTTGTAATCAGAATCTAATGTATTGTAAAATTCATATTTACTTTTAATTTCAAACTGAAAATTCTCTAAATTATTTTAAAATATTAAAATTTTTTTGGAAATTTAAACTCCAACCTCAAAAAAAGTGAAGTTACTAAACCACAGAACATTTGGAAACTGACAATAGTAGAGTTTGTTCTTGTTTGTGTTCTGTGACTTTCGGTTTTTATTTAAAAAGTCTGAAAATCTAATTTTAGTTGATATGAAGTATCAAATAGGAAAATCAGGAAAATGTAACAGAATGAATAACAATGATTGGGATAAACAGATTTAATAGTGAAATTAATTTTTTGAAAATTGAGAGAAAATATGTTCTCTGAAATCATAGAAAAATGAACTTCTTAAGGTATTGCATCCGTATGAGGCCGCTGATATCGGAATTTTTGTAATTTCTTACAGTTTTCTTTAACATAAATTTTAGCAAGATAACTCACCAATGACACCATGGCGTTTGTTGTGGAAGGCTTTAATTTCGAACGAACTTATTCCAAAACAAAGAGAAATTGATTCGAACAGTTTAAAACGAAATGGCATGTAACAATCCTTCTATCAAGTTTACCAGTAAAGTTCATGGAGTAGCCAAATACCTAACTTTGCCCATTGTATGGATTATTTCACCTAAAAAAATATATTTTACATAATTCTGGGGTATTTTCAACAAATCAGACACCAAGGACAACAGGGTCTGACCTAGACTCCAAAATGTTTGGAATATATAGCAATTTTTTGTAATTTGTGGTGTTATTTCCAAGAAGTACTTTTAAACCCAAGGATAAAGACAAATTATGTTCACGCAACAGGAACATTTTATGGCTAAACATTCCCCCAGTTATACCTAATTACAAATAAGATGTTTGTAAAGAAAGTTTAGTAAAATCCAACTCATACTCAATATACTTTTAATTTCAAACTGAAAAGTGGGTACATCAGAGGTTATTAAAAAAATATCTAAATTGTAAATAATTTAGAATATTGTGAAATTTTTCCAGAGGACATTGGCAAGTACCAAATACATATTAAATTTTTTAGTAACACATTGTTTATCCTCCTTATATTTCTTAATTCCAAATTATGTTCAAAAATTTCTCAAGTGAAGTTACAACACAATTATTTAATTAATCCTAAACATGATCTGGTATAACAGAACATTGCTAAGGGAAGAGAAGACAAATTTTCTAAATATTTAGCTTTAAAACCAAATATAGTTGATCCTATAAAAGTCCATGCATATAGAAAATATCAGTCAAAACAAAAGTTTAAAAACTGTTAAGCAACTTTCAAATCTTTAAATGTTTTTTTACAAACTATACCTTAGGAAAATTTTATTTATATTTCATGATCTAAAATATAAAATGAATTTACAATATTTTGTAACTGTAAATTGCACACTTAACTATGTGAATATGGATTCAATATTTCTATTTTTTTAACAAATTTCAGTGCTGTGTTGTGTAGATAACACTCATATATTAATTGTGTTCTGTTTTGTATATCTAAGTCATGACATGTTTTTATCTAAAATATTTTATAAATTTCTGTATATATTTTTGTTAATACACTTATTATTTCAATATGTTTTAATTGTTTTATTGAAAGTGTGCATACATATATTTAATAGCAAAAATTATGCTAATCTCATGCTTACTTATTTTGGGGCTATATATGTACAAGGTGTTCTGGATGTTTCTTTACAGCTGATATCTTGTTTTTAGTAAAGATATGAACAATTTCATAAAATCATTGTTGACGAGAACATGTTATCCTTAAAAAACTGTAATCAAAACTTGTGCCAGTATTCAACTTTTTTTTTTCAAATTTTGTCCGTTTTTGTTACATTTATAAAAATAATTTGTTCTCATTAACATTATTTTTAGAAAATGTTCCTACCATTACTAAAAAACAAGGTATCAGCTGTAAAGAAACATCTGGAACACCTTGTATATATTTGAATAATTTAGTGTCATATCTACCGCTAGATGTCAGCACCAGTAAGATTGGGAAGATTAGTGCAACTATTGGCTAATAGAGGGCGCTGATTGCAGCTAAAACTTTTCCCTGCATCCGTACGGTGCGCTGAAAACTGTGTACCAACTCGAAACACGTGAGTTTCCCTTCTATACAGTTCATTTTTCTATGTTGTCAGGTCATATTGGTCAAAGGGGAAGGTCGTTCTAATCGGTAATATTTCATTTTCATATTTGTTCATTGATTGTGTTCTGGTTGGTCGGCTTGGTGTTCTTTATCAACTTTTCTCTGAAATTATAGTGATTCGATCATAAGAAATAATGGTAAGTCGTGTTTATACATAACTTTTGTAAAACTCTTGAATTTGAAACCAAGAACTTGTATTTCCAGTCTGAAATCTATTACATAATTGTTTTTCATCATCACCAATATGCTGGGAGGTGATGAGGTTTTATGATTTAAGTATATCGATTTTGGATTAAATAATTACTTGTCATTATTTGAAAATCTTTAATATCTAATACTAGACCGAAAGTTGCACTGTATTTTGTGCATGTTGATTTTTGATAGATGTTTATTTTACTGAAACTGCAGCACTACCAACGAATATAGAACCTGAGAGTCTATATTCGTTGGCACTACTCATTAACTTTGAGTGTAAATTTTCATTTTTATATAAAACCAGCACCTGACACCCAGGAGCCTATCTCATCATCAAGAAAAATAGAATTCTGTGTAGGTATGTAGTACACACCTTTTTACTCTATCCTTTCATTCCAAATAAAATTTGTGGGGAACTGCCCCCCTTGCCTCCTCCCCTGTAAATATGCCTATACACAGCCTCAAACGGCATGGTATCAATACCCTATTAAAATAGTTTCAGAAATTCATAAGAATAATTATTATAATAAAAAACAATTCTGGCTAACCTCAGAAACCATTTTATATTGTATTCAAAGGTATTGGAAAAAGAATAGAAATTATCTTATTGATATTATCATTTTTAAATAAGTCAATGTGGTCTTCAATGTTCACAGCTCTAATTGACTATTAGCATGAATTAAATTGTTGCTAACAATACCTTTAAAATGTTAGTCATGTAAATAGTGTAACAAAGGACCTTGACACATGACTGAAGAATTTTTCTGGACAAATAAAAGGGGAAAAGTGTTCCATAAATTGACAGTTAATACTGTCTCAATATTAGTGACTACATTTTCTAATTATTTTTACTTAGAATTGATATAAACTTGAATTAGATATCATTAATAAATAAAGTGATTTTATTGCATTTCAAAATGACTTGAATTTGGCTGGTTTAGAGAAAACAAAATGTTTCTTAATACCCAAAAATGTGTTGTTTCCTTCTCCCAAAAAGTCAATGTAGCTATTGAAGACTATTACATTGGAAATTGTAAGGTTAAGAGGTGTAAGGAGGTTAAAGATCTGGGGGTGGTCTTTCAAGATAACTTCAAATTCAATACCCATTTCAGCTACCTGATAAACAAAGCATACAAAGTTCTTGGATTTGTCATAAGTAATAGCCAAGATTTGAGTGTAAAAACAACCATAAGACTTTATACATCTATGGTGAGGCCTCACCTTGAGTATGTCTCCAACATTTGGTTACCAAATTGTTACATCTACAGTAATGAAATTGAAAAATTTCAAAAACGTTTTCTGTGCTACCTCTATATCAAAAGGAATGACATATATCCTTTGGTATCTTATAGATCAATGTTGGCAACCTTACATCTGTGTTCTTTGAGTACTAGGAGAAAGACTGTTATCTTTATATATATAATTCTAAATAGTAGAAAATATTCTGATTGTGGCTTGATCAATAGTGTTAAGTTTAGGGTCCCCAAAATTTGCTTAAGAGTACTCTCACCTAATCTCTTGTACATTAACAATGGAAGCCCTTCGCCCTTCACTTATATACTCAGTGTCTGCAATGATATGCTGTCCAATAACATAATTCCTGACACATTTAATATGAAATTTGGTTAGCTTAGGTGCATATTATTGCTGCATCAGGATGCAAACCCTTCATAATATTGGCAAATCTGTGACATTGTCAAATACTTTTGTTCGTAAAGAGAATGAATTAATAATAGCCAATTTCTTATTAGAGAATATCTAATGTAGAAAATAATTTAATGAAAACTTATTTTCTTGGTACATTCAATTTTGAGGAAAAGTTTTATGCAGAAGCTTCAATCTGGTATTAATTTAATTTAGCAACCAAAACCCTTGATTGCCCAGGTTAGAATATCTTCAAAAATTAATGAACATGTCAGATAAATTATTATAACTTATGATTTAAAATCTAAGGAATGTTTCCATATTTATGCTCAAAAGCACAGTTCAAAGGTATTCCAGTATATCAAGTACATAATAGATGTAAAAATTCTCAATTGGATATTATCACCACCATTTTCAAATAATTTCAATGTGGCTGGCCTTCAGTGTTCAAATGTTTAATTGACTATTAGCAACATGAATTAAAGTGCTGCTAACAATATAGAAGTATTTATTGTAAAGGTCACAAAAAATGTAAAAAATTAAATCTTTGTGTATGATGATTAAAATTACTGAAGCAAATAGTGTTACTATTAGTTGTGCAATCTTGTAGACTTCTTTTACAAGCCTTGACATACAGACAAACTTTGTTCTTTGAATTCTATGGAATGCTATAACCTTTTAGTTCTTGCTTTGGATTCTATTAGAAATACTTTTGAAAAAGTTCAACAGATTTGTTTTTTAAGAAGACTAAGAATTAAAAAAAGTAGTTCTTTATGTTTTCTGTGAAAATCTTCCTAATTTTCTTTACCATTAATACATATTTGAATTATACATATGCAGTCTTAAAACCAATTATTCTAAAGAATTTTTAGTTTTGTATGAGTGGTTGGTTATATTTTAAATACATGATATACCCACTTTATAATTTTGTTGTAATAATATTTCACAATGGAGAGGCATGTTTGTAAATAGCTACATTATTATCAAATTTTAGGTCATAAATAAAATCATAGAAAATATTTTAATAAATTTCTAATCTAAATATCCCTAAAATATTTAAAGATAAGATAAATTGCCTAACATCTTACTCTCTTTTAAAAAGTTTTCGTTGTTATTAACAGATTATCATTTTCAAAATACTTCTAAAAATAACACATGGCTACATTCTAATACTTCATGTTATGTATGCATGTTGTTTACTATTGTGACAAAAAAATTAGGATAAAAATAAATACTTGGTGTAATATTTAGCGGCTATTATACATCTCAGTTTGATATTTTTAGATTTTGCATAACTTCTGTATTTTTGGTTAAAAATATAAAGTTAATTAATGCTTTTTTAAAGGCGTCACGAAATATAAGCCAAAATAAATATTAAGAAATTGTTAATAACAATACTTATCATATGTGGAACATTACTACTTATATTTTAATTTTTTGTGATAGTTTTAGTTACTATAACATTACAAAAACTTCTTATTTATGAAGTACTTTGTTAAAAATGGAGGACTTACTCCAGTCCACAGTACTCTGACTCAAGTGATGACTATAGTCCGAGAGTCAGTGACAGATATGAACGACCAATTTCCTCTCGTTCAATACTTGCCCCAACCTTGACGCAATTTTTTGTTTAAATAATAATATAAACAATCAACAAAAAAAATCAAATGAGAGGAAAGGAAGGAATTTTATCACGTTCGTATTAGCAGCTGTCGTGGAATCCACCATGTTGCAACGAGCTGATTTTTGTTTTGTTTTTTTTCGTTAGAGTATTGTTCCAACTGTTGTTTGACAAATTTTCAACCGGAAGGAAATCAATTAAAATATTTTTTACGGGATTGGGGCGCTCCCATGCCCCAACCCTACCCACGATGAGCCAGCTGACGTTCACGGCGGTTCAGGGGATAACTAAATAAAGCTTTTTACAAAATATTGGCCGAGAGGAAATGATTGACCCCAAAATTGTCACTGTTCTTTTGATAATATGACAGCAAATCAAGTGTTATTCACCCAACCCAATTTAGGAATTTTTTTTTTGGAAATTAGAATTTGTTGTTTAATGTTTATCAGCCTAGTCCTTGATTTTACTATTAGCATGGTGTGTGTGTAAATATGAAATGTAACTCTTTTACCAGGCCATTTCCATTTCTGTAAATATAAACGACTATTATGATTGTTAATTGGTCCGTTTTCAGAGTCTCCTACATCTAACGGAATATCATTTTTCTGAAGTCGATGCCAAGTTAAAGTGAAAATAATTAGGAATGTGCATTAATGAGTTCAATTATGCTGTTCTACTTGGTACCGACGTCAGAAGAAGTATTTTATTGTTGAAAAAAAATTATTTGAGGTTTGTTGTATTTGTCAGTTTATAGTTACACTGCTTTCTTCATTAACCACAGTAGTCATGATAAAAAGTACTGGTTTAAAAGATATTAAAGCGAATAACGAAAATCAAAAGTTCCCGCACTTATTTCCGAAACTACTTAATCACAATACGGACTTTACGGCCCCACTCGTGCTTCACAGGAAATCCGACACAAAAAAATAAGAAAAATATACTTGACCTCGCACCTGTTCACCTGTTCAATTTTTTTCACCAAGGTTCTTGAAGATAGTAGAGAAATACATGATTTCTATTTGGACTAAATGTTTCTTGGGAACATTTGAGAAACATGAACTATTTGTTGTAAACATATCGTTTGATTATTGAGAACACTAGTATTAATCCTCTAGACTGTTTCTGTTTTTTTATTGTTTAAATTACCCTGTATAACTATAATTTTACTTCGACCCATATGTCAAGTATAAGCAACAATTTATATTCCACTGTATATGCAACTGCTTCTAACGTTTTTTGAACCCTCCGCCCTATAACTCAATATCCTAACTGCATATGTTTATTTAACAATTTGTTTAACGTTCTTTGATCCCCTCTCTATAACTATATTTTACTTCAGTCTTATTTCAATCACCTTGTATATGCAACTACTTATGTGCACACAATTAAACATTTTTTGAACCAACCTGTATAACGTTAATGCTTTTCCACCTTATATTTTAACCATCCTATATATGCAACTGATTATATACCACCCAATATAATATTTATTGGTAAGATTTTTTGAACCCACCTGTATAACTGTAATTGTACTTCGCCCTATATTTCAACTGCGCACATTGCTTGCTGCTTGAATTTTGATGCACGCACACACACACCTACCACCGTATACCGTATAGAAAAGATTGCTCACATAACATTTTTTCTTTTCGATACACTAATGGGATATTTTGTGCCATTTCATTCGACTGTAAGCCCCGTAAAATGAAACCCCTTACAAACGGCCTGTTCGATATAGTTTAATGGCATCTTGATATTTAAGCTATATATTTAAACTTGCAAGGTTTAAATATTATGAGTTATTTAACCAATCAGAATCATAACTACATTGCTTTAAAGGTTTTCTCGCAAATGTGATTTTCTTTCGAGGGCTTATTAATTTACGTGAAGTTTTACAATGCTCCCATTTTACAACAACTTAATTTTACAACCATCTGTAAGGAACATAGTAAATATGAAATCTTGGAGTACATTCCTTCATTGATTTATTTTCTTTTGGTGTTGTTTTACTGTATGTAAATTCACTTTGAAAGTCTATATTTCGACATTCAGTTTCGAATAAACCATAACTTTCCCTAAGTTTATCGAACTGACGTTTTTTAAAAGGTTTTCTCATAGAAATATATTAGTAGTTTTTTATAGATTTGTATGTCCACATTAATTTTAATTAGGTGATTATAATAAAAAACTTACTAATAATTAATATTAAACTATATAAATGTTTAAATTCAAACTAGTTTTTATTAATTTGCTGATATAATTGTCGTGTCACAAAACCTATTAAACTTGTTGAGCCAAGTTCAAATCTCATCATCTGAGGACTTTTCTCTTTTTGTACGTTTATTTTAACAGCATTTCATGTTATGAAATCATTGTTATTTGATATAATATATGTGCCTGCACAAGCTAATACTTACCTTTTGTTTTATACCATACCACCATCATTTTTATATTATAATGCTCAAGATTTAATTTCCATCTTTGTATTTTTACTATATTACGTTTTTATATGATTAATATATTCAGGACTATGCCAATGGAACTGAAAATACTTTTGTTTCATTCAATGAGGACAAAGTTTATGAATTGGTACGGTAAGAAAGTAATCGAAAAATTTCCTATTTTCAAAATTTTTCCGCCTTCTCTGCCTCAAAAAGAGTGTTCAACCTCTTGAAATCTTGAAGACTCCATGGATCTTTAATCGTACAGCCAAGTGAGGTATGACCAAAGTTCAATGAGTGAATGAATCTTATACTCTACTAAATTAGGACCTTTAGAAAACAGCATCGTCAATTATTAGAAAATCCATATGTTTACTTGCTTATATAATTAATATTGTTACGAGAATTCATCCGACAGCTGGTGCAATCGGCCATCAACCAGTTCATGGAACATCTCTTTGTAGAATGCAATGTAAAATATTTAAATTGATTGAGCCGTTTTAAAGAAAACAGTGTAGATTCATTGAAATTCACTGAAATGTAGTCCTTTAATTACTGTTTTTTTCTGATTTTCTGGAAAACCGTAAATCTGACATTATATAAAATTATAGGGACCTTTCCTTAATACAATGCTGTTTGAATCATAAAAATTGCCCAAGTCGTTTTTGAATAGTCATTGAGCTTACAAAAAAAAAAGATGCAGACGTATTGATAACCTTATCCTTTTTTGGAAGTCGGTGAAAAATATAATCCTAAATCATTTAAATTCCGTAATAAAAATAATCCATGAAATTTTAATATTCTTAATCAATTTTTTATCTTTTCTGTAGTCTGAACCAATCCGTGTTGTAGTCACCGGAGCAGCCGGTCAAATCGCTTACTCCCTTTTGTACATGATCGCAAAAGGTGATGTCTTCGGCCCCGACCAACCTCTCATTCTCCATCTTTTGGACATTCCACCGATGATGGGCGTATTGGAAGGGGTCGTAATGGAACTGGCTGACTGCGCCATCCCGCTACTTCACGGCGTCGTACCAACTGCCGATCCAGCTGTTGCTTTTAAAGATGTATCAGCTGCCTTTTTGGTTGGCGCTATGCCAAGGAAAGAAGGTAAGAGATATATTATGTACTACAAAATTTTACTGAATCTTAACTGATGATCAAGTTTTACCCTCTAATATTAAAATTCATAAAACAATAATATGAACGGAAAACGACATTTTGTTTAAAACGAAATCATAAATTAAAACACATATCACATACCATGAGATTATTATTGTTATTATGAGAGTAAATATTTTTGGTTTCCCTGTGAAACTGATAATTTTAAATTTATCAGTCATTGATAAATGGTAAATTATTATGATAGCAATAAATTTGAAATACAATCTAAAAGAATTTTGCAATAGTTCTCAACAGTGTAATTTTTAATAACACACAAGTTTTTGGAATGAATGTAAAAATAACTTATATGATGTAATGGCTTCACTAAAAGCAGTTAAAAACAATTGAAATTATCCTTGACTTGTGTTCTATTAGTATAAGTTCATGGTTAGATTGAATTTGAACAACTAGACTTGATTGATTAAACGTTTTTGATGTTGCAAATATTTTAAAATATTTATATACAATTTTAACCGCATGTCAGACACTTCACACAGTCAAATTTGAAGATAATACATTTTATATAATGTTCAAAAATGGCTATTGTTGGTGTTGAAGAATTAATAATAATTGGTACAATTTCAGTTCCAAATTAGACCCAAAAATTTGATGCTTAAGTAGAATACAATGACAAAGGCTGATGTCAGACTGTAGCTTAAACCCTAATTTAAAGGAGAAAGAGGTCAACCTCAATTTGATCTTGAGCGACATGTACACCGAATTGTAAGCTTTATGGTATGGGGTGCTCTTGCATATGGAAGTAAGTCACCTTTAGTCTTTCTTCGGGGCAACATCACAGCGCAACGTTATCTTCAGGAAGTAGTGAAGCCATATGTACTCCCATACCGTAATCTGCTAATGGATCCCATATTTCACCAAGATAATGCTCGACCACACGTTGCTCGAGTTAGTTTAAACTTTTCTGAAGAGACCCATGTGAATCTGTTGCCATGGCCGCCCATATCCTCCGCACATAGAACATGTAGCTTGGGATAGTCTTCCTCAAGAAGCAATAGACCACCTTATTGAATCATTGCCAAGACGTGTTGGGGAGTGTATAGATAATCATGGAGGACAAACACGTTATTAACAAATTTAATAATAAAAAAAATCATGGGAAACTGCAGCCATGACGCCAACCACGGGCCTGACCTAACCTAACCTAACCTAACCTGGCAAGAGCTCCCACAGAGCTAAACACTTTTGATATGTAGTATATCTGGTTTAGTAAATTTTCCCCTAAACGCACGCTATGTGTGCCTTAGAGGGAGTGTGATGCCATACATTGTATGGTCAAATCGGAAAAAAATTAAACTCCTTGGTGTTTTTTTATTCAAATTTTAATCATTTACTCCTTACTATAGCATCTATGTTTTTCCAAAACAATATTAAATTAAAACTTTGTCGGTTAGTTTACATGTATTATACATTCCATAAACTATTAACACTATTGATGTTACACTTGAGACAAAATAAACAGTGCAATGTTATTAAGAAATAATATTTTAATTTTTAGTGCACAGAAGGTTCAAAATGTTATCTTACCTTGCTCAGTATGATTTTTGTAAGTTTATAAGAATTGTTATATTCATCTCGATGTATTTCAGGTATGGAACGTAAGGACCTCCTTTCAGCCAACGTCAAAATATTCAAAGTACAAGGGGAAGCTCTTGATAAACACGCCAAGAAGGACGTCAAAGTTTTAGTTGTCGGCAACCCGGCGAACACCAACGCTCTTATATGTTCGAAATATGCGCCGTCAATCCCCAAAGAGAATTTCACAGCTATGACCCGCCTTGACCAGAATCGAGCTCAAGCTCAAATTGCTGCTAAAGTTGGAACCTCCGTAGGAAACGTAAGTAGTTATTCTAGTATTCCAAACACCATTGTAAGTAAAATTGTAAAGAGCATAAAGATATTCCTCAAGAGGAATTTATTGAAGCTTTCAATCTGACATTACAGTCCACATGTTTTGGTTTTAAAAACAATGTTTTTATGCACTAGTATCAAATGTCATTGCACAAATGATGATGAAAAACCTTGAGGAGACCATTCCCAATAAAGTTAGTAACTATTACTCTTACGTTGCCAAAATAGGAATTAATCATCTTCAAAACTAATTTTGAGAATAAATAAATTGGTAGTAAACTAATTCTCTGGACGCACGAATAGGGATTAAAAAAGTACCGAAAATTTCCATCATATTCAAGAAAAACCAACTGGAAGGATCGAAAAGATAATAGTGGTATAAAACGGCTGACGTACAGCAAGAGAAGTTCAGTAGATAGCGAAATAGCAGATCTTTTTAAAGTAAATATTTTTGTAACGGAACTTGTGAATTATCTTGGTGTAAAGAAACAAAAATTGTGGATTATATTTAGTGTTTTAGAACGTAAAGAAAATTTAGAACAATAGTAATACAGAATGGTTTACAAAACCAACTTGATCGTAAAATGTAAAAACGTACAAAATAAAACAAAAATTTGCAAAAACAAAAAAGTGTATTCAATTCCTTGCAATGACTCAATACAGTATATATGGGGCAAACAAATCAATATTTGATAATATATTTAGAAGTCATCAATATGGCAAACATAATAAATCCAGACTGGCGAACCTTGATATCATTCTCTTATTTAACTTTTATTTTCTGTAGGTAAAAAATGTGATAATTTGGGGCAACCATTCCTCAACTCAATTTCCGGATGCCTCCCATGCGGTCGTTCAACTCGATAAAGAAGTACCTGTCCCAGAAGCCATTAAAGACGACAATTTCCTCAGAACAACATTCGTTCAAACTGTACAAAAAAGAGGTGAGTCAACAAATCCATGCACACCTGACCTCTGTTGTTTACTAGTGATGTGATGTTATTAACATAGCTGTTTTTTTAAGAGAAGTCTTTCAAGGCACTGACTCAACAGTGAATAATAATCTCTTCTCAAAATCACTTAAAGGATAATTGTATGAATATATTTGAAAATAATTCCAAAAATAGATAAACATGTGAGCCAAAAGTATGGAAACCTTTGAATCTCTTCATGAATATTTTTTTTTTGAAAACTGATAAAAACAAAAGTTTTAGCATTTTCCTTTGACCTTGACTGAGAACCACAATTTTCTATTCCGATTTCGGAAAGTACGGAAAACTTTACGTCCAAATAAAACCAAGACCACGACCTTGGCCTTCAATGTCATTTCAAATTCAATGTTTTTTTATAGAAATGACAAGTTCATCCGATTTTGGTGAAAATCTATTGGTTTTTCAAATTGCGTCCGCCATCTTGGATCCGCCATTTTGAATTCTCTAAATCTGAAATCAGATTCGTAATCAGCGACCTCATTTATCTCCCTATACCGATTTTGGTGACAAATCTTGATTTTTTCAAATAAAAAGCCATTTGACCATGGCAGCGATCAAGGTCATGAACGAGGTCATGGTCAAAGTCATCCGGGACATACAATTTTCCGCTCTTTCCGAAATCTGAATAAAAAATGGCGGTTCTCTATTGAAACAATGCATTTGACCTCTATACGACCGTCAATGTCATGGTCAAGGTCATGGTCACCATTAGATAGGCAGGGGAAAATGCTAAAACTTTTGTATTTAGCATTTCCTGAAGAGTTACTCAAAGGTTTCCATACTTTTAGCTCACCCTGTATAATATACCCATGTAATAAGTTTAACACATACAAAATAAAACCTCAGCAGCTTGTTTACTGTATCCCAATTATTGGAGAGTTTTAATATTAATCTGAAAAATACAACATTGCTCTTTTAAGAATTGATATGATCGATATGTCACTACTATGCCTATATAATTCAGCTAATTTTTCTTACTCAGATTGTATTCTATGTTGCAGTTCCATTGGCAATTTTGCCGCTTACACTGCTTTTTCATTTAATAATAAAATATTCTACGTAACACTAAATGAGCAGATCTCTTCCTCAACAGTAACCAACAATTATGAGTTTAGTTTCTCTCCAATAGATGGCGGCAGGATTATTGACAGTTAAAACTGTTATCTGTTTAGAGCTTGTACTATATAGAGGTAGCCTGCAATGCATAAATATCGTGGTACGACTAAGGAAAGGACAATAGAGAGGGCAAGAGGCTATTTCACTCGGTTGAGAGTTACTTCCAATAAAATACATTCAGCTGCTTCCACCACCAAGTTAAATAGCCTGTTACTATCTCTATTCACCCTCTCTTTCTAGCCTTACCACGATGTTTGTGCATTGCAGGCTAGCTCTAAAGTTATCTTTTATCTTCAGTTGTTACATTGAATTAGTAATAACAGTGGTAACTATTATTTAAAAATAGCAGTCTCACGCCTTTCTATTGTTTAGGGTGGCCTTATTTCAATGCTTTTTACTAGTTCAATTTTTTTCTTACAGGTGCTGCCGTTATAGCAGCCAGAAAAATGTCTTCCGCCATGTCGGCAGCCAAAGCCGCCTCCGATCACATGCGAGACTGGTTCTTGGGCACGGCACCCGGTAAATACGCCTCCATGGGCGTGTACAGTGACGGCAGTTACGGCGCCCCCAAAGACGTCATTTTCTCGTTCCCCGTAACTGTTTCGAAAGGCAAATGGAGCATCGTTTCCGGTTTGAACATCGACGATTTCGCCAAAGGTATGCTGGCTACCACCGGTAAAGAGCTGGAGGAGGAGAGAGCTGAGGCTGTGGCCATCATTGAGGCATGACTAGTTAATAAGCTTTGAAAAGTCTAACTAGAATAGGGATGGATTTGAGGCACGTGGCGATTCACATATTCGAATGGTGAGTATAATTTAAAACTATTGGATTTTTTTTTTGGAATATTTAAGTCGAAATTGATCCCGACAGTATAAGAATAAAGCAAAAAGCAGTATTTTCTATTTAATTATAATTACAATAAATTTGTGGTCGGAATAAAGTGAAAAATCAAAAATTTTATTTGGAAAGACATCTTAGACCAGATATTTTGGAGTGCTTCTTGTATCATCTAAAACAAATTCCTCGAAGTTTCCTTGGACTTCCATCGTCTTGAAGTGGTTGATCTCACAACGTTTCAATACCTGTGTATCTGCTATCGTCATCAGGTGAATTTCCTATCATGACCGGTTAAGGGTATAAACCCTTAACCGGTCATGCGTCGCAGGTCATGGTCAGTCGGTCTTATCTGGTTATATTTTCGTTTGAGATTATATATGCTGTCTCTATGCATTTTCTTTTGTACCAGTGCTCCTCCTTGTGAATTGCTTTAGCCTGGTCCCAGTTGATATTATGGTGTTCGGGTCCATGCGTGATTAGCTAGCCCAGACTTCGTTACCTCTGCCTTTTGAGTAGCTGTGCGGTGGTTCTTAGTCCTGGTCCCCAGCGGTCGCTTTGTCTCTCCAATGTAAAGATTGCCACATTCACACGGTATGCTGTATATACAGTTATGTGGTATTGCTGGTGCGTCGGGCCTCGTTCTTGTTATCATGCTCCTCAAGGTGTCGAAACTTACTAAGCGATGTTTTGGCCCAAGTTCCATGGATCCTATGATTTCGACAAAGTGTCGACTGTCTGTCTGTCTGAGAGGTAATCCAGCCTTGTGTATCTTGGGTAGTCCATAAAGATCTGGTGGTTTGCTGTGATGTGGCGTCAATTTTCTCCTTGTCTCGGGTAGAATGTATTCAGCATGATCTCTGAGCGTATTGTAAGTTTTCCTTTCTATTTTGGATGTTGGATCAGTAGGCAGTGGCTTGTATTTTCCCTTCGACAGTACTTCGTCTATTTTCTTGTTGTATACCGTTCTGTCCATCAGGATGGTGGCATTTCCTTTGTCAGCTGGTAGAATGATGATAGATTTGTCGTCCTTAAGTGTTTTTATGATTCTCCTTTCAGATTCGTTGATGTTTTGTTTGATGTGTTGTGTTTCTCAATTGCGGTTCTAACTTTCCATCGGAATTCCTCCAGTTGCGGTGTCTCTATGCTGCCTATTGCTGACTCCACGGAACTGATGATATCTAGTACTTACAATTTTTTTGGAGCTACAGCGTAGTTTAGCCCCTTAGAAATCAATGTTTCCTCGAACTCTGGATGACAAGTTCACCACTGTTTTCTTGTTGGTCGTATCCTTCGGCAGCTGCTTCCTGGTAACTTTGTTAAGTTTCTCAGTGTGCACCTTTTGGCCGTTTCGTCTGATGTTGTCACAGTGTTTTTGAATCGAAGCAAAAATCGTCATGTGGTCCTCCTCGTGTGTGCATCTTCTGATTTCTTGAAACCTTTCTTCTGCGTCCTTCAAACTAACATCTAAACCAAAATTCTGAGAAAATATATTATTTAATAAATTAGGTCGAGATTCAGTTCTCACGTTTTTTGAATGCTTTGTGAAAAATTGAGGACCGCATTCTAAAGAGCAGGACATACCAAGAATTTTGAAATAATACTTATTGTATATATTTTGGCATACATTTTAACAAATGATTTTTATAGAATTGCTGTGTAAAGTTGAGAACACTAGTAGATTTGATGTTTCTTATAAATCTCGCTCTCAATATATTTTGTTAGTTTTTAATATTTTCACTTCATATTGAATTTTTTAACCGATTTCACAAAGTTCTCAGTTTGTCTGTTTACATATTGTTTATTCGTTGTAGCCGACTTCCAAAAAGGAGGAGGTTATCAATTCGTCGGCAGGTTTTTTTATGTATGCTCAGTAATTATTCAAAAACGGCTTTGGAAAATTTGATGATTTAAACGGCATTATATTAAGGAATATTACAGAAAGGTACCATATCATTTTCTATAACGCGAGATTTATGGTTTTCCAGAAAATCAGGAACAACAGTAAGTAAGGGACTACTAATCTACACTGTTTTCTCTACAACTCCTCTATAACGTAAAACATACCGTTTTCTCAAAAATCGTAAAAATATATTCAACAACACGGTAAACATTAATGTAAATGTCAAATTTTCATCATAAATATCTAGCTTAAATGTCAAGATATGCCATGAAAAAAGTATATCGTACAGGGGGTGTTTTTTTACGGTTTTTATTGTAGTCGAGTGCACTGCCACAAAATATTTAATTAGTGTATCGAATAGAAATTTTTTTAGGTGAGCGATGTTTTCTATTTGGTATAGGGTGGTAGGTACGTGCGTGCATCGAAATTCATGTAGCAAGCAATGTGCACAGTTAAAGATTAGGCAAAGTAAAATTACACTTAGACAAGTGGGTTCAAAAAATCTTACAAATAAATGTGATATTGGGTGGTACGTAAGCAGTTCCATATATAGGATGGTTGAAGTATAAGGTGAAATAGAATTTAAGTTATAAAGGGTTGTTCAAAAAATGTTCTATTGGGTGACACATAAGTAGTTGCTTATACAAGCTGGTTGAAATAAGAGTGAAGTAAAACTATAGTTGTACAGAGTGGATAAAAAAACGTTAAAAAAATGGTTAAATAAGCATATGCAGTAAGGAAAGGATATTCGAGTTATAAGGCGGAGGGTTCAAAAAATACTGGAAGTAGTTGCATATACAGGATGATTGAAATATAAGGTGAAGTGGAATTATAGTTATACCGGGTGGATAAAAACATTATATAGTGTGAAATATAAATAGTTGCTTATACTTGGAATATTGGATGAAGTAAAATTATAGGCATACAGGGTGATTTAAACAACAGAAAAATAGAAACGGCCTATAGGGTGGAGAGGATTAATACTTATACAGTGCGGTTGCAAATTTCTGTAGAGTTGAATGATAGTTGTTGATTCAGAAAATGATTGACAAATAATTTATATTGGTGATCAATACACAAACATATACAGGATGAATTAGAGTTACGCTTATAGAAAGTGAGCCAAATAATAAAACAAATAAAATGTTAAAAAATGTGTGGATAATATAAAATAAATAAGAGAGGGAGAGATGAGGATACGCTAAAATAAGCAATAGAATTGTACCTTAAAGCCAGTTGGATTGGTTCTTTTTTACAAATAAATTATTTTATGCGTGTTTTGCGATTATTTGAAATCAGCTTAAGGAATTTAGATCTTTTAAATTGAATACTGCTAAGGAGGATCCCGAAGTGGCCCCATATTTTTTTCAAGAACAGCTTTTACCGTTTTTTAGAACATTTGCAAAAACTTTTTAATAGTTTCTTGTATCATATTCTAGTGGAGGTGGTAGTATTAAAAAAATGATATGTCTCCCTTCAGAACCTGGGGTGTAATAAACTGAAAATTGATTGGAATTAAGTCTAAGTAAATGTCAGCTAATCAACTTCAAGATTGGTCTCCATATACAGTGTGTCTATTTATGTTGGAATCAACCGGAAAACTTTCTTATGAATAATTTTTAGAGAAAAAATTTATCTTCATAAACACATTTGGGTGGTCTGAAACATACAGGTATGGAAAACGTTTGACTGGGGTCGGCGAATGCTAACGTTAAACAAGGACGGAACTGCTACTATATGCATGAGACGAGGATTGTCGTTTTAAGTACGTCTGTTTCACGAGCATTCAAGGTAAAGCACGAGAATATCGTATCGTACAGCATCGATCGTCACAGAGCGACCGTCCGTTGTCCGTCTCTTTCCTCGGCAGTAATGTTTTATCAACGAAGGAGTATAATTATTTACGCAAATAATACGGATTTCGGAGCATTTTTCCTTTTCATGATTTATCGCAAAATTAATTGTCCGCTATTACGCCAGAAGGAAAACTTAACATTTTTTCCGTTTTAAAAATGAAATAAAATAGATACTCTTAAAAATAAAATAAATTAGTAACTGTTGTCAATAAGAAATTAATCATTAGCCTTATAATTATTTACAACATATCGTATGTTTTATTTTTAAGCGATTGGAATCGTCGGAATGCGGTGATTACCGCCCGAACACGTCCGAACTGGCGTCACACCGACTTCATTCTCCTGGTGCGTATTGCGTTGATTGATTCAAAATCGCATGGGATTCTACCCGACCCCAGAGAACGAATTTCCACACCTGTACATATACTATAATAATCATTACATGTCAATTTTCCAACTCTATATGAATATGAATTTTGCTTAAAATTAAAGTACCTTTATTTTAGATAATATCTAAAATTGTGCTGTTTCACTATAAATCGTATAAGTTGGTTACAACTCATTGTTTAAAAGGTTTTTTGTTTGGTACAAAATTGATACAATGAAAAGTTCTAATAGTTGTTTTATTACGGGAAGTGAAATAATGTAAAGATTCATTATATCAAAATGAGGTATTATTTCTTGAAAAATCCATAAAAATAACCATCATAAATCAGAGTATTCATTTAATTAAAGATTTTTGTTTCAGATTGGTGACCAGCATTTTATTGCTTTCTTGTAAACAGCTTCTATAGACAGAAGTTACTTAAGCTATTGATTTTATACACCGTTATAGTAATATTTTGTTTACTTCTACTAGTAAAATATTAAAATTTATGTAAAAGTTTTGCATTTGAACTATTTTCTAAAACTTTTATATACACTTTTTTTTAAATATACAAATGTATTACAGTTTGAATTTTAATGGTATTACCGATAGTATAGTGTCGTCATCAATGTAATATGTGATATGTCAATCTTAGAATTGTTAGTCAAATTAACCATCTGTAATAAATTTAGTAGATTGAAACTCCCTTTCACCCCAATTAAAAAAAAACTCAATTCCACAAAAAAAATATATTGTTTTTGTTGCATTTTAGTTAGATTTTTTAAAGCTTGTTGTTTTAGAAGAATATAGTTTGTTTCAGAAAATATTGAGATTTGTAAAATGTATTGATTATTAACAAATTATAAAAGAACGAATAGTTCAAAATAATATAATTGGTTTTAAAATTTCATCTCAATTTCAATATTATTTTACAATTCTAGATATTTTTGTTGTATAGTGAAGCCTAATATTGGGCACCTTTAATGATAATTAATTGTAAATTTTTTGTTTGTGTCCGTCTATTTTATTTTAATTTTTTTTTCGCTTGATAGCATTTATGGGGGTGGTGGGTTATTTGAATAAGTTGTGATTTGTTTCGTGTATATATAAATTCAAAACTTAATGTGGGAAAAATAAAATATTTTTATTAATTTGGTGCATTTTATTTTCAGATTGATTTATAAAATTTTATTAAAAAATCACAATACGCAAGAGTTTGTATATTTCAAATCTCCCAAACATATATTTAAAAAATAGGTTCGTAATGACAATTATAGAAAGTGGACAAGTTGATGAAGAAGATGGTGAAATTTTACGATTTACGCTTGGAGTTACTTCCACGCCTCCATATTCACCAGGTTTGGTCCCATCTGACTTCAGGGAATCGCTCGATCGTGGCTTTTGGTATAGACATGTGATTTAATAAAACACAAAATAGTATAGTGGGATCAAATCGCACGATATCGATGGCCAATCCCTCTGCGCCCTCAAATTTTTCATTCAGATGTCGATCATAGAGTCTGCTGTGTGGCACGCTGTACCCTCCAGCTGGAACCACATGTCGCCTACGTCAAATCTTACAAACATAACAGGGTGGTGCGTTCCCGCATTTGTTTAGTGTATTGTGTTCAATTTGATTGAATTACTTCATTGATTTTTAAACTTCTGCACCTTTTCTAAAACATTCCGTCGCGCTAATGCTAATTGTAAGTGTGTTTTTGCGTGTAAAATATAGACAGTGTTGAGATTCGTGTTTTGGATCCCAAGCTATTAAGACGCTTGGGAGTTTCGTGCAATGTACTCCGAACTTTTCGGTGGCTTTGATTCCGTCTGAAGAGACGCCGCTTTTTGTTGTCTTTTGCGTTACGATTCGCGAGTTTTTAGCTCCATTCGTGACGACCGCTAAACCGCTTTCATTTTGTTTCTTTTGTGTTTACAAAAGCGCATCATTTGTTGTTAAACCCGCATTTTTTGTATGTTCAATCAATGAACATTACGTCACTATTTTTTGTGTAACGTGTTGTCCAGACGAAGCTCTAAGAAACTGTTCCTGTTCACGGGGCTAGCCTATGAAGAAAGAAGAACCAAGAAAACACCCTTTGCAGAGCTTCGACGTAAAAGGTCAGTGATTAACTTTTATTTGGTGAATTACTTTACGTGTTTATTGATTGTTCCGCTAAAGGTCCTTCGTCAATTATATACTTGCATTGAACCAGCATTGAACTAAAACCGCAACATCGATTTCATACATTTTTTTGAATATTCTATTTTCTATATGTAATGTTTATCGAAGACATTACATAATACAGGGTCTATATCAGTCCTCGTTCTCAATGGTAATAATTACAGAACGAAATTTAAAAAATAAAAAGTTCGTAATAGCGTTTATAGAAAGTACACAATTTTACATTAAAAATAGATTTAATGTCAAATTTTAAAGTCCAAAAAAGATAATGGTTAAATTGAACAAACAATTAAAATTCGATTTGCTTGCATATCCCGCATATACAGCAGATTTAAGCATATTTGACTGCTGCTTGTTCACAGATCTGTTCAGGGTAAAAGATTTGTCTCCTAAGATGCTGCAGACTGGAAGTAAAGCAATGCCATTGGTTATATCGAATTTAAGGATATCGGACGATTGCGGCAAATTGGCA
Organism: Octodonta nipae; assembly: GCA_034190945.1. Taxonomy (NCBI): domain Eukaryota; kingdom Metazoa; phylum Arthropoda; class Insecta; order Coleoptera; family Chrysomelidae; genus Octodonta; species Octodonta nipae. Next base: position 140,049,624 of record CM067219.1, read on the forward strand.
CAGAACTGGGTCTTCAGGAAAACCCCCTAGAAGAAGTCTAGAGGGTTATATCGCGTAATTTTAGTGGCCAATTAACAAAGGCACTGCGAGAAGTAACCATACCCGCAAAACGTTCATTCAAAGTTCCAGTGTCCAATGGTACCACATGTGGTCTATGTCAAAATTTCCAAAAAAAAAACAGGCTCAAATTCAGACCCCATTCTTAATCAGAATAGTAACACAATGAAAGTAAATAAAACATTAATGGTAATTACATAAGATGTAAAATTTAATATTAAACATTCCAGCAGGTTTTTTATGAAACATTTTGTGAATACAATAATTAATATAAATAATATTTTTTTAATGTGAAATACTATTTACAATTTTAATTGCTTACATACCACCATATTGACCAGATCTGGCTCTGTCTGACTTCTACCTGTTCGCTCTAATGTTAAAGTTATAACCGCAACTGAAGTATCTTTTGACGCAAAACACAAATATAAAAATATATAAGAAAAGCATAGAAAGTGTAGAAAACGTTGGAAGCTGATTATATTAATGAATGTTGCAAAAATGTATTTTTACTAGTTAGCCTCGGGATATAATAACTCAAGTGTTAAAATCAGCGTTACCACGATTCGAACTGTCGCCCTTTATAGAAAAATACTTGACGCAATCCAAGTTAGTCTATACGGGGGGTTAGTGTATACAGGGTATAAACAGCAGGGGTGCAAATAATTAGAGAAATAATAATTTAGGTGTTTTTACAAACAGCCAACTTTGAATTGAAAACGGTTCTGAAACTTCAAATTTAGCTGCCAAACAGATGATGTAACTTTACAAATCACTTTAACATTGACAAACCATATTTCATCATTAAAAATAAATAGGAATTACCTACACTGACTGACTGAAAAAATATTGCAACATCGCGATAGTTCAATATGTTTCTTCTAACGAATAAAACGTCTGAATTCGTAGTTGTTGTGTTGTGTTGGTTTTATGTACATTCTAAGGACTAGTTTGTTTTTGTTTTCAGAATGATAATTGTGGCATATGTGGTTTTTATTTTTTCTGTGTTCTTTGAGAATAACACCACATAAACTTGAAAGTCTGTTTTCAATGGTATTAACACATTTTGTATTAATACCATTGAAAACGGGGTCTGATGTAGACCTTGCAACGTTTGGACTTTTAAAATATACAGAGTTTCAAGTTTATGAGGTGTTATTCCCAAAGAACTCAGAAAAAATAAAAACTTGTTTGGGAGTGTGCAGTTTGGAGCAGTTTTTGTGTTGAAAAACAACTTTGGAGTTTATTTATTAGGTAAGTGTTTACATTTGTCTTAACTAATATGTTTGTGAATAATTAGGTGGTTGAAATAGATTGTTTTACATTACATTGTCTCGAACTATTTCTAAATATAGCTTTTTATCTTTTAACATAATTGTTCAAGCCCGTAGCCAGCGGGGTGGTCAACCCTCCCCCCCCCCGAAATTTTGGAATTTTTAGTTTAACCTTTAACTGACGACCTATACGTCTCACAGACGTCAATATTTTTGTAATAATAATATTTTCTAAAATACGCGGCGCGCGGCTTCCCCTCCCGAGCTACCTTCCACTGCCGCCATTTTGAAGCCGCAGTCGACGTCGCGTAAGCGGCGAGGGCACACGTGTCCGTATCGAAGTCATCGCCGTCTCACAGACGTAAGTACGGTGTTTATGTAGAAAACTTTATACGTCTCTCAGTCGCCACCTCAGTGTTTGTGTATGCATGCTTATAGTGTCTCCTGGACGTAATGTCGGCTTATAAGTTTTATTTATTTTTACAGAATGCCTTATAAGAGAAAGACTGCTTCAAAGAAGCGGGAAACATCCGTGGTGGATGAAGCTTCATCTACCAATTCGAAACCTATAATTCGGAAACGGTCTTTGGTTGATAAAGTTCAGATTTCTGCACCGCCGAAAAAGACTCGAAAAAATATTAGGCCGTTGGAAGATCACGAAATAAGCGAAATTCTTTTAGCGGAAAGCGACGATTGACACAGGGGACCCTGATTTTGTTTTGGAGAGCAATCATAATACCGAGTCTGAACAATCTGAAAATGAAGATGAAGAATGTCAATATTATCCCGAAGTGGAAGTAGTTCGTATAGGAGTAATAAGTCCAGATTGTCGACAGCAAGTAGTTGAAGAAAATACAAATGAAATTGAAGTTTGTAAAAGTGAAATCAGTAACAATCAGAACGAGGAAGAGATTACAAATGAAGAGATTATAACAGAACAGCCTGAGCACATCCAGAATAGAGAGGGAGTTCACAATGAACAAGCTATTAGTGATGACCAGGAGCCAAATGGCGAGTTAACTACACACCGTCCTCGGTACTTTTATGGAAAAAATAGGTACAAGTGGTCATCGGTGGAACCTTCACGAGCATCGCGAGTACGTTCGCATAACATTGTTAATGTTCAGCAACAAGTAAGTCCAACTGAATTTACATGTTATGAAGATTTATGGAAGTTATTTTTTACTGAGGACATGATTGATAAGATAGTTAGGCATACCAATGCAAAAGTAAATAATCACAGAGCCAAATACAAGGACACTGGTCGATCTGAACTGGGACCAACTAACAAATTAGAACTTAAGGCATTCATTGGGTTATTGTTTTATACATCAGTATTTCATTCCAATCACGAGAACGCAGAGTTTATATTTGCAACGGATGGCACAGGACGTGAGATTTTTCGCTGTGTTATGTCCAAAAACAGATTCTTAATTTTACTAAACTGTTTGAGATTCGACGACGCTGAAACACGAACTGAGCGATTAAAAGATGATAAACTCGCTGCAATTTCAGAGTTATTTTCTACTTTCTCTTGCACGGGAATTGGTCCTACCTGAAATGAAATTACGCGTGTACAATGAAAGGATCCCACGCGAATTACGGCTCACTATAGAACGAGTTATTGGACTCACTGATATGCCTGAGCTTACACCTCCAAAACAAAGTTCTGATCCTGATCCAGGTATTCGAAAGACGTGTGCAATATGTCCCAGTAGAATGAAAAGGCGAACAAAGTACTTTTGTCATCAATGCAAGAAACCTATGTGCCTTACATGCTGCCTTCAAGTCTGCAGTGACTGCAAAGTGCGGAAGTAAAATGTGCCAAATATATGCGTTGTCAGTTTTTTTATTTTTATAGTTAGAGTTTCTAATTTCGTTTTATTTTGATACATATTTATAGAAGTAAGGATTTTATAAGTCACTTTGTTAAAAATTATAATAGTTTAAAAAGACTGAAGACTTGAACTATGAAGACGCGAGATGTAAGACCGACATCTAGGATTTTCAAGAGAATCTGTACACAGAGGTTCCGAATCTGGAGCCGTTCCGTGTAATTGCTCTCCTCGAAGAGAGTATTCAATATCTCTGACAGGTGAAGTAACCTAAAAATTTTATCGTGACATTCTGTCCTAGGAGTTAAGGGAGAACAGCAATTACACGGAACGGCTCCAGATTCGGAACCTCTGTGTACAGATTCTCTTGAAAATCCTAGATGTCGGTCTTACATCTCGCGTCTTCAAATTTAACGAAATGCATCAAATGCATAAAGAAGTGTTCGAGAGGACATTCAATTGTGGGAAGCGCAACTGATGAAGGTTCCCGACCAGAAACAATATATATTATATTTTTATATATAATATATATTGTCTTGCGTACAAAGGAATGACACCTCGAAGAGAGTACTTGAACTATGTTCCTAAATTTAGTAAGCGTCATAAGCGATCTCATAACTAAATGTTGATTATCTTTAAATTTGAAGTTTAATTTATATATTTATATTTAATTTCATTAGCTAAGGCTATTTATCTTACAATTGTAAAAGTTATAAGTCATTTGCATGCTTATATAGTTTTATTTTTATTACTTTTATTTTTACGTCTGTGGGACGTAACCGCGGTGTTTGCGTTTTTTTTAGACCAGGTCGTCAGCCAAAGGTTAAAAATTATATTTTGACTAATTAATCATGTTTTTCATTAGATTAAATGTTATATTTATACAATTTCATATATCCTGGAATTACATGAACTTAAATATACATTTTGCAGTCCTAATCAACCTTCTTTTAGGTATATATGTACTACTTCAGTAAATATTGTTTACTTAGTGTATTTTCTTGCTTATTAAGGCCAATAGAACGTAGAAGCATAAGAGTTTTTTTGTTTGGTTCGGTGTATACGAGTACTACCTCCACCTAGGATATATGCAATCAAACTATTTACAGTCTGTATATAATCTTACATGTCTCAGGAATTATTTGTCGTGGTAGGCTATGGCTTTAGTTGCATAATGTCTTGGGCATATTAATTTTGACAATTCGTATTTAAAATCGTAACTTGTGTGTGAATATGAGAGATAAAGATGGATGGAGGTATATTTCAATACAATTTTTGAGATTTTAGACGTTTTTGACATTTTTTGCTTTTGACATTTGTGCTATGTTTGAAGTATTTGACGTTTTCGACTTTTTGACGGGTTTTGATATTTTTGTCGTTACTAACTTTTTGATATTTTCTGCCTTTTTTGACAGTTTATGAGACGTCTATATTTTTTGTGTTTCAGCATTTTATTAATTTGTATATTTTGAGATTTTTTTATATTTTTTGAAATATATGATATTTGGATTTTCTTGATATGTTTCTAAGTTTTGACATTTTTCATTGTAGACATTTTAACAACAAACTACTAAGTTCTTGTTATTTAAGGAGAATTATTACCATTTTTACGCCTGCAGAATTTTTTATTTCCGAGGAATTGATTTTCTCTATAAATAAAAGAAGTCGTCATCTAGTAATGGAATATATATATAAATAGGCTAAGATAAAACGATTAGGTCCCATTTTCTCCTCTGTTTCTCAACCGAATTTCTTCATTTTTGTTTTGTTTAGTAGCTACTGACGACCACAGATCAAAAACAAGACTGACGACCTTCAGTGCCAAACAACCAGTGTTCCCAACTCTCAAAAATTTATCTCCCTAAAGCCTCAATCAAAAACCCCTAAAATCCCCACAATTACTAAAAATTCCCCCTGAAAAAAAATTTATTATTTATAAAATAAACAACTTAATTATTTTTAAAATGAATAATGCATGAAAAATAGTTAATAAGTAACAAAATATCATTAATTAATAAATTTCAAACAATAAATAAATAATTTCACTTAGCAACATCTCTTTAAATTTTTTATTTATAAATTATCGAAAACTTCGAGTAACAAATCATTTTCTTCAGATTCTGACTTTTTAAAATCGTACATATTAATTGATGGATTTATAATAAATGTCCAAATTAAACATGCGAATAACTAATATCAATCAACGTAATCGTAGTAAACATAAATGCAGTTTTTATTCTGTCCTCAATAATAAACATCTCTGTAGTCTTAAAAGTAAGCAATCATCAGACTAGATGTCGCTAAAGCGATATGTATAAAATTAAACTTGATCTGCTAGAATGGATTACCTCAGTACTTATACTGCTTATTACACCTGTATTTTGCTGAATTTGAAAAAAAATATATTGAGAGTTATGAAAATCCCTAAAAAAACCCATCCCACTTTTTTCCCCCTAAATTTGGGGGGGAAAACCCCTAAGTTGGGAACGCTGTAAACAACTGACAGTCCGCCGCCGCCAGACCGTCAAAACTCAAAACCTTGAGTAATTATACATAGAGGGACCGATCGACCGATCGTTAAATGCTGTTATATACTTAGAGCATGTACTTCTGGAAGTGGCATGCAAGCGTTGTTATTGTTTAGTGGTAAAATAGTCAATGTAGTAGATCAGTATTGATTTTTCGGACGCGTTGCAGTAACTTTCATATTAAATATTCTGTTTTTAATGTGAATTTAATTATTTGATTAATATATTATCATCACAACCTTCCCGATGGTATTGTGTAAAAAATTGTCATATAGCGGACAATAGAGAATGTATTAAATATTGAAGTTCTCTTAGGGTTGATGGTCCTCACTTTTCTTTAATATTCATGAACTTGATTAAAACCGCAAATGACGAAAACTTTTAGGTTTGCAAACAACAATCTTCCAATTATTATATCGAATATTTTGCCAGGAGCAGTTCCAGCCAAAAATTTGGGGGGTCATTCATTTGACAAAAATATTTGGAATACCGATATTTGATTACATTTTTATTTTCTTTTTATTTCAATAGATTTGTCAATATGAGTAAACAATTTTGGTCATTACATCCACTTCTCCGATTTCTCCACAACTCTGTTTCTTATAAAAATATACCTTTACAATTTCATAAAATAGAGTCGAATTTCGACCACTGGACGAACACCAGTTTTCGTAAAATCACGATCCACATGTCTATTAATAATTAAAAATTAATCTCACATTACTGTGTATTTTTTTCGGTTCTAGAAAAATAGTATATTTTCATTTGTTTGATAACGGAATTTTCACAAAATGATGATACTTGGTTCAATTTATTTTAGGAGAAGAGTAGATATGTAGGTATTCCAATTTTTGCGCCCAGATCACTTTGTGTTTCTGAAATATTGAATTTTACTAAAACCAATAGTGATCCCGGCAGTTCTTCCATCTTTTTCTGGTCAGACGAGTAGGTATAAAACCAATTTTCACACCTGCATCAGTTGTTGTTTTTAAGATACTGAGTACCTACCTGTGTACCTAACCTTAAAAAATTTAAACGCACTGTAGATTGATAAGATATTTTGGATTAAGTTAACTTAAACTGACATAAAATCATGTATTTTCTTTCTGTTCACCAGAAAAAATTTTGGACACTCTGTTTGAGGACATCAATTTTCAGCATCAATTAGGGAAACCACAACGAAAAAAATATGTACCGCCGGTATTGCAGACCAATAAAAAATTCATAAAGTTTAATGAAACAAAACAACGATTTATCGATTTCACCATAAAACGTTCAGCACTCCCCAATAAATAGGTTGAATCGATAGTTCAAGTTTGTTTCGTTTCTATACTGAAAGTTCATCTAAATGAAATTGCAATTGCATATTCCAAATTGAAATGATTCGGGGCTGCATATTTGATAATTTACATTGTAATAATTGTTCCAGTTAGTTGTTCTATTGAATAATATTTAGAATATGCTGTTCTCATGGAGTTTGAATGATTAGTTATACAAGAGAGAATGTTAGGTAGCATTTACATAATATAATGCTTTTATTTTACACGCTGGATTCTTGGATTTATATTAACGTACTATAAGTTATGTCCACTACTTTTATCTTCACACAACTATATACAATTTATCTTGAACACCTGTTGTTTACTAGACGGCAATTGAATACTGGAGGTATCCTTTCGTCGGCTTCCGTATTTATATATTTCTTCTCAGAAGTCTCTAGATGGATTCTCCGACAGTCGAGAAATTTCGATAGCGCTAGTTGCTGGCCTCGGACCTTTTCTGGATTCCACGAAATATTGGATGAATGCCGATTCTACGAAATATAGAATGCATTCCCGTCACATTGCCCCCTCCTTAAGACTATTTCGTCTCGGAATATCCCAGAATCCTTCATGGTATGGCCATATTTGCAGGACTCTCCATTTCGACAACGGGACGTTCGGTGGAATTATCAGTGGACCGTCTTTGAATCTGGGCTGCGAATATTGAAACACCATACAAGGATGTCGATGCCACTGAATCGAAAGATACTTTCCATGATGCTTCTCACCACTATAGGCTATCTTCTTCTCCAGCATCATAGTTCTCAACTCTATCCGACTCTTCCAAAGATTGTTATATGTTGGCTTCTTCAGCGAGTGTATTTTCGTTACCAAATAGATGTCTCTGGTTCCCACTGATTGTTTATCTTCGAGATGAAGGACTTTTCCCACCACAGGACCTTGCTCTCTTAGTTTCTGGAATTGGCCGTACTTCTTTGCAAATACCTTGGTTATTACTTTGGACGACCAGAGATCTCGAGCCACACAATGAGTCAGGGTTTGTAGTTCAAGGCGATTTTCAAATCAAATTGTGGAGGTTTCATTTTATTCTTGTTTCCTGAAGGCTAATTTTCGAATCCACTGCTTCCGAACTGTTTCTGCTTTCGGTCTTTGGTGGAGTTTCTTCCCTTTGTATTGTGACTACCTGTTCTTTTTTTCTGCTGATTTCATCCTTCATTATCTTTTTAACTCTTCTTTCAGCGTTTTTAACTGTCATCTGGTTCAGTTCTTCTATCTGAGCTTCAGTCTCGACTATTTGCTTTACTAGCATTCCTGATTTTTTTGTACTATGCTTATCAAATTTTCATATAAAGATTTAGAATTTTCCAGTAATTGGGTTTCTGAGGATTATTTCAAGGTTTTAGAGTGTTCTAGCAATTTGTCTTCTAGGGTATTAGAATTTTCTAGTAATATGTCTTCTAGAGTTTTAGAATTTTCCATTAATTTGTCTTCTAGGGTTTTAGAATTTTCTACTAATTTATCTTCTACCGCTTCTGTCCAGTTTTTAAATTTTTCTAGTAATTTGTCTTCTGAAGCCTTAGAATTTTCTTCTATTTTTTTTAATAGCATACTCGTGTCCCCATTAGCAGAAACTTCAGTTCGAGATTGCTACTTTCATTTATTAGGGCTTCTCGTAGCTTTTGTATTTTTCTTCTCATTAATTTTTAAATCCTTGTCCTCCAGTTCATTTTTTAAATCCGCCAATTTCAACTGGTCCAATCTTACCGTTTTAAACAATGTTAGTATATTTATCCTTTTCACTTCTGAAGTTCCTCAAATCCACCGAGCACTTGATACCACTGTAATTTTTTTATTTTCACACTCTGAATTCTTGGATTTATTTAAGCACTCAGTCGAACTTGCTAGAATTTATATCCACTATTTTGATATTCACATAGCTATATACAATTAATTTTTTTCGAAACCGATACTTTTGTACTCGATACTTTAAATCGATATTTTTACTTAATGAGTACATTTATGTAGGTATCGTATCGAATAAATCTCTTATCTTTCCATCTCATCCAAGGAACCATTTAAACACTCTATTGAAAGGCAGGGCGGGAATTTGTATAAATAATTTAGCAACAAATAAACTCGAGAGAGTAAAAAATATCAAACAAAGTACTAAAACAAAGTACTCTAGGACATCGAATTTGATCATGACAGCTGTTTAGAATCTTTCCATTAGATCTAAGGAACCATATAAACATTAATTAATGAAATGCGGGGCGGGAATTTGTTAAAATAATTTAGCAATAATAATAATGTAATACGAGGGCTGCCTTTTATATTTCGGGATTGGACAACCCTAGTGTTGCAATCTGACAACTCAAAGCTCTATCGTAAAGTTTGACATTTTTGAGGTTATACGTACTCAGAACGTTTTGACATACGAGCGCTATGTGTTGTTTACCTTGATGAAACTCCATCAAGGACCACTGTTTATCGATGGTATGGTGAATTCAATCGAGGTCGTAGTTCACTCCAAGACGAATTTCGTGAAGGTCGTCCAAAAACAGTTGTGGTACCGGAAACCATTGATGCTGTGCGCGAAGTGATATTGCAAGATCGTCAGGTAATCTATCGTGAGATTGAGCCAACCTTACACATTAGTGGGACCAGCATACATTCAATATTGCATAAACATTTGAATGTCAAAAAAATTTGTTCGCGTTGGATCCCACACAATTTGTCAATCGTTCAAAAAAAGGCTCGTGTCGATTGGTCGAAAGAAAAGCTCCAAAAATACGATCGCGGTGCTTCAAAACACGTTTATGACATAGTGACGGGTGATGTATCATGGATTTACGCGTATGAACCCTAAAGTAAACAGCAGTCGACTGTATGGGTGTTTCAAGATGAGTCGAATCCAACAAAAGTTGTTCGCGCACGAAGCACTTCCAAGCAAATGATCGCGTTTTTTTTTCGGAAAAACTGGACATGTCGCAACCGTATCATTAAACCAACCGCAGAAGACGGATCACTCTTCACCACGACAATGCGAGATCTCACACATCGGCTCAAACAACTGCATTTTTGACCACTCAAAACATCGATTGGATGAGTCATCCGCCGTATAGTCCTGACTTGTCACCAAATGACTTCTTTTCATTCCCGTACGTAAAATACAAACTGAGAGGTCAACGTTTTTCGACACCGAAGTAGCGGTTGCTGCGTTCAGAATGCATGTTCTGGAGATACCTCTATCAGAGTGGAAAAAGTCCTTCGACAATTGGTTCAAACGCATGCAAAAGTGTACAGATCTTCATGGGGAATATTTTGAAAAACAATAAAGTGATTTTCTTTGATTAATATTTGTTTTTGTTCTCTAATCCCGAAATATCAAAAGGCAGCTCTCGTAAAACTGTCCGGAACACATTTTCCATAAGAAACGTGCCTGGTCGTTTGTGTTTTTTCAATATTCTATGAAAAGAGCTTTTAGAAAATCCCAATTCTTGTACTGCTTGCCTAATACTAGCTTTCGGATTCACATGAAAGTATGCCAAAGTTCAAATTTCACTATTGGCGTCATCAACAACAGACTTATTTTTCTTAATTGTTGGTTTGACTGATCCGAAGTTCTTAAAATTACCTATTATTCATTAAACTGTTTTCTCTGACGGCCTTTGCTTCTCCTGATATCTAGCAGCAAATGTGTCACATATTCCTGACAATAAATACTTTATTACTGTCTCAATAAATCATAACCATATTGACGTATCTTCGTTAGAGTAATTGATGCGTACAGGCATTGTTGGCACTATTGAAAAACAGAGTGAGATTTCTAGTGGCTGCTTAGTTTTGTACAATGGTTTTGTGACATATTAATTGACGATTGAAGATATTTTAGATTGTGATAAACAATAGTAATAATTTAGCTAAAAAATTACAGGCATAAATGAAAATATTTACTATGTTCGTCTGTGTATTACATGCATTAAAACATAGATAACGGTATATATGTGTCACTCTATTTTCCTTAGCAAAACTTAGTTAAGTATTAATTATTTAGGTCAGAGTGGTTTTCAACTCATTATGAATTCTCGCAAATGGGGATTATCTCGTGGAGTTTGTTTAGTGTCTTGATGGACTGAGAGCTGGCAAAGAAGGATTTAAAACCCATAGAAAACGTATTAAGTGGGAAAAGCTTTTAACCAAAGGAAATACATAAACTTACTTTTAATTCCCTTAAGTTGTCTTTCACGTTGTTGTGAACATTAGCTGAGCGTTTTTCCATAATGAAGTTGAGAGAAAATTCGAGTGATACGAAATGGATATATTTTGGGAATTGTAAACCGTGAAAGAATTGCTGAATGATATAATCAGTTTATTTATATATATTTTTGTAAACAAAAGTGCCGACGTTGCGCATAGTTATAACACATTTTCAAGGATGGAGATTGAGTGTAGTTACCTTGCGGCGACTGCATCTACAGTCTTTAAGAGCCGGTTTTTGCTCGCCATCAAGAAAATGGACAGAATGAATCGTATTAAGTTCAATTCTTGAACTACATCACGTTTCTAGGCAGGCGCCAGTGGAAGTGATAACCGAGGATATGATATGATATGATATGGGGGTGAAAGTGGTATTTTTTTTTGGTCATGCTCGTCATCGAGTAAACATTCCAAAATTGGCTGCATACAAGATTGTGATGCATTTAAGCAAATTCCCGAGAGGCGTCTGCCTAGAGCGTCACCATCAAACTGGGTAAACTTGTCAAAAATAGTGCTGAACTTCGTCATTAAGTAAAAAGAACGCCATTTGCACCATTTTTTTGCTTACACAAAAGAAATCTGAATCCAAAAGGACGTACAGCTAAATGACATAAATATATTTTTCATGGCGTCATTAATGTGGTCTGTATGACGTCATACACAATTTTTTTAAAAGCGAAGCCACATTTTTCATTACTGATTTGGAAAGAGCGGAAGATTTCAGGTCCGAATATGACTTTGACCATGACCTTGAACTTGACCTTCAAGGTCATTCCAAGATTTATTTATTTATTTATTCCAAGAGTAAAATACAAAAAAAACATTATCTTCGAGCTCGAGCTTAAACTATATGAGCTCTCCAACAACATTGATCATTAGATTAGATTAGATTAGATACACTTACAACTAAAAAAAATCAACACAATAACAAGGAATTCACAATTTGAGAAGAAAAATATTCAAATTAATTTGGAATAAAATAAGTACATTATGCAATATTGTTGGTTTTAAAGAAACCTTCAAATATCGGTTTCTTTAGTCGAGTCCTAAATGCTATTAAAGTTTATTTGAAAAATCAACCTATTATAGCCAAATTAGGTATACGGGGGGTTTTCGACGTCGCTAATTTCGAATCTGAAATCAGTTTTTGTTTGAAAAACTAGTGCGCCCTCTTGTATTGCGAAAATCTCCGATTTCAGATTCGTAATCAGATTTTGAAAATTGGCAATTTGAAAAAAAAAAACAACCAACCTACTCTTAATTTGGTATAAGTAGTGGTCAAGTTCAACGTCAAATTTGTTTTTAATTTGGAATATCCTCTTTTAATCAGTCATCTTTCGGATCAGGATTAAAAACACCGTTTACCGTTAATTGGTTGTGCATCAATTGGTTGACTTTTTTTAAAAAATTGGTCCGCCATTTTGTATTGTGAATTCTGAAAACTGATTTCAAATTCGAAATCAGCGATGTCGAAAACCCCTGCACACCTAATTTAGTTATAATTGGTTGATTTTTCAAAAAAACTTTGATCTTGGAATCACCCGGAAGATCAAGTTCAAGGTCATGATCAAAGTCATATTCGGACATGAAATTTTCCGCTCTTTCCGAATCCTTAATAAAAAATGTGGCTTCGCATTTAAAAAAAAATGTGTATGACGTCATGCAGACCACATTAATGACGTCATGAAAAATATATTTATGTCATTTAGCTCTACGTTCTTTTGGATTATAATCTCTTTTGCGTAAGCAAAAAAATAGTGCAAATGGCGTTCTTTTTACTTAGTGACGAAGTTCACCCCTATTTTTGACAAGTTTACCCCTGTCCGCCAGTTTGATGGTGACGCTCTAGGCAGACCCCTCTCGGAAATTAGCTTAAATATATCACAATCTTGTATGCAGCCAATTTTGGAACGTTTACTTGATGATGAGCATGACCAAAAAAAATTACCAATTTCACCCCCTGTAACTATTCTCGGTTATCACTTCCACTGGCGCCTGCCTAGAAACGTGATGTAGTTCAGGAATTGAACTTAATACGGTACATTCTGTCTATGTTCAGGTTGACAGGCAAAATCCCGCTCTATCTCCTACTGCCTAGTATTTTCCTTTCTGACAGTACACTACAAAACTTTACTTTTTACAAATTTGTCAAACTAATCCTCAAATATAAATGGCTACGCGTAAAATATGACCTTAACAATTTTCAGTGCGTTGCTAGATTGGTGAAAAACCTTGATATGGGTTAATAATCTGGGAAAATCTATTCTGACTTCGTCAATAAATATAAAGCCATTGACAACGAAGTCAGAATAGACTTTTAAACGTTTGTTTTTCCGTCAATATACGTCGTTTTATTTCCATTGTGGTGTTATTGCCCAAAAAACATAAAAGTAATTAAAAGGTGCTCATTCTGTACAAATTAATTACCTACCAATCTAGTATTTTTTCGGTGCCAAGCAACAGTCAAGTTTGATGAAGTAGTATATAAGTACGCAATGAAGGATTTTAGATTTGCTTGGCACCGACTTTTAAAATATACTAGATTGGTAGGTAATTAATTTGTATAGAATGAGCACCTTTTAATGTTTACATTGTTTACTTCCTGGCAGGTACCTAACAACATTGAATGTGTTATTTATTTGCTAGAGTTGTATTTATTTATATATTTTTTAGCTTTTTAGTTATAGGTGGAAGTCGGTTATATATTTTTTAAGTGTTTCCTATTGACGAACGTTATGTCTATAGTTGAGCTGTATGTTGTATGTATGTATATATGTAACCAACATAATAAAAGCGTGTTAAACACTGTTTCGTCAATGTTAAACTGATTACCATTTTCAATAAAAATTGTCTGTAACAGTACAAATATTTTTTTTTCAACAAAACTACTTATCTTTAAAAAAATGTTATAAGGGTATTTATATTTATTTTCACCTGAACTGTGAACAAGAATTCATTTTGAATTTATAGCATGCTATTTTTTATTACTCAGCAATGGTTATTAATCGATTTTTTTATCTAAAAGAGATCTGATCCCAATCAGAATGAAAACAACTTGTTTTAAAAACTAGACCCAGACGTTTACCCATTACTCATAACGTTTAACATAAACTCCAATTTCGATTTATGCTTTAATTTGTTTGAGTAACTAATAACATTTTCCAGTCACATTTCGTGGCTCGTCAGCTGCATTTGAAGCTCTCCAGGAAAAGGAGAGCGGGCAGCTTTTTACTGTGGAATCGGTGTCAGATCGTTGTACGCAGGTCTTTGGCGCGCTACACGTTTAGTTTCGTCGAGGCCATTTACCCGGTATCAGCGGAGGAATCGGCTTCTAGATACGGGTTTTCCTCGAGTTTTCGAACATAACCTCACCTCTTTCACCGCATCCCGATAATACACATGACCGATTTTTGTTTTTCTTTTGCGTTATGACCGACCGCGATACACGACTTGCCATTTTGTACGGACTCGTGATGGTGTCTCCGGCCTCCGTATTCTCTCCCAATCTTCTAATATGGTAATGTGCATAATGAGTATAAAGTTTGCTTCTAAATGCTTTTAAATTTGTTATTGTTTTGAAGCTTTTTTTACCAATAGTTTGTATGCTATTAGAGAATCGTATCCCCGTAGACGAGTTAGAGCATTTTTTAGATTGACTAGTTAGACATACAAAATAGTTTTTGAAGTAACAGCTTTGTCGGGTGGAAGTTGTAATTTTCTAACATTACGTACACGCAATACTTACATTGTTCGGTTGAAGCACCTGTTTGAATGTTTTGGGTCAATTGAATTTAGGAATTTATAGCTGATAGTGTTTCTTCTAGCACAGTTGACATTAGTGCACTGATTTTTAGGATCTGATCCGTTTTATTGATTATCTTTACATATTTCACGTTGCCAACAACATCATGGATTAAAAATGTTCAAGGGTTACTATATAATCTAAAATAACTTTTTTGTACATATTTGGTTATAGGATTTAGTATTTTAACTAATATGTAATCCTTGGTTACACACATGGGTATCTCAGATGTCAATACTCATTTCTGATTGTCATCCCGTGTAATAAAAAAGACTTCTCATTGTCAAAATAAGTATAAGTATTAACTAAAATAATACTCCTCAAAATAATATAAATGAAATTTGCTCAAAGTGGTAAAACAGAAGCAATATGAAATATAAATTTTGGCTGTATATTTATATTTTTTCACCTCTATTTTATTCCTTGGTAACAGGCACCTTTCTTATGGAAAAATGGACCGTTAAATTGTCTGAAATTTTGGTATGTTGTAAAAGTTGATGTTCTGACAAAAAGCGTCCATGGGCTCAAACAGATTCTATGACTAGTTTTCGAGATACAGGATGTTAAAAATCGAAAATGCCGCATTTTAAATATGAGATTTCGCATGATAGATGTGTTTTATTTCCGGTTAGTGAAGAAATTGTGATTTGTACCTTATTGGACATAAATACTTCACAAAACAATTGCCACCAATTTTCCTGGATTACAGGGTATTTCAAAAATACGTAACATGTGCTTTTGGAAAAAATATATTTTTTTATTGCATCGTTGAAAACATAAGAAGATGTTTTTGCACAATTAATATCTCATTAAAGTAATAATTTCTTGGATATGCTTCATACAATATACAGGGCGAGCCATAAATATAGCTAGAGAAGGCATATATTGTTTTTCCCTATTATTGAGTCATCCTGTACGAACCGTTCGTGCTGCAATTTTAATAAGACAATAAGCAGATATATGATCAGTCTCTTGATACTCAATAGGATGTTCAACTCATTGCAAAAACTATACATATTGAAAAAAGGTAGTTTTTTATACTACCCTGTAGTTTTAAATTCTCTCCGTCAACTTTGTATATTATAACATTGTTACGTTAACAAATGTTCAGTGTGTAACTGAGCAGAATATTGTTAAAATTGTATGACTAGTTTTCGAAATATAGGGTGTTAAACCTCGGAAATGTCTCCTTTTTCTTATCAGATTTCTCATAACAGAGATGTCTTATTTCGGTATATTGCAGGAAAGATAATTTTCGCTTTATTTAACAAAAATATTGAATAAAACAATTACGAATAATTATCTTTGATTACCGTGTTTTTCCAATATATGTAATATGTGTTTTCAGATAACTCATTTTTTTATTACAACGATGAATACATAAGATGTAATCGCACAATTAATAAGAAATGACTTCTTGAAAGTATTCATATATTATACAGTGTAAGTCGTAAATATAGCTATAGTGGGCATATAAGATTTTTTACTATTTTTGAGTAACCCTGTATCAACTACAATACTTTAATTTGTACAATTTTTGCAAACCTATAGAATTTAGTGTGATGAGTCGTAGATTTGTATAATTTGATATAAAAATCCCAGGACGCATGGTTTATACAGGGTTACTTATTTATGTCAAACAATGTGCAAACCACGTTTTCTGGAATAAACGGAAAATGAGAAATCTTATACGATAAAGGTGTCATTTCCCAAGTTTAACACTCTATATCTCAACTAGTCATACAATTAACGTAAAAATGTAATAACATACAAAGTTGACGCAGAGAATTTAAAACTACGGGGTAATATTAAAAAATACATTTTTTCAATATGTATAGTTTTTGCAATCAGTTTAACATCCCGTTGAGTATAAAGAGACGGATAATATATATGTTTAATGTTTTATTAAAATTGCAGCACGAATGGTTCGTACAGGGTGACTCATTAATAGGAAAAAATAATATATGCTTTCTCTAGCTATATTTATGGCTCACACTGTATATTATATGAAGCACATCCAAGAAATTATTACTTTAACGAGATTTTAATTGTGCAATAACATCTTCTGATGTTTTCAACGTTGTAATAAATTTTTTTTTCCAAAATCACATGTTACGTATTTTTTAAATACCCTGTAATCCACAAAAACTTATGGCAATTGTTTTGTGAAATATTTGTGTCCAATAATGTACAAAACACAATGTCTCCAATAACCGGAAATAAAGCACGTCTATCATTGGAAACCTGATATCAAAAATGCGGCATTTCCGGTGTTTAACACTCTGTATCTCTAAAACTAGTCATAGAATCTGTTTGAGCCCATGAACTCTTTTTGTTAGAACGTCAACTTCTACAACATACCAAAATTTCAAACAATTTGTCAGAAGTCTATTTTTCCATAAGAAAGGTGCCTCGTCTTTTGTAAATAGGAAACAAAGTGTAGTAGGGAAATTTGGAAACAACTGGAATTACAACGTCTCCAAATGCAGATAGGTATGAGACAATATACAAAACATTTATACAGTGATTCTGAAAAAT
Source organism: Octodonta nipae (assembly GCA_034190945.1). Taxonomy (NCBI): domain Eukaryota; kingdom Metazoa; phylum Arthropoda; class Insecta; order Coleoptera; family Chrysomelidae; genus Octodonta; species Octodonta nipae. Next base: position 140,067,198 of record CM067219.1, read on the forward strand.
AACGGATAAATTCATTATTTATGAAAGTGAGAGAATTTCGAAAATATCCTTTGCTGACACATCGATTTGATTGTTTTAAACAAAGGCACTTTTTGACATACTAACCTTATTTGTGACGTAATCGTTATTCTAGATATGACGTCATTGACATTTTGTTTTAATAATTACTTTGCTTTTTAAGTACCCCGAGAAAAAATAATCTATAGGTGTCAAAACTAGCGATTTGGCTGGCCACTTAATCGGGTTGCTTCTCCCTATCCACCGATTCGTGAACACCTCATCTAAATAAGCACGGACAGGTGCTGCATAATTAAAGGTGCACCATCTTGTTGAACGAATATGTCATTTCTCGGAAGATCACGTTCCTCAATTGGATACAAATTTATTAGTTCCGGAATACAATAGCCTCGAGGAAACTCCAAATATCTTGTACCAGCTATGTTTAAGTCTAAGAAATAGTGACCCAGAAATCTTTCTTTGGACATGCCGCATCAGATATTTACTTACTGAGGATGTTGAGTCGATACTCCGTCATCCATCGCGGTTTGCTGGAAGCCCAATGACGGCAGTTTTGCATGTTGACATGTTTGTCAAAAAAACGTAGCTTCGTTAGAAAAAATTACGTTTTTTAGGATATTATTATAATTCGTGCATAGCTCTCGCATTTGCTCGCAGAATTGAATTCGCCGATCAAAGTCGTCTTCAGATCGCTCATGAACAAGGCATACCTTCTAAGGATGGTACTTTGCTTGGTTCACAATTTTTTGAACTGTGGACATGTTGAAATTAGGAGCCAGTTGGTAAAGTCTTGAGTGATGATTGTCTTGCTTGTAGTGCCAACACAATGTTAAGTTGATCTTCTTTGGATTTTGTGGGTCGACCAGATTTAGGTAAATCACGAAGATATCGAAAGCTACGGTATTAAGACTCAATATTGCTTACAATGCTTTAGCTAATGGCTCGCCGATCAGGGTAAGTTTCATTGAACAAGTCAACTACTTCTTGTTGGGTGCGCATCTGTCTCCAAATCCGATCATGCAAATAATTTCAATTTGTTCTCTTTCAGTTAGTTTCATCATTTTTTAAATGACAAAGTCACTATCCAATAAACAGTTCAAATACACAGGTTTTTCCAAATAAAAGTAATGAAATCGATAAGAAATATAAAAACCAAAAACATACCATTTCTGGTTTTTATCTGACAGTAATAAAAAACATATTAAAACATAATTTTTGATGTGTATGTAGAATGACACGCTCTATCCATTAGCATGGTCGAAATAAAAAAAATGTCGGTGACGTCATTTCTCGAATAACGATTACGTCATAAGTAAGGGTCAAAAAGTGCCTTTGTTTAAAACAAAATCGATGTGTCAGATGATTTTTTCAAAAACAATGAATTTATACGTTCCTTTTCGAACATATTGTCTAAAGTAAGACTGTTTAGTCATATTGTAGACATGTTTTTCTCTCTCTAATGAAGAATATCCTTAAAGATAAATCCAGGCAATTTATCGAAATTGCTTTGCTACACTTTGTTCCCCATGTGCAAAAAAAAACTGACAAGGGAAACCCCTATTGTATAGACGAAATAATCATACACCTCAACAATAATTCCAAATATTCCAAATATAAAATTTTTTCTTCTTTCTTCAGTTCCTTCTGCGTTTACCGTTTTTCCCCCATTTCTAGTCCTTTATCAGTAATCAATATATGTTCTTCAAAGTCAAAATAGGTTTTTCCCTTTGACGACGACATTCTGTAATTGTTTTTGCTATGTGTTTCCAGGCGTTCTTTTAACATGTTCATACCACTGGAGTTCTCGATTTTTCAGTGTCTTTGTTATAGACTTAAATATATCCACATATAGTCCAGTTCAACGGTCCTTATCATATCTCGAACTGCTGTGTTGTTATTGGCCATATCTCCGTAGGGTACTATTTCCCACAATATGGAACAAACGTTTCATTGTATCCGAGTTTAGGTTCTCAGACGATAGCAATCCATATTGTTTTTATTGCCATTCTACCCATAACTATCCTGGTTGAGATATCTTTTGCGCAGGTTACTGTAGAAATTATTGTTGTTCGTAGGTATTTAAAAACACTGCATGATTTCACATCTTGGTCATTTATTTCTGCAGCCCATCCGATGTTTTATGTAAGTTGATCTTCAAATCCCATTTGTCATATTCCCTTTGTAGTTTCCTCAACGCAATTTCAATATCTCCCTGATCTTGGACAAATACTAGTTGACCGTCGGCATAAAGTAGGGGCTGCATTCACTACATTGTAAGCTTATTTATTTTAAATTCTATATCCGACCATTGACAACACCACGTTTCAAGATATTTTTCAGTGTATAGAATGAAACCTTTGTCTACTACGATGAGTTTTGTGTAGTGATTTCCTATTTTTAAATAACGTGGATTTCAATATCATACAACTTTTAACCTTTTATTTTCAATAGCCGCCTTGCAATTTTTTGAGTCAACTAATGTTCCAAAAATGCAAAATCATTAACTTAGTCTTATTGATTTTTGGAGATCGTCTGTTTATTTTTTTATTCTGTTTTCGTTTTTATCCTTTTTTTTAAAATGATATTAATTAATTTCGCCGTCATATTCAAACTTTTCATTGCTTGTCAGACCTTGCATCAGGACTTTTTTGTAGGAAACACAAAACTATTTATTAGATTTTATCAATAAATTATTGTTCCAGACACATATGTTTATTAAATTCAAAACATTTGTGTTTTAAGAACTATTTTTCTTGTAATCAAAGTACATGTAACTAAAATAGTTTCTTTTATTGGGGAAAGGCGTGTTTACACCTTTTTTTTTTCGTTTTTAGTATTATTTTTTTGGTCTCGTTCTCATTCACAGAAGAATTTATTTAGAGACAATTCCATAAAATATAATAAAACAGAATTTGTAGAAACTTCCTTTTCCATTGTTTCTTGTATAAACAATAACACTGCATAATTTATGTCTCCCATTAAGCAAGGAAGTAAGAGATAAAAAATAACCATTGAGCAATTCCTGGTATTTCTCACAAACATTGCAGGACATCCCGAATTTATTTAGCGTTCACACTACCTTTTGTTTTATTATAGTAAATGATTAAAATATTGGATTTAAGTATGAAAGAAGCGTAACGTTTTTATTTGAACCAAAATTTTGGAACTTACAGGTAGTTTCTTATTTTTTCCAGTTCTTCCGTATCGTTCATATATTTCATTTTGATGTAGTTTGGGAAGCCAGTGGACAACTATGACAGTAATATCTATAAAATTGGGAGTCTCAATATGGGAATTTTACGATTATTAGTGTAAATGTTCTAGGTAGGCCAAGAAGTATTAAAGTACACAAAGAATACCTACGGTTATCCATTTAATAGAATTCCTGTCGACCAGTTTATTTATCATGTCACCGATTAAGCGAAATTGGATATAATTATGGAGTACAGTAATCACTAATAGTCATACAAATCATCTAGAATTACATTAAATATTTATGAATTCGTTTTAGGGGCAAAAGTAATCAAATGATAATTTCGATTAATAGCCAATGTATAGTGTCAAGTAAAAATTTTTTTATTGAGGCTGTTGATTCTATTTTTATATTTTCTCACTAATTTTATGTAAAAAGGTTAACACAAAACTTCACTAGATCATCATAGCTTGGTCTGTCCCGTGTATTTTCAACAAGAATTGTCTATAGATGGCATAGTTGAATTCTGCATTAATACAGCATTTTATTTAACGCTCTTTAACTAGGCTTAAATCATACACTACTATTCTCCACACGCATTTTCTTTTTGGTGGTGCTCAGATATAGATGGTTATGTTTTTGCATAATATACTATTACTCCTGAGGGAATAAAATGTCATACAGAAAATTTTATAACCTTGTTTTAGGTGCAATTTATTCCTAACACATCAGCCAAACACCATCAACAAATATTTTATATATCTTAATGACATCTTACCCCATTTGAATAGTTCAAACTGTATTTTTTGAAAGCAAAGTCCGAGATTTGACTATAAATGTGGTGATTTTTCAAACAATCGACATAGTATGTTAGTAATATTTCATTTTACGAAGGTAATCCATTTAGGTAGTTCCAATTGTCTATTAACGTAATGCAATTTTCTTATTACGTAATTCCTATCGTTTCTAAACATATCGTAAAAATATATACATAAGGATATATGGCACGGTCCAAATATCAATTGAAGATTTGGTTTCAGCCTCAGTAGAGTCCTTTATGAAGAATAACTGTTACCGTAATACCTATTAATGATAAAAAAGTTTCCCATATAATTCCAACCGATGTAGATACACTGTACCTATAATTTTTAGATGACTGATTTAATTTCTTTGTTTTGTCTGTGAACCGATCATTTTTTGGATTTGGTATCCAAGTTGGTAAGAAACAAAATATACTCTTTATCGACAACCAGCGCCAATGTGTAGATTCAGTCGTTGTGGTTAATATAGTACAGGGTGTCCCAAAAGTCCCGGAACGGCATTTTATCTCGACGGGAACGCACTTTAGAGAAAAATGTTTCAAACAAAACTTATAGGATTCGTCCCTGGCTATCGAATTATTACCTTGAATTTGACCTTGACCTTGACCTTCAAGTTCATTTCAAGGTCAAGTCGATTTTTTCAAAGGGGACAACATATTTCTGACCTCGGAAATGGAAAGATGGGAAATTTTTACGTTCAAATATGTCCTTGACCATTTTTAAAATATGACCTCTGGTTGTCAGTAAAGGTCCAGTCAAGGTCAAGAACAACTTCGTTGCATAGCTCGTCAAATATGGGTTTAAAAAAAAATGTCAAGAACTAAGGTTTAGGATTTTTCCACGGCAATGCGATGCTTAGTATGGCTACGCAATGAAGTTGTTCTTGACCTTTACTGACCACCAGAGGTCAAGTTTTAAAAATGGTCAAGGACATATTTGAAAGTAAAATTTTCCGATCTTTCCATTTCCGTGGTCAGAAATATGTTGTCGTATTTGAAAAAAATCGACTTGACCTTGAAATGACCTTGAAGGTTAAGATCAAGGTCAAATTCAAGGTCACAATTCGATTGCCAGGGATGAATCCTATAAGTTTTGTTTGTAACATTCTTCTCTAAAATGCGTTCCCGCCGAGATAAAATGCCGTTCCGGGACTTTTGGGACACCCTTACTGACAACCAGAGGTCAAGTTTTAAAAATGGTCAAGGACATACTTGAACGTAAAATTTTCCGAGCTTTCCATTTCCGAGGTCAGAAATATGTTGTCCCATTTGAAAAAATCGACTTGACCTTGAAGGTCAAGCTCAGGGTCAAATTCAAGGTCACAATTCGATAGCCAAGGACGAATCCTATAAGTTTTGTTTGAAACATTTTTCTCTAAAATGCGTTCCCGTCGAGATAAAATGCCGTTTCGGGACTTTTGGGACACCCGTATATTTATTAACATATCAAACTTTTGGTGGATTCGCCAGTCATTAAAAAATTATATTTTTAACCGACTTTCAAAAAGGAGGAGGTTATCAATTCGTCGCGTATTTTTTCGCTTTTTTTTGTATGTATGTATGTTACTTGATTTCTTCTCCTGTGGTGCACCGTTTTGAATGAATATGGTCTTGTTTAATAGAGTATAAATCCGGATTGGTGAAAATTCAAATTTTGGAAAAGAATTCTATTGGTAAAGTGATAATAATATTTTAGTCGATTTTTCGATAACTCCTTATGGATGTGTATAGTTTTTTAACGTCTAATCTATTGAGGAAGATCGTTATTTGATATCATATACTTTTCTGCGACGTGCAACTTGCAGTTTTTCAGAAAATCGCCGAAAATGACATAACGGACATTTCCTCATAAATATTTTAATTCTAACGTAATAGTGCGGTAATTTTAGGCACTGGAAGTTTTAATTGCGAATTAGAAAATTTTCTATGTACATCTCAAGCATATAGGTAATAAAGCATAGTATTTTCGGCTCCTTAAATCAATGAGTACCAAGCACGTTTTGTTTGTATAGCAGGCAAATACCTAATTAAATGCAATTTTTTCCATTTTGCGAAGACGGTGCTTTTGGTTGTCACATTCTCCCAGCCTAATAAAAAATTCAGTGACAACACATGTCAAACTTTAAACTGCTATTTGGTGCGTTTATAGACAGGGTGTTTAGTTATACCAAACAAAATCACAAAGTAAGTGATAGAAGGAGTTGCGTTTATATGAATATTGAAATATAGGACGGACTAGAATGATAGTGGTCCGTAGGCAGCCGTATATTTAGGATGGTTGGAATATAGGGTGGACTGGAGGACGTTTGGTGGTATAAAATGTTGGAAAAAATGTGAAATTATATAATAAATATAATTATATAGGGTGATTAAAAAATGTTATATGATGTGGACATAAGCAAATCATATACAAGATGGTTGAAATATATGCTGGAGTTGAATTATATTTATACAGTGTGATTAAAAAATTATTTCTTTTATAGCCTATAAGAAGTTGCATAAAGGGTGGAGAGAATTAATGTTACACAGGGCGATAATATACAATGTTAAAAATGAAATAACTTATGAGGTAGCCCACAAGGAGTTGACAAAAAAATATAACCGACTTCTACCTATAACTAAAAACCTAAAAATAATTATAACAAAATACAATTCTACCAAATAAATAACACATTCAATGTTGTTAAGTACCTACCCAGCAAGTAAAAAATGCAAAAATTAAAAGGTGCTCATTCTGTACAAATTAATTACCTACGAATCTAGTATATTTTTGAAGTCGGTGCCAAGCAACAATCAAGTTTGATGAATTAGTAGATAAGTACGCAATGAAGGATTTGAGATTTGCTTGGCACCGGCTTCAAAATATACTAGATTGGTAGGTAATTAATTTGTATAGAATGAGCGCCTTTTTATGTTTACATTTTTTACTTCCTGGGTAGGTACCTAACAACATTGAATGTGTTATTTATTTGCTAGAGTTGTATGTACTGTTTTAATTATTTTTAGCTTTATAGTTATAGGTAGAAGTCGGTTATATTTTTTTAAAAATGTTTTATTATTACAGTTAAATGTGGGTGTAATAAGTATAAAAGCCTTGATATTAGCTCAGTGGATTTGAAAGTTGATGGACAGAGTATTTAAAGAGTAACCAATAAAAAATATTTCGGTTTTATATTAGACAACCATTTGCTTTTTAATACTCATTTTGATTATATACATAAGAAGACTTAAAAAAGTGTACTGCTTTACAAGGGTACAATTAATGTACTTCAAAAGTTGCAAAATAGGAGTATGAAGGTCATACTAAGATCCAACAGGTATACGCCAATTAATATGTGCTATCCGCATTGCAGTGGTTATCTGTTAAATGTAGACTTGATTATTTCACTGAACTAAAATCACCTTGAATTGCACTTTCCACTTTATTTGGTTTTTTAAAAAACCTTTTCTGACGATAATTGAACAATTAGCATAAAGCTATCGGCAATTATCCTTTTACGTAATAATCTGTTGTATACGTAGAATTACTATAGGTATTAAAACAAATTACTGGTTAAATAAATTTAATAATGGAGACCGGTTTAAATCTACCTGGTCGTTCAGTAAATTCCCCGAACTTTTGAGTTTATTGATCTCTAATGATTCCAAAAGATTTAGTCTCCTACCCTTATTTTCAGCATGTAATAAATAAATAAAGTGGAAAGTGCAATTCAAGGTGATTTTAGTTCAGTGAAATGAATTTCCAACAAGTATCGGCTGAGTCAATCCAGTACTTGATTATTTGTCAATGATATTTATCTATAAAGTGTTGCACAATTTGCAAACCAATTATTTCAACAATAATATTAGGTAGCATCCAGGCCCCTCTTCTCCACTGGGCACTATGGGCACGTGCCCAGGGCCCCGCGATCGAATGGGGCCCCCTAGTTCCTGCCAAATTACCAAATGATAACCGATATTTAGGTATTACCGAATTTGATCCATTTCTTGCAGATCACTTTAAAAAATATGGGAATCCTGGAAAGGGTAACATTTCTTATTTATCAGCAAATATCTGTAATGAGTTTATTGAAGTAATGGGAAAACAGGTTCTAAAAAAAATTATAAATGAAGTTAAATCAGCAAAATATTTTTCCATTAGCGTTGACAGTACGCCCGATCTGTCTCATATTGACCAACTAACTTTCATCATTCGATACGTAAAAGACTGTGTTCCTGTTGAAAGGTTTTTGAAATTTATACCTATTAAAGAGCATAAATCTAAGTATTTAGCGGAGACCATCTTAAATTTTTTAGAGATACATGATATTCCCATAAAAGATTGCAGAGGACAAAGCTACGACAATGCTTCAAATATGTCGGAAAAGTATAGTGGTCTACAAACAAGAATCAAGGAAAAATGTGAATTTGCCACCTTTATACCATCTGCGGGACATTCACTAAACTTGCTAGGTGTCCATGCTGCTGGGTGTGTACCGGAGGCATCACAGTTTTCTGAAGTAGTTCAGAAAGTGTACAACTTTTTTTCGGGCTCTACCCACAGATGGAATATTTTAACAGAACATTTAGGTTCAAAAAAAGTTGTTAAAAGTCTTTCACAAACCAGATGGTCAGCCCGAGCTGATGCAGTAAGCGCTTTGCATGGGGGTTATAAACGAATAATAGAAGCTTTAATCACCATCGCAAACGATACTGAACAGGCACGAGAAACTAGAGACGAAGCCCTTAGTCTATCTAGAAAAATGGGAAATATAGAATTTATTATACTGACGGAAATCTGGAGCTGTATATTGGAAAGAATAGACAAAACAAGTAATTATCTTCAGAAAGAAACAATAACACTGGACGTTGCAACCAATTTGTTCACTTCACTTTATGATTTTATTACTAACCTCAGGGATAAATTTGATAACTTCGAATCATCTGCCAAAGAAAAGAACTCAGAATCTGACTACAAGGATTTATCTCAAAGAACAAGACGTAGAAGCTCTCGGCAGAGTTTTTTTGATGGCTCTGAGCCATCAGTCCAATTGAATGGAAAAGAGCGATTCAACGTAAAAACCTTTCTCCCAATAATCGATACCTTGAGTGTTCATCTAAAACAGCGACTAAGTTCATATGAGACCGTTAGTCAACGTTTTAGTTTATTTTTTCACTTAAAAACTCTGAATTCCGAAGAGATACGACAAGGATGCAAAGAATTTTCTGAAATCTATCACGAAGATGTAAATGAAAAAGAGTTAGAAATAGAATGTCAACATTTAAAAGAATACTTAAAAATGTTCAGAGTGAAAATGAAGCACCTAACAGTGTACAGGAAGTATATAATCTATTAAAGCAAAACAAAATTGAAGACACATTTCCTAACGTAGAAATTGCATTGAGAATATTTTTAAGCATGATGATAACTAACTGCAGCGGAGAACGCTCCTTCTCCAAATTGAAACGAATGAAAAAGGAATTAAGAAGTACAATGCTTCAAGAGAGATTAACTAGTTTGTCGCTGATGTCCATAGAATGTGATATTCTCAATACCATAGATTTTGAAGAAGTGATTAACGATTTTGCTCATCTTAAATCTAGAAGGGTACCTTTGCAATCAACATAGAATTAATCTAAGGATTTTATGCTAAGCGAGTTACTTTTGTAGATTATTTTTTATATATCCTATTTTTTTATAGTTAGTAACTAAATAAAAATAAATTTAGAACCTTGTTTGTCTATTTTCTTTATATATTATAACTAAATAGTGTTTTCTCAAGGTCATAGGGGCCCCATGATCCTAATGTGCCCAGGGCCTCAAATAGTTTAAAGACGGCCCTGGTAGCATCATGACATGATTATAATACCCGACAAAATGAAAATCTGTATGTGCCAAGGTGTAACACGAACAGAAATGCCCAGATATTATTTCTTAAAGGTCTGCAATATATAATCAATTACCAATGTATATGAAACTTTGTCCTAACCTAAGATTATTTGAAATTACAATACTTGAGTATGTAAGGGTGAGCTATGTTTGACAATATTACCATTATTCTTTGTACATTTAGGTGTTGTTTGCATATGTTTTTGATTTGTAATTATTTAATGTTTTTGTATATTAGGACTCTCCTGTTTCAATAAAGTAGTAGGTATTATATGGCAACGTTTATCTCGATGGATTCGATCAAAGGCTTTTTTGTAGTCTATGAAGGCTAGGTGTGTCTTTAGATTGAATTCTCAGCTTTTTGTGGCATATTATGTCAACTTAAATGTCACAAATCAAACTTTCAATTTACAATTTACATTTTCAATACATATTTTAAAGCCATTGAAAACGAAGTCATACTCCTCTTTGAAACATCTGGTTTTTCTATCAATATACAGCTTTTTATTTCGATTGTGGTGTTATTCCCAAGAAAACATAAAAATATTGAATTCTCAGCGTTTCTGAATTATTCGCTTAAGACTAAAGATCTCATCAATACATGATCTTCCTGTTCATCTAATAGTACAACTCCTGAGATAGTTTGAAGCCTATGGTTAATAATATTAGTATGCCGTTTATAAACAGTGCTTAGAAGACTAATTACCTTATAATTCACTGTTTTATTTTGTTGGACATTTTTGAACAAAGAAATAACCTTAATGAGTCTCCATTCAACTGGGATATCAATATTCATCAGAAATTAATGTTTATTAGAACTAAAAGCAAATTTTGTGCTGATATTGTATATTAATTGGATGTTATATTTGTTCATTTACTATAATTTATTGATTTTCTATAAACGAAAGAGACTTTTAATATATAACCTGGTCCCTGACTTTTACCCAGATAACTGAGTTGAATGGGTATTTCAAGATCAAAGAGGTGTTGTGTCGGTCGGTCGCAAGGAACTCTAGAACCAAATGCAATTTCTGCATTTCGCTACCATATTCATCTATTTTCGTATGTATAAGTGTGGGCCTCCGTTAAGAAGGTGACACTAAAAAAGAAGGCTTATAAAATGTTTCCTCCTGCTATAGAGAATCATTGCAAACAAACTTTTGGGGCATACAGTATACATGATACTCCTACCATGCACCAACTTGAATATAAGACTGTCAACTATGCAAAAGACAAGTCGTAAATAATCCAGCAACTAACTAACGCTTAGTAATCTTCTGTAAGGATATATCTCTGTTCAGGTTTACCTCTAATTTAAACATCGCATAAATTCACATTAGTTATGCGATTAAACTGCATGAATGCTCAGCGAAATTATCAGGAATTATTATTTATACATGAGCCACGTCGGCGCTGCCGCTACTAATTTATAATCAAATTACGGTTTAATTGATTGACTGGTAATTATAGCTATTCACTCATTAAATAATAACGTTGAGGATCGTTAGTTTATCCTGTAGGAGTGGTCAATGATGAACAATTTCCACTGAGGCTCCAAATAATGCACTTTTATCGATACAACAATTAAACTGCGTTGTGCTTTATTAAGCATAAAACCGATTTTGACAAACCATTAGACTCTGACGTCATTGTAGAGGCAGTGGTATAATTTTGGATCGAATGGCAATGCAACCTTACTCAATATTTTGTAAATGCAATATGCTTTTTGTTTTAAATTCAATGAGACAGGGCTACAAGAAGAAAGGCGACAAACTTACAGCTAGAACCGTGCGGTTCTTTACTGTTATACAGGGTGAGTTTTTTGATGATCAGTATGAGGATCTCGGAAACTAGCTGCGATAGAGCAATGGTTAAATTGGGAAAGATTTGCAGTTTCACTGGCCCAATTTAATGACACTTTCAGATTTTTGTAAAAAGTCATGGCTTACTAGATATTTTGAATAAACGAAATTCTGGCGATTTAGTCAAATCCCTCTACCTCCTTTGTTTTTGATTTTATAAAAAAAGTGTAAATATCAAAATTAAAAGGAATTGTATCCCGAATATGATTGTCATGTCCTCGTTTGCGTGACAGCTCCCGTTTTCGAGATATGACACAAACTTATCTTTTTTTGAATGGAAACCATAGTTGGCCATGATCTCAAAAAATCGGAAATTTTTAGAGCTTTTCAACGATATAATACTCCATATTCATAAAAATAACATAGTTAGCCATGAAATAGATTGATTTATTAATAACTATTCCAAAAAACATTGAACTATTTTTTTATTAGGTATCTGTTCGAAAAGTCCACCATTGTTATTTAAACAAAAATTGCATCTTTTTCAGATTGACATTACCGCTTTCCTCACAGACCGCCTATCAATTTCTTCAATTGCTTGTAATACCGCCTGCCTTAGGTCACCAACTGTCTCATACTTTCTTATGTATTCTATGTTTTCTAGCGCACCCCATAAATAGAAGTCTATAACTGCCAAATCGGGAGACCGGGGTGGCCATTCGCGTGGGCCATTTCTTCCTATCCAAGAGTTTGGATAGATATTATAAGAAGTGTTGTTTTACTAATAATGAGTTATGAGCAGGTGCTCCATCATGTTGGAACCACTCAATTTATAAAGGAGTTCTCAAATTCAAATTATGCAACATGTCTTGAAAAGTGTAAGAAATGCAAGTAGCGCTCCCCAGTAAGTGATTCGTCATAGATAAAAGGCCACAGAATAGTAGACCCTATGATACCACACCAAACATTAAAACCAAATTTTATCTGGGGCCGCCTTTGTTCTACATGGAACGGGTTTTCTTTATCCCAGATATGTCCATTGTGTCTATTGAACATACCGCAATTAGTAAATCTAGTTTCATCTGACCATAACGCCTTTAATGGGAACTGTGGATTTTCAAGGCACATGTCTCTAAACCATGTACAAAACAAAATACGTCGATGTTCTACACCAGCATGCAAAGTGTGAGAAACTGAAAGTTTGTACGGATGGAACTTGTGAGCTTTCAGTAACTCAACTACAGTTCGTTGAGATGTGCCAGTTTCTGCCGCAATCTCACGAGATGATGTAAATGGATTTTGATTGCCAAAACATTTATTTGTGCTACTTCGTTAATTTGATTACGTTCCTTTGGTGGTTTAGTAAAAGATCCATATCTGCGTAAACTAACGTAAAGGTTCTTAAATGTATATAGAGCAGGTTGACGACGATTAAAATGTCTATGAAAGTATTCCTCAGCTGCACGAACTGAATTTTTATGGCATATGATATAACATTCCACCATATTCAGTTTTCTTCGTTAGAATATTCCATTTTATCACGAAAAATAATTGTCAATATCGACTGTCAGTTCAGCACTACTATTGGAATTACTCTCAAATGAGGAAACTTCAAAGTGAAAACAATCTTTTTCATGGCTAACTACGTTAAACGTGAAAATAAGAGAGAACAGCATCCATAACTCCGTTATTTTTATGAATAGCTATATCGAGTATTATATCGTTGAAAAGCTCTAAGTGTCCAATTTTTTGTGGTCATAACCAACTATGGTTTCCATTTAAAAAAGATAAGTTTGTGTCATATCTCGAAAACGAGAGCTGTCACGCAAACGTGGACATGAAAATCATATTCGGGATACAATTCCCTTTAAATTTGATATTTACACTTTTTTTATAAAATCAGAAACAAAGGAGCTAGAGGGATTTGACTAAATCGACAAAATTTCGTTTTTTCAAAATATCTAGTAAGCCATGACTTTTTACAAAAATCCGAAAGTGTCATTAAATTGGGCCAGTAAAAGTGCAAATCTTTCCCAATTTTACCAGTGCTCTATCTCTGCTAGTTTCCGAGATCCCCATACTGATCATAAAAAAAACTCACCTTGTATACAGTGCCAGTTAAACATCTCCGTCCCCTTCTCTTTTGAACGGTTATACTTACTGGTTCAAATGGTTAGCTGAAACTGCCCTGCATTCTTCAATTATTCGTTATTTTAAAATATTAAAATCGTCGGGTTCCATAGCGTGAACCTTGGATTTCAAGTACCCCCACAGAAAAAAATCTAATGGTGTCAGGTTCTGTGACCGAGCTGGCTATTCTATGGGACCTCGCCTTCCAATCCATCTATCTCGATATTCTTTATTCAGGTAACATCTTACTACAACATAATAATGATCTGGAGCACCATCTAGTTGAAATTTTATTTACAAATTGCCGAGTACATACGTTTTATCATTCAGAATTTACCTATTGCTTCAAACTTCTGAAGAAGCTCCATCAAGTAAGTACTCGATCTGGGTACCACTTTCGCTTCATACATTTTTTTTTAAACGATACCGTGCGAGTAGTTAGATTTGCTTAAAAATTAATGGGGATTTTAAAAATGTTTTTAATTTTACGAGGCATATCATCAACATCTGCCAAAACATGCAGGCCACATTCTGCCTGAACACCACTGATGGAAATAAGGGAAATAATATTTGTATTTTTTTATATATCTAGATTGGTATCAATGACATTAAAAATTGATTTATTTTAAAAACTTCACCCCCTACATCTCAAAAGCTGAGATGTTTAGAACATACGTTTGTAAAAAGACGTTTCGATTCCTGCTTTGGAGCCATTATCAAGAGACAAAAAGTGAAAAAAAGAGTTACAGAGTCTAGATAAAGAGTCACTAGGTAACTGAACTGAATGTGAATCTTCTCTGCTTCTTTTATTTATAGATATCGGTCGATTAGGAGGTGATGTCACGTGCTGAACAGGCTGTGCGGTGATTGGTTGGGTGTCGGTGGGCGTATGGTTTGTTTAATCTGACAATTAGGGAGGTCCATGTTGTAGGAATGCGGGAACTGTCATCACGTCGATTTAGGCACAGTGGTCTTTTCTCTATTTCTATAGCTTCGCGAATATTGGAAGCCTTAAGGGAATTGAGAGATATTTTTCGAAGTTGATAGAGTGCCCTGTTTGGATATGATGACGCGCTAGAGCTCGGATCTTTTTTATGAACTGATAGAGAGTGTTCATACACACATGGTTGACGAGCCTGTTGGTACGACCGATGTAGCTTTGTGGGCAATCGCCTCATAGAATTTCGTAGAATCCTCGATCCTCGTTAGGTTTATCTTTAGGGTTCCCGGTTAAGTTAGCTATAGTTTGACTGTTTGAGTGGTGTTGAAGACTGTCTTTATTTGATGTCTGTGTAAAATACGTGATATTTTGTCAGTGACTCCTCAAATGTACGGATGGAAGGCTTTCCAGTGTTGTTGATCTGTTTCTGACGGGGTTGATCTATTCGGGAGTTGTTTTGTTGAAGATTTGTTGAAGATTATTAAGTTCGTTTTGTCTATTGTCAATATCTGTTAAGCGAATAGATCTAAGAGCTAAAGATTTCATTACAGAACTCAATTGGGCAGGGTGGTGGTGTGATTGAGCATTTAAATATCGATTGATATGGTCGGTTTCCTATAGGCAGTATGTGAGAATCTGTCATTGTTGGTTTTTGTTTTGAGGACATCAAGAAATGGGAGAGAAGAATAGGACTCGATTTCCATTGTAAATTGAATGATATAATGTATACTATTGAGGTGCTGAAAAAAGAAGACTAGTGAATATCTGCCATGAGGCCTAATGACAAAATTACCATCAAAATATCTAAGCCAACAGGAAGGTTTTAAAATAGACGAGTTTAGAGCCTGGGTTACGATTTGTCCCATGAAAATGTTAGCAAGTACTGGAGGGGTAAACACATCGGGCCCCACGAACCTGTTTGAACAGAGTGTCTTGAAATGAAAAATACGTGTTAGAGGAACAGTGTTGTACAAGTTTGAAGATGTCATAAGAGATATTGTTTTGTTTTTAGAATATCTAATGTTTCTGAAATGGGGACATTGGTGAAAAGATATACAACATCGAGACCAATTAGAATATCATTTTCTAAGATTCTATAGACGCCTAACATTTCTAGAAAGGAAGAAGAGTTCTTTACGTACGAGTATGCTTGCTCGGCTAGAGGTTGAAGAGTTTTGGCTAAGTACCGGGCTAAATCTTGGGTTTTTAAAAGATCGTCTCTGTATATTCCTAAATCATAGATTTTGTTTTAAGATTTGTGATTCTAGAGATAGCACAAGTTCCAATACCTTAAATGCTTCAGATGGTATGTTATCACTGCATTGTTGCATTCGAATTCTTTAATTGCACTTTCAACTTCATGTTCTTCTATTATAGATCCAACTTTATTTGTGCAACACTCTTCCAGCTCTATATCATTCATGGTTTCGTTTGCATTACTGTTACAGAGATCTTCTCCTTTATTTATTATGTAATTATTATTAATTGTTTTACATAACTTAAAAATCGTTGTTACACTTGGCAGGAAAAATATTACTTCATGCGTTTTTGTTGTTACTTTTGTGATCGTTTTTTTTTTAACTTATTTGTGTGTTTTGTACAGATTTGTCATTTGTCTTCAGACATACTAGTGAATAAGAATATTTTTGGTAGCAACACCTAACATTTTTCACAACAACATATTTGGCCAGATTAATTAAAAACCAATAGTAATAAAACGGATTTCCTTATCTGTTTTATTACAAACAGGGCAAATTATATTACTAATATTTTATCATACATCAATAAATGACACCGCGTATGACGTAAGCGATTTTTTTAAACCAATACTAGGAATATCATAGTTACATATTGATCACTTTTCGTAGCTGTTTATAATCAGCGTAGGCCCCGCTCTCTTAATAAATAAACTAGGAGAAAGCAGAATGAAACAACTGGAACTCTGACTTATAAATTGCTGTAATTTTGTACGCAGTCAGAAGAAGTGTCTGAATTACTGAACAGAAAATGATTATCCCCCTGTGATTGATGATCGCACTTTGACCTTTGGATTATCAATTTTATCACAATCTTTTTGTCATCAATCAAGACCATTATGTGATTGATTAGAAGCCATCGATCTTTACGTCTTTCCGATCTCAGTTTAACATTTCTGTTAGTCTGCTTCAAAGTTTAATCGATTTCTGGTTCTTTAGTCCTACATAATTGGATGTAAATAATTTTGATATGTAGAGTTTTATCAAATACGTAAATGAAATTGAAAGGTCTTTTTGGGTTTTCCATTTCACTATTTTTTCTGTTGATATGGTGATTTGCATTGTACAAAAATGCAAAAACAAGTTTATATTTATTCCGTTTGATTGTCTGGGATAGTTTCCAAATCGAGTGTCTCAATTTTGATCAGGGTCTATACGTGCTGGATTTTCTAAGGAGTGCTATAGGTTGTTTTACAAAAATTTTAATTTCTCTCTTAAAAAAACAGTCAAAAGCACCTTTTGTATATATCAGATATGCGGCAAGCTATACAGGGTGAGTTTTTTTGATGATCAGTATGGGGATCTCGGAAACAAGGGGAGATAGAGCAATGGTTAAATTGGGAAAGGTTTGCAGATTTACTGACCCAATTTAATTGTAAAATGCATGGCTTACTAGATATTTTGAAAAAACGAAATTCTGTCGATTTAATCAAATCCCTCTAGCTCCTTTGTTTTTGATTTTATAAAAAAGTGTAAATATCAAAATTGAAGGGAATTGTATCCCGAATATGATTGTCATCTCCTCGTTTGCGTGACAGCTCTCGTTTTCGAGATATGACACAAACTTATCTTTTTTTGAATGGAAATCATAGTTGGCTATGACCTCACCAAATCGAACATTTTTAGAGCTTTTCAACGATATAATACTCGATATAGTTATTCATAAAAATAACGGAGTTATGGATGCTTTTCTCTCTTATTTTCACTTTTAAAGTAGTTAGCAATGAAATAGATTGATTTATTAATAACTATTCCAAAAAACATAGAACAATTTTTTTACCAGGTATATCAGATATAAGGAAAAAACTAAATAAGTAGGTACTTACTAAAAACTTAAGAAATTAAAGTACATAATAATGGTTATAATTTATTTTCGAAAGTCCACTATTGTTATTTAGACAAAAATTGCATCTTTTTAAGATTGACATTAGCGCTTTCCTCACAGACCGCCTATCAATTTCTTCAATTGCTTGTAATACCGCCTCCCTTAGGTGACCAACTGTCTCATACTTCCTTTTGTATATTTTGTTTTTTAGCGCACCCCATAAATAGAAGTCTATAACTGCCAAATCGGGAGATCGGGGTGGTCATTCGCGTGGGCCATTTCTTCCTATCCAAGAGTTTGGATAGATATTATCTAAGTGTTGTCTTACTAATAACGAGTTATGAGCAGGTGGTCCATGATGTTGGAACCACTCAATTTCTAAACGAGTTCTCAAATTCAAATTATGCAACATGTCATGAAAAGTGTATTGCAAGGAATGCAAGTAGCGCTCCCCAGTAAGTGATTCATCATAGATAAAAGTCCCCAGAATAGTTAGTAGACCCTATGATTATTTTGTCTATTCATGGGTTTGTTCTCCTCCAAATTTTTTCCTGTAACAGATAAGTATTTAAAAAAAAATTGTATATGTAGAACAAAGTGTAGTAAGGCAATTTCGAAATTACTTACGAATGAGACCCTATGATACCACACCAAATATTAAAACCAAATTTTATCTGGGGTCGTCTTTGTTCTACATGAAAAGGGTTTTCTTTAGCCCAGATATGCTCATTGTGTCTATTGAACATACCGCAGTTAGTAAATCTAGTTTCATCTGACCATAACATTTTTAATGGAAACTGTGGAGTGTCAAGGCACATGTCTCTAAACCATGTACAAAACAAAATACGTCGATGTTCACCAGCATGCAAACTTTAAGAAACTGAAAGTGTGTACGGGTGGAACTTGTGCGCTTTCAGTACCTTAACTACAGTTCGTTGAGATGTGCCAGCTTCTGCCGCAATCTCACGAGATGATGTAAATGGATTTTGATTGCCAAAACATTTATTTGTGCTGCTTCGTTGATTTGATTACGTTCCTTTGGTGGTTTAGTAAAAGATCCATATCTGCGTAAACTATCGTAAAGGTTCTTAAATATCTATGAAAGTATTCCTCAGTTGCACGAACTGTATTTTTATGGCATATGATATAACATTCCACTATATTCAGTTTTTCTTCATTAGAATATTCCATGTTATCACAAAAACTTGTCAATATCGACTGTCAGTTCAGCACTACTAATGGAATTCTTCTCAAATGAGGAACGTCAAAGTGAAAACAATCTTTTTCATGGCTACCTACGTTAAAAGTGAAAATAAGAGAAAAGCACCCATAACTCCGTTATTTTTATGAATAACTATATCGACTATTATATCGTTGAAAAGCTCTAAAAATGTCCGATTTTTTGAGGTCCTAGCCAACACACAAACATACAATAGGTATTACTTAAGTATAATGCCGTATAATATTATAATTACCTGAAATTCTGGGAAACTCTACAGGTATTATTTAAATACATCGAAAAGTACACTTCGTTGTAAATCTATCTGGTCAGTTAAAATCTATTTCGAGGAAGAAGATAGCGAGTCTTCTTCCTCGAAATTGAATACTCTTGAAAATTTCTACTGATGCTAAAAGGGTGATTGAAGGTTTAAAATTGTGTACTTTAATAATTTCTGTATCTGCTAATTTTGGGAATGAATGGCATGTAGTTAAAAAGTGGTTTGCGAATATTGAATTTGTTTTGTAAGATTTAAATGAACGAAAATGTTATTGTTTTGTCTTGAGCATTAAATAGAGTTTGTGTTGTGACTTGAAACTGAAACTTGAACTTGTGTTTGGACAGTATTTTGGAAGTTATGTCGTTCAGATTTCCAAAATTTGTGAGGCAGACGTATTTAGGGGGTTAGATCAATAGAGCAAAAAATAACTGGTAATGTGTAAAAAATATTATCAGGATACCGACTGTGTCATCACATTAGCAAAGATTTCTGGCGATACTTTGCTATGTTTTCTACTCGCAACTATGGTTTTTTACTTTGTTATAAACAATTGAAGCAAGAAAATTACGTTTTTTTCTTAGCATGTTTATAAAATCAAAAATAATAAACTAATCTCAATGGTGTAAACAGGTCAGGCTCGATCCGATTGGATCATTAGTAACAGGGAAAAACAAAAAATACTAAAAAATGTAGGATTTTTAAAAAAAAAATCGTATCTTCGTCACTTTAGAAGCTGTAGAACTGGGCTTGAAGAAACTGATAGTAATTTACATCTATTATATGTATTCCAAAACCAGGGGCTACCGATTTATTAGTTTTTGAACAATTGTGATATAAACTTTTCTGTTCACTATTTTTGCATTGTGACCCCATGTGTCATGGATAATCAAATTTCAATTTTGAAAAAAGTTGTTGAAAGTAGAGGAGTTATTCTACAAAGCCTCTATTCTCATTTTTCAGTAAATGTCTGTGAAATATCTGAAAAATATTAGCAAACATGACAAAAAATGGGCGAGAGTATGAATGTATCCAAGGAGTGGGGGAAACACGGTTGTTGAGGGGAAGCGTATAGTAATATATAATAGAGACACATACATAGATCGTTTTAATATTTAAAATCCTCACAAGTAAGAATTTTTGTAATGACCGCTCTCCTTGGATGTTCCGTAAACCCAAAATCCACAAATTAAAGCAAAAACGTTTCCGAGAAACCATTTACATATAAATATATTAATAAGCAGTTCTCATTTGATATAATAAAATCGAACAAATCACTCTGTATAGAAGTTTTTTTAACGATTAAATTCTTTCACCATCTGTCAGAGTGACAGTTACTATCGATAATAATTATTGTTATAATAGCAGTTCCCCTTAACAACCGTGTTCCCCACACTACTCCAACACATTCATACACTCACCAAAGTCTGATCATTTTTGTTAACATTTTTCGTATATTTCACAGACATTTAATGAAAAATTAAAATAGAGGCGTTGTAGAATGATACCTCTGGTTTCAACATCTCTATTCTGAATTGATATTTGACCATTCATGTCGCATTGAGACCCACTGCAAGAATAGTGGACTAAAAACTTCAGATAGTAATTATTCAAAAACTAATAAATCGATAGCGCCTGGTTTAGTCACACTTAAGGTAAATATCAATTACTATCAATTCCCACAAGCCCAGTTCTACAACTTCGATAGTGACGGAGTTATAATAATATACAGAAAACCTCTAAATTTTCCAGTATTTTTTGTTTTTCTCTGTTACTAAAGATTTTATCGGATCGAGCCTGGGCTTATTTCATTGGTATTTCTATGCTTTACAATTCACCTGTTGACACCATTGAGATTAGTTTATTATTTTTCATTTTATAAACATGCAACGAAAAAAAAACGCAATTTTCTTGTTTCAATTGTTTATAATAAAGTAAAAAACCATAGTTGCGAGTGGAAAAGGTAGCAAAACATCACTACAAATCATTCTTAATGTGATGGCACAGGCAGTATCCGGATAGTATTTTTTGCACGAAAAAATCTCTATTGATTGGTCTAGGTATTTTTGGTTGATTAATGTTATTAATATTATCCTGCAATTACTATTAGGTGGATAACTTTCGTGGTAAATCTAATCAAATGCGTATCCACCCGAAATAACGTATTCCACACTCAGCCAAATATTCTCACGATGTTTTTCCTTCCATAAATATTCTATAAGAAACTATCGATTTGTCATTTCCCCGGCCCTAGTAATAATTCACGTGTGAAAGAAGCCAGCATCTATGTTAACATAAGGTATATAAAGCCGACGCTTTATTATTATACAGCTCTGTTGATAAAGTTTATCGTCCATAAAAAAAGAAGAGAGAAAGAAAAATGTCAGGAACTATAAGGTTTCCGTTGTTCGGGTGAGCTGAGACGAAAGCGATATGAAATTCTTATCAGTTTTGTCGCTCGGACTGGCGTCGTTTGTACATTTTTAAAACGTCCTTTTGTTGATGGCTGAAAGATGGAGCTTATGTCAAAAAAAAATTATTTAATAGTAGAAATGTGGAAGTAAATATTGCTCTTTTAGCAAGGCTTTTATTAGAGGTTATCAATTCAGCAGAATGTTTTTTTTTTTGTATGTTACACACTATTTTAGCTAGTTTTGACCGGAATGTAATCATAGCCTATACTTCGAGGAAGGTTCCTTTTAAATTTGAGGTAAAGATTCCATCCCTAAAGGATTTCGCAATGAAGACTATAGTCGGGGTTATGATAAAACTAAGAACTCAAAGCTTGTCGTTTGTGATATAAAAAAGTTCTGCACTGATAGTATTTTAATAAAAATTTAGCATCTGAAACCATCTTACAAAAATAAAATGACGTATCCAATATTTGTTTAATACTGAAAATTCCAAAAGTGAACACATATACTCAATGACACAGATATCACACCCAGAAGAAGGAGTAAATGACTAAACTTTGAATGAAAAATACCAAATACAGATTCACATGGATCTCTTCAAAGAAGTGTAAACTAACTCAAGCAACATGGGGCTGAGCATTATCTTGTTGATCCATGAACCCAGTACATTTGGCTACACTACTTCCTATAGATAACGTTACACAGTCATGTTGCCTTGAACAAAGAAAATTGGTCTTTTTTTATTTTTTCAGAGTTCTTTGGGCATAACTACCACATAAACTTGAAAGTCTGTATATTTTAAAAGTCCAAACGTTTCAAGGCCTAGATAAGACATCGTTTTCAATGGTATGAATACAAATTAAACAAAAAATTAAAAAATTAAGACGATTTGCAATGACAAATATCGAAACCACAATTTGACATTAGTTTTTTAATTTTTTGTTTGTTTTCTAATTTGGACCCCAAAAACATGATGCGTTTGAAAACTGAATTTTTTATTTTCCATTTAATTGTATATTTTGCCCCCCAAAATGAATATTAGGGGTTTCTCCTTATTTTTTCAGTAAAGTTCAGGCAAGACGCTATACCTTTATTTTTTTTCAAAGTTTTACAGGTTATGGTTTCGGAGATAAGAGGGGGGAATGGGTATTTTTTTATTTTTGTTAATATCTTTGTTTTAATAATATGAAAAACGTATATTTGTTTTCGTCATAATGAACCCTTTCATTTGATATATGACAAGATGTGTTAGAAACAATTTAAAATTTATATTTTCCATTTAATTCTGTAATTTGACCCCCTCCAAAATTTTCTTTATTTTTCCAGTAACTTTTTTTTTCAAAAGTTTAAATTTAAATTTTGTATTAAATTTTGGTACATTTTCGTTAATATATGTTTAACTAATTCTTTTTACATATTAAAAAAATATATTTGTGTTCCTCAGAATAGGACCTTTGATGTTCTTATTTTTATTTATTTTTAAATTTTCATTTAATCCTATAATTTGCCCCCCAAAATTAAAATTAATGGTTTCTCCTTATTTTTCCTGTAAAGTTCGGGCAACGTTCTATATTTCCTATTTTTTTCAAAATTTTAGGCTCAGTAGTTTCGGGGATCGGGGGGGGCGGTAGATTTTTTTAGTTTTTCCCCCCAGAAGTACCTCTAAAGTCAAAATTCCTTCCTTTACGATATGTACTCCTGATCGAGTCACCAAACTATACCTTCATACCAAATTTCAACCTCTCCCGTCCAGTAGTTTAGGAGAAAATTGCTGTCATGTGACAGAGGCAGAAATCCGGAGTGATATAATATTGTATATACGGAACCCTTTGTAGTTTTATTCAAATTTTAATCACTGATTATAGCATCTATGTTTTACCAAAACAATATTAAATTTAAACGTGAATGTATCTTCCAAACAACCATTTCTACCCAAGATTTTATAGAGAAGCAATTGAGATACAGAAGCATCCAAATAATTTCAACAGAAAATAAGGAAACAATAAATGCCAGCAGAGTCTGGTCGATTGCGCTGAAAAACAAGCGACGTTGTAGACGAAATGTTAGATACAAGATATTTCACCAACCACGATTCAATAGCCCGGAAACCAAAATCTCTCAGAATAAAAGCCGTAAAAGTCTTTATTTTAGAATTATTACTTGGTCTTTAATTATCGGCAACCAGATTCGATTAAATTTTACGAAAGTAGAAGACATACAATCGTCGTCATTTCGCAGAATTAAGGCAAACTTTTAATTCTCGTTTTGTTGTTTCTTTATGCGCCATATATGTGTCCTAACGACAATTCTTTTTTGTATATCTAACAAACAACATTCTCCCTTCATTATTTTAGGTAAAAGTGTTGAAACGATCAAGCTTTCAATGCCAAACTCATACTTTAATAATTCCGGTTTTAATACAATTGAGAACGACGTCAGGTAAAGACATTGAAACGTTTAATATTTTGTTTGTTTCTGAAGTGTGGATTTATTTACTCAACAAATCATAAAACGAAACTAGAAAATGCCACAAATAAGATTGTTGTGTTAGTGCAAAATAAGTTGTTTATTTATTTAATACTAGCTGTCGCCCAGTTGTCGAAATTCGACCAATTGTGTCAATATCTCTGGCAGGTTAAGTAACCTGAAAATTTTATCGTGACATTCTATCCTAGGACTTTAGGGATCCAAATTCGGAACCTCTGTGTGATAGTTTCCTCGAAAATCCTAGATGTCGGTCTTACATCTCACTTCTACAAATAAGTAACGAAAATTCAAGTTTTTTTCATATATAATTCATAGGACTTTATTTGTGTTCAAATTCGTAATTCTTAATTTAATATGACAACAATTCAACCCTACATATTTATTATTTCTAACCTCGCTGTATTGCTATAATTGCACTCAATTCTCTAACATTTATTAAAATCTTCATTATAATAATTCCATCTCATTATATATTTCCACCACCCTGTATATGCAACTGCTCATGGACCACGCATATTTTTTAAAATTTTTGAACCACCTGGTAAACCATTCTGTATATGACACTGACTATGAGCCACCGTATTTACTCCTTTTGTTTATGAAATTTTTATCATCATCCTGTATATCTATAATTCCTCTCACCCTATACTTCATCTTCCGTATATATACAACTGCTTATGGGTTACGAAATGTTGCATTTCCATTTCCGCCACCCTGTATATGCATCTCTGTATATATTCTGTTCCAAGAACCCTTTAAATTCAACCGCTAATGGCTTTTCCCATATAATTATTTTATTAGTTATAATTGCACTCTACTCTATATTTTAAACACCCTATATATGCAATTGCTTATGTGCCGCCCACGAAAAAAAAAAGATTTCTAACATATCTGGAATCGCTCTGTATAATTATAAAATACAACGATGACTTTACCACTAAACAATAACAACGCTTGCATGCCACTTCCAAAAGTACATGCTCTAAGTATATAACAGCATTGGTCCCTCTATATATAATTACTCAATGTTTTGAGTCTGGCGGCGGCGGCACATTCAGTTGTTTGGCGTTGACATTATGGACGTAAATAATGAATATTTATTATATTTATTAAATGAATGAACCAATATTATAAATTAATATTAGCATTCTGCACTGAAGGTCGTCGGTAACTACCAAACAAAACAAAAATGAGGAAAATCGGTTGAGAGACAGGGGAGAAAATGGTACCTAATCGTTTTGTCTTTCCCTATTTATATATAGATTTTAACAGTTAATAACTGGTATTCAAATGTGATAATGTGAACGACCTTATAGCAAAACTTATTAAATTCTAACACATAAATAACATTCTCATCTTTTTATTACTATTAATTATTTGTTATTTTGTTCAATTACAAAAATGAAAATTGCATTTTCGGCCGCTAGGGGACGGCGTCCCCTAAATTGCATTTGCTAATATAATCTTTTATGCATACATTACAACCAAAGCTGATAAATTTGCATTCTATGCCACAGAATAGTGAGTTTATTTCCCAAGCGAGATATTCAGCTTTAATGCCAGAATATAATTACATCATGGAGGAACACGCTTGAATCTAGAAAGCAAAAGTCCTCGGTCACGCGATTATTATTTAATGGTTGATAATTTACATGGAATTTAACGTAATTCGGGGTAAAAAAATATGGTTGTAATCGTGACTCAGCTAATTGACTAACAAGAACGAAACATTTATCAGACAGGTTAATGCGAAAATAAGTAATGTTGTTTGTTCTAGTTTAGCTAATTTTCAAAAATTTATTTATTTATGTCACGTTTTTGAAATACAAGTTTTGATATGTTGTGTTTGTATGTGCGCAGTTACTACAAAGAGTAGAGATATTTAACGTTCCAAGGTAATAGTGCGGGAATTTTAGGCATTGGAAGTTTTAGTTGTCTTCTAAACGTTGTTTGTGGCATATTCTTGATAACTTTTATGTTTCTTTGGGAATAAAATTTTTTCATTTCGCAATCACATCAATAAATATAAAGCCATTGACAACGTAGTCAGAATAGACTTTGAAACGTTTGGTATTCCTGCAATATACGTAGTTTTATTTCTATTGTGGTGTTATTCCCCAAAGAAACATAAAAGTTATCATTGGAAGTTTTAATTGCGAATTTGAAAATTTTCTATGTACATCTCAAGCATATAGACAGTTTTGTTTGTATACCAAGCAAATACCCATTTAAATGAAAATTTTCCCATTTTGCGAAGACGGTGCTTTTGGTTGTTACATTCTCCCGGCATAACAGAAAATTCAGTTACAACACATGTCACAGTCTAAACTGCTATTTGGTGCTTTTATACACAGTGTGTTTAGTTATAGCAAACAAAATGATTGAAATATAGGACGGAGTAGAATGATAATGGTCCATAGGCAGCCGTATATACATGATGGTTGGAATATAGGGTGGGGTGGGTTGTATAAAAATGTTGGAAAAAATTTGAAATTAAACTTATATAGGGAGATTAAAAAATGATGTGGCCGTAAACAAATCATACAGAATGCTTGAAATATATGCTGGAGTTGAATTATATTTATACAGTGGGATTAAAAATTATTTATTTTTGGGTCCATTGGATGTTGCATAAAGTGTGAAGAGGAATTAATGTTACACAGGGCGATAATATAAAATGTTAAAAATGAAATAATTTATGGGGTAGCCCACAAGGAGTTATACAATATGTTTGAAATATAGGACGGATTTGACTCCGTAAATATGGAATGGACTCTACTTCGTCCTATAGTTTACAGAAGGCAGCTAACAAATTTATGCTTGTCCGTGGGCAGTCGTATGTACAGGATGGTTGGTACATAGCGTGAAGTGGAATTATCGATACTTATACATAGTTGTCAGAAAAAGTTGAAAAAAGGTTGCATGGCGTGGTCCATAAGGCATAAATACATTTTGGGCTTATTAAGTCAACGCGTACTAATACATTTTGTTCGTAAACATTTACCTGTCAATTTAAATGAAAATGTATCATTGTGTAGTGTTGAGGTTTTCGATGGTACTTAGTCCTGTCTATTAAGGTTATACATACAAAATAAAAAATAAACAATGAAAACTAAAAAGTTGAAAATGAAACATTTAATAAAATATATAACCGAATTACACCTATAACTAAAAAGCTAAAAATAATGATAACAAAATACAACTTTACCAAATAAATAACACATTCAATGTTACTAGGTACCTACCCAGGAAGTAAAAAATGTAAACATTAAAATGAAGTCGATGCCAAGCAACAATCTAGTTTGGTGAATTAGTAGATAAGTAAGCAATGAAGGATTTTAGATTTGCTTGGCACCGACTATAAAATATACTAGATTGGTAGGTAATTAATTTGTAGAGAATTGAAAGTGTTATTTATTTGCTAAATTTTGTATTTTGTTATAACTATTTTTTGCATTTTAGTTATCCGTGGAAGTCGGGTATTATATTATATTATAAAGGTAGGTGGTGCCTTCTTGTCACGTCAACCAGTCGGAAACTGCCAAATTTGCACATTAAGCTCTGACTTTTCTAATTTCTGACAGGACTTTACGGATTTTCTTCTCTATTAGTGTCGATCATAATTCTACGCCTTCCATAATCGATTTTCGTTTCGTGTATTTTATCTGGATGAATTTTTCATGTTCTAAGATTAATAAGTTATGTGATTTACTACAAGGTTAGCATTAGACATATTGTTTTGTTTAGAAGGCAAACCAAGTTTCCCCTTATTGGATAGTAATTTTCCAAATATCATCATCATTACTGTATACAGGGCTTTCATTTCAAAACTAGACACCCAAGATAACTTTTAAATAACTTTAATAGAAAAAGGCAAAAAACGGGGAACACATTTTACTAGTATCGGCCACCCTGCAATTTCGACCTCTAAACGAGGGTGAATATCAATTCTGCAAATTTAAATACGAAGGGGTATCAGGTGATACCTCTATTTAAAGGTCTTTTTTGCCAATCTTTTGACACATCATTCTTTAAATTTATATTATTTTTTTCAGAGTAATGACCTAGAAATCGTAAAAAATTAAAAATTTTGAATTGTGATTGAAAAAAGCATGAGTATAAATACCGAGACAAACTTAAATGTTTGGGGAAACATATTTGCAACTGTTTATGTAAACAATGTGTTTCTTTGTTTACCGACCATCAAACTTCGTCAATGGTTTATTCTTTACAAGCAAGAATTGAAATATTATTTATTTAATTGCTCATGTTTTTCATCAGAGATATCCCGATAAAAATATTGCACATCAGTATGTGTTGGATTTAGTTCATAAATTTCGAGAAACTGGAATTGTGTGCAATAATATTTTCAAAAATCGTAGAGTTTTAACTAAAGCTGCACAGGTTGAGATTTTAGGTCATTTTTGGATCCTCAAATAAAACGTTACGCCTAAATAAGTTCTTAGAGCTTGCTGAGGATGATTATGACATAAGGTGAGAATTCTGTGGAAGGAATTCGAACAGCGACTTTACCTTTGTCTTACCAACAATGGCGAGCATTGTAAATATCTAATCTAAGTATAAGGAGACTCTAATAGTATAAATACAATGTAAATAATAAATATTTTTATTTGAAAATTTAAATTGGCATTACTTTGTAAAAAATAATTTGATTTTAAAAAATGATTGTTAAAAGATTGGCAAAAAAGAGATCACATGATAACCCTTGGTATTTAAACGCGAGAAACCGCTCGAGATGCACACACTACGGGTAAAAACCGCTAAACTGGACTCGATCGTCAGTTTGAAAATGGTTTTTAAAAAAGCAGTATGTGTTGTTGCTCTAATAATAAGAAATAGAATAAGACAAGCTGTAGATTTAAGAAGTGTTTTTTTTATAAGAAATATCAAGTTTTAAGAGAAATTTTTCAATTATTATCGAATGTCAATAGCCAGCTTCGATAAAATTTTGCAAATGCTGCGTCCATACATGAGCTTTATGGTTACAAAAGAGAACTTCCACTATAATTCGATCAGATAAACTTTCATACTCTGGCTCTGATGACGACATAGCAATGATACAAGGCATATTTACATACTCTCTCTTGACGGTCTGCCCACAAATCATACAATAAAGATAGATGGACAACTCAATGTTATAAAAAGTATTCAAATTTTATCCCATGAGAAGTTAGAATATGCACAATAGGCACCTTCAGAAAATCTTCAAGTACTAAATTTGACGTTTGTTGAATTTGACAGATCAGTGCCATACTAAAAAGAAGGAATCTGCAGTTTCTGGTCCCAAATATCACCAATAGAGGGCTGTACCATCGAATTATTTTCATATGTTCTTGGGAAATAACACCACAATCGAAACAAAAATCTGTATATTCAAGGAAAAACTAAATTTTCCTTGAATATAAAGATTTTTGTTTCGATTGTGGTGTTATTTCCCAAGAACACATAAAAATAATCAAGAATATGCCACAAATATAACATTTAGAAGACAATGTACCATCAAAATAAATGAAACTAATATTGAAATTAAATTTATTTATTTACAAAAGATAAATTAACAAATACAGTTGAAAATGGCACTACTTATTTATGTATTAAAATGATTTACAGTTAAAACTAACAAAACAGTATAAATGTCAAAATGTGTTAGTTGAAAGAAATATATCAAAGGAATCAATTTATATAACATAAATAAATTGTTGGAGTCTTCAATTTTTATTTTTGGTTGTGTTTTTTTTATGACAAATTCATGCATACAGGGTGATCAAAAAATAAGGTATTACTATCACATTCAATTTTTTAAACAGAAACAAAAAAAGGTCAACAGATCCAAATATATGATCAAATTAAGAGCCAATATGCTAGAAATCCAGTTACAAATGTTAATTGAAGCCTTACAAGAATTTGAAGTTTGACTTGCACTTGACTGGAAGTGAATTTTTAATAATTTGCATATTTACTTTGATTTGCTAATTTCTGTTTTTGTAATAAGTCACTCTTTTCAGAATTACAGAACTTTTGAAATAAAGAAATTTTTATTAGTTCAATCATAAAGTTCTCACTAACTGTTAGTTTCTACATATGATATGGTACATCAAACATACCTAGTATTTGAGACAGAATTGTATAAAGAAATACAACATGGGTACTCTGATTTGAAAAGTTGAGGTTGATGGTTTAAATTATTCTTGGCCTTGTATACAAATATTTATCATCAGAAAAAATCATGACCTATTTTTGCATCCTTGTGATATATATCCCCAGTATGAGACCAACAAGCAGCTTTATATTTATCATTTTGAATGTAATGTAATTGTTTTTTTCAGGAAAACATTTCTCACATCTTTTAAAATAATATATAATTTCTCTTCAATCAATGAAATACCCATGAAATGTATTCTTAATATTATTTCTTAACCAATAACTATTTGTATCTCTTAGAAGATATTTTATTGCAACACTGTTTGTTGGTCCTTGGTGAATAATGTGGCTATAAATTCCAAACCAACAAAATGAACATGTTCAATTATTTCCTTCAATATCCTCACTAAATCTACTACGGGAGTACTATTTTCAGAAAAAAAAATAACAATTTGACCGTTTACATTTCTTATAAATGCCTTAACATGAAAACTAATGCACAGTCTGTAAAGTGCATGTATTACTACCGCAATTTACAATTTTTACGATATGCTCTTTAGAAAAATTATTCATCCAATGATAAAAGTTTTCCGTGTGGCTTTAACTTTTGAATTCACATTTGGCTTTAAAAATATATACATATTTAGTTGTGCTATTAACATTTTTAATATACCTTTATTCATATTTCTTCTGGTGTAATACCTGCAGAGGATATTTGTTGCTTGTACATTTCAGTAGCTTTTCCATTTCAATAGTTCTATACTAACGTTCTGGCTATTTGTAATTATAGATTTCTTTCTTACCACGCTGCTGTATAATAATTAATTTGTGGGGGTAATAATCAGTAGTTTGGTGTTTTCCTACAGATTATACAAAACTGTCTCCTGAATTTCTCATAACCTGAAATTAAACAATAAATGCAATACAAGTAACAGTATCAGAAAAAGATAAACATACCTGGCATCTAAAGTGTTTCGTTGTTTATTCTTTGAAGCCATATTTCCGGACACTTTATGTTGGTTGTAAAATAATGCCTAAAAAACTGATTATTAAATTATGTTTTAAAGGCAATTTAGTTTATAGCTTCTGGCTATATACAGTACCTTAAAACGATGTATCAATACTGTTAGAATGGGATTTGATACAAAATTCTACCACAAATTAGAGAAAAATTAGGAAGCGATTAATGGATTTATGGCTTCAGCTTTCTCAGGCAAAAGACAAAAATCATATTATGTGATTTACCTCATTTACATATACCAATGGCCGATAAAGAAGATCACATTGCACCACATTGACATATTTGATTAACTGTCAAAAATAGTACTTGAAGATCTTCTGAATTTTGCCATTTAGTTGGCAGTAGTAGACCTTGCGGTAATGAAATGTAAATGTTACGCAAACATGAAGTAGATTTGATTTATACTTTTTAGTTCGGTTTGTTATTATTATTTAAGGATATTTTAGGTGGCTAGTTTTGTTAAGAAAGCCCTGTATCTCATTATATTAAACAATTAGCCTATTTGATGAAAAAAAAAAAAACCGGAATCTGACAACCTCACATGATTAATTCAGTAGCGGAAAGTCACGGAAATGTCCTTTTATCTAAAAATGACCTTCTTCGGCGTACTCGTGAAATGAAAGGCTCGGAAAAAGTAGGCTACATCGGAACTGGGGTAAAAACAAAGAACGCGAAATTTATATACAAACAGAGACTCTCGGTTCTGAATAAGGGTGCTTCAGTCGATTAAATTGCAATTAACCTTGGAATGAAAACTTTCCTCTTTCCAATATACCATTTCGAACTAATGGAATTTTTAGTGAGTTGATTCAATAGAAATTGGGGTCGGGGGAGGTAAACGGGGGGAGTTCGGTAGTATTTCCTTTTTCTTCTGTTTGAAAATAATTAATTTCTCGGTTTCGCTGAGGTCAGGCTATTCAATTATGTCCACGAAGTTTAATTTCCTCTTAGACTTTAAGACATCAAAAGGAAAAAACTAAATATGTTAATGCGGAGCTAACGAAACAAACCCGATTTTATGCTCTGACTAAGAAATAATAATTAGCAGGTAGGTAATTGTGGATAATCGCCATTTCTGGAATTCTGCAGTATTCGACGCATAACTTCGGGCATTCGACACAAAGCTACATAGAGAATTCAGAAACGTAATTGTGGAAAGCGCTTTGTTAAAATTATTGAAGCCACAGCTTCTTAACGGAAGCCCGCACTTACACAAATGACAATAGATGAGTATGGTAATATATTATTTAAATAATTAATTTCGAAAAGATTGTTGAGGAGATTTTGAATTATTTTGCCAGTTCATTGACTTCTTTCTCTCTTTTTTTCTTTTATTTTCTTTTTTTTTTCTTTTTTAAATTTTCCTCTTAAGAGGACAATTTAAATAAGAAAAAACTTTAAAGAAGCTCTCCTCACAATTTTTTTCTGCAACAGAGAAGTATATAAAATCGAACAAAGGTTCTTAAAATTGCCCGGATTACTGGCTGCCCGTACAAAAAAATTTTTCCTTACAGTTATTCTGAGAGAAAGAGTTGTCTTAAAATAATCAACCTGTATTCCTATATATAAATAGTGTATTGTATATATTGTGATATACTTATCTGTTTGGAGACGTTTTAACTCCTACTCTGGAGTCATTGTCAATCGTTCTGTTGAGTATTTCGAGGTTTTTTCATAAATTTTCGCTCTGATGTGGATTTTGTTGTTTGTCAAAAAATTTTGACTATTACAATTTGTCATTTGCCGATCACTTGATATTGAGGGTTCCATTTTTTTGGTCTTCTAGCAATAGATCTCTCCAGCCCAAATGAAGGTCGATTGAAGGGGCTCCGATTTCCATGTTGTTTATCATCATACAACTGGGTTCTTTAAAGTTTTCTCTTTTTTAAATTTTTCTCTTAAGAGAAAAAAAAAAGAAAAAAAACGAGAGAGAAAAGAAGCCAGCTGTATGATGATAAACAACACGGAAATCGGGGCCCTTCAATCGACCTTCATCTGGGCTGGAGAGATCTATTGCTAGAAGAGCAAAAAAATGGTACTCTCAGCATCAAGTGATCGGCAAATAACAAATGGTCACAGTCAAAATTTTTTGACTAACAACAAAATCCACAACAGGACGAAAATTTATGAAAAAACCTCAAAATAACTCAACAAAACGATTGACAATGACTCCAGAGTCGAAGTTGAAACGTCTCCAAATAGATAAGTATAACACAATATATAATACACTATTTATATACAGGAATACTGGTTGATTATTTTAAGACATCCTTCTCTCAGAATAACTGTGAGGAAGAATTTCTGTGCGGACTGCCAGTAATCCGGGCAATTTTACGAAATTCGCTCACTATACTTTGTTCTCCAAATACGATTTTAAATACTTATCTGTTGCAAGAAAAAATTTTGAGAAGAGAAAACCTCAATGAACAGGCAAAATGTTAATTAAACATTGTATTTGTTTTCTGTGTAAGAATTTTATACATTAAGAGTCTCTTCTTTTATAGAAAATCAATAAGTTTTAGGAAAAAAAAAACAAATATAACATCCAATTAATATACAATACCAGCTCAAAATTTGCATTAGGTTCTAATAAACATTCCAATTCTCTATTTGCGATATTTTAAATTAGAGACTTGAGATATGTGGGGCGCGTGGTGTTCGAAAAGCACAAAAACGGGCAACGTTACTTGACATTAAATTTGTGTGCTAAGTTCGTATTATAGAGTAAACATTTTACTTTAAGGCTTCTGAATAATAATTGAACTTAATATAGGAAATTATTTTTAATTTAATCTAAGTATCCGAGCACGGAGCACGTCAAAGTAAGCACTACTTAACCTTAAAATATGCTGTCATACTGTCAATAAACAAAAACACTTTGCCAGGATGATTTAAAAAAAAACATTGTACCAAAAAAGTGATTATTAATTGAACAGAATTAGGATTAATACTTGAATCATAACAAAATAGTGACCATTATTTTATTTTTCCTGAAATTTATGTCCATTAATAATAATGAAACAAAGAAAGAGAAACACAGATAGAGGAGAGAGATATTATTTCGTAAGAAGTTTTCGCTTCCATACTTCAGTCTACAATGACTTCCGCTTTTTTTGGGATTCGTAACTTATCGTAAATGAAGTCATTTTGATTTTAGGCGTACTTCTCCCAAATTATTGAGCCTAAAATATTGGAAAATATAGAGAATATAGAATGTTGCCCAAAGTTTATACGAAAATTAAGGAGAAACCCCAAATTTTAATTTTAGGGGACAAATTATAGATAAAACGAAAAAAAATCAAATGAAATGGCTTATTCTGGGGAACACAAATATATATTTTTTTCTTATTTATAAATAATTAGTTTAAAAGCTATTAACAAAAATATACAAAAAGTTACCAATCCCACCTTATCTCCGAACATAAAATGTGGACAAAAAATTACATGAAAAAATAAGGAGAAACCTTAGATATTAATTTTGGGTGGCAAATTACAGAATTAAACGAAAAATATAAAATTAAAGTTGTGTCCAAGGCATCACGTAATATATTAAATCAAAGGGCTCCTTATAAGGAATACAAATAAATTTTTCCATATTTTTAAAATAAATCATATTAAAGAGAAATATTTAAAACTATAAGGCGTAAAATTTTGAAAAAAAATAGGGACATAGGCCCAACCTGAGTTTTACTGAAAAATAAGGGGAAACACCTAATGCAAATTTTTTTGGGGGGGGGCAAATTACAGAATTAAATCTAAAATATAAAATTAAAATAATGACGAATAAAAACATAATTTTTTCATATTTTTAAAATAAATTATTTAAAAGCTATTAACAAAAATAAAAAAACACATTCCCCCTTCTCTTCTCGGAAACTATGAGAAGCAAACATTTGAAAAAAAATTGGAGATATAGAGCCTCAGCTGAACTTTACAGGAAAAATAAGGAGAAACTCTAATATAAAGTTTGGAGGCAAATTAAAGAATTAAATGGAAAATATAAAATTAAAATTGTTTCCAATATGTCAAATCAAAGGGCTCATTATGAGGAACAGAAATATTTCAAATAAATTCTTTAAAGAATATTAACAAACATTTAAACAAATATCCATTCTACCCTTTTATTTCCGAAACTATAAGACCTAAAATTAAAAAAAAGCATATATGACCTGACTTGGGCTTTACAAGAAAAACGAGGAGAAATTCCTAATATTAATTTTGGGGGGCAAATTATAGAACTAAATAGAAAATAATATATATTTTTTAATACGCATCATGTAATATATCAAATGAGAGGGCTCATTATGAGAAATACAAATATATATTTTTCATATCTTTAAAATCTTACTTGTTTAAAATATATGAAGAAAAATATGACATCGACTTATTCCTCCCTTTGTCTTATAAACTACACGACCTAAAATTTTGAAAAAGTAAAATATATTTTATTTGTATCTCTTGTCCCCTCTTTAACTTTCAGACTACTGAGTCTAAAATTTAGACAAAAGATTACGTAGGGCCAGTGAAAGTTAATTTGTAAAACAAAGCAAAAATCCTGTTCCTAATTTTGGGCGCCTAATTAGAAAATTTAATAAATATTTCTATAAAAATCAAGCCTGTCATGCAAATAAAATAAAAGGGCGCTGTGAGAAAAATGAAGGTGTATACTGTTTATAAATTTAAAACGCTTATTTTAAAAGATATTAAGGAAAATCTAAGATAAATCACTCATTTACTGCTTGTCTGAACCTCAGATATTAGAAAAATTTACTTTGATTTACCTACATTGTATCAAATCTCAAAGGTGATACGAAACCCTTAGTATGCGAGTCCAACACCCACTTGCCAAATTATTTATAAAATCAGGTTTATGCAAGAATTGGATTTTTATTACAGTTGTTTTATTAGATAGTTATTAAGAAAAAAGTTCACTGTAACTATTTCAGTCCGATTCATTATTAAATCGTCTCTAGCTTTTATTATTCTTGTTTCATACACTTGGTTGCTTAGAGTAAACTCATATCGGAAAATTCAACTAATACTATTTGAATTCAAATAACCAAAATTACTTTTCCGATGAATCCCATAGGGTATTCGGAACTTCAATATGAAGGTGATTTAAAAAATTCCGCTCACGGCATTCAGATTTAAACTTTTAGCAAATCGCTCAACCAAACGGCAAATAAAACTCTTCCATGGTAACTCAATCATCCTTCTAAAATTCGTCGAGCATTGACATGCTTCGATTCCGTTTACGCTTAAACAAATACGACGATTGAGTATGAAATATGAAGTGAATTTGTATGGGGTTTGTCGAAAAACATTCCGAACATAAGCTGTCCTAACAGACATTTTATTAAAAGATGTCATTTTGAAGTTGGCTCCATTTTTCTTCTGTCATACATATGAATGTACTTTTTGACAGTTGTGAATCTGGTCAAAATCGCAATTATACCTGTTGAACTTCAGTAAAATTATTCAGAGTGTACATTTGTAAGCGGCAGCTTTTCATCGGGAAATTTTTAGGTGTTGGCTTAAGTATTTATTAAACAAGGAATAATTAAATTTATAGGGGGCCAGACAGTTTAAATTATTTTAAATTGCGAAACAGTTAAATCAGATATGAGATATCGTAATTTGAAGGCTAAGGAAAAGCTATGTTAAATAAAATATGCTACACAAAATGAATATGAGGTAAGGTTTTTCGAAAACGATTTAACGTTGTTATCAGGAATTTAGTTTTAACAAATTTGTAATGCAATAGAAAGTATATAATAAAAAAATTAATACATCTTTACATTAAAACTAAACTAAAAAATTATACAGGGTGTCAACTAACATGTTCACTGCGGTACCAGTCAGAGGTATCTTGTTCAATAATGCGATACAAACCACATATGTCTGGTAAGTAGTGTATTCATTACAGCGATACCAGACACATATGCCTCGTATGAATCACTTTTTTTTTTTCATAATTTTTCTGAAAACTAGCATAACTATCGGCATGCGTTCTTACATGTTTTTCTTCAGAATAGTGCCAAGAATAATGGGTTCTAGCCGTAAACGGCTAAAGAAAGGATTAAGTAAAAAACGTTGATCAAATTAGATACATTTTTACGAAAAAATATGTGATTATTACAATATTTTATTAAGTTTTTCATTGAAACAAGAAAGGTACATTGCTGTTTTTTTGTCACAATCAGCGCAGTAACTTGAATCTTTAGTAACTTTTTTTGTCTACTTCCTTACTGGACAGCATAGCACTTAGCTTCCTATAGCAGCCTAAGCAGTTTCGACACCGTTTTCTCCGTGGACCCTGCTCGAAAACAAATGTATGTTCATATCCTTGGTCCACTAGTGAAGTTGCAAGTTTCCTTCTAAACTGTAGCATACTAAAGCTCTGGTTATTTCTATTGGCTTCTTTGAAAATTACATAAGAATTAACAATTGTGATTCCTAGGAATAAGTGGAACTCTGTTTTCCTGTACCATTTAAGCCCTTTTCGTAAAGCTGTATAGTACCAGATACATATGTCCGGTAAATCAGAGAAGGAAAACAGTTTTAGTGTGGTGCGTTACCGGTCACATGTATCTGGTAGATAGTGCGCTTTGTCAAAAATCTGCAAAATCGCGAGAGTTCGATAGCTACTTGTAACACTGCTATAGCAAAAACGGTTCAAAAGATACGGCTTTTGCCGCATAGATGGCAATTGAGTGAACGCCACTGCGTAATCAAGGGCACCAGATATATATGACTTAAGTCCTGGACGGCTGAATATTTGATAAAGTGGATTTGACCTTGAACCTCATTTTTGAAATTATTTTGAGATCAACCTCATTTTTTTAAATAAAAACCTTTATTATTTATTGCAGAATCGGAAAGAGCGGAAAGAAATATAAACATGTGTCTAAGTGTTTATTGGGAAATAACACCACACTTTAAAGGAAATCGCTGTATATTCCAAACGTTTCGGGGTCTAGATCATAAATATTTAAATTTACATCTTGGAATTATATCTTTTTAATGCGTAGTTTCTTAGCCATTGACAACGGGGTCTGATCTAGACCCCGAAACGTTTGGAATATAC
Source organism: Octodonta nipae (assembly GCA_034190945.1). Classification (NCBI taxonomy): domain Eukaryota; kingdom Metazoa; phylum Arthropoda; class Insecta; order Coleoptera; family Chrysomelidae; genus Octodonta; species Octodonta nipae. Next base: position 140,105,718 of record CM067219.1, read on the forward strand.
AGTGAATTCCTTTATAGTGTGGTGTTATTTCCCAATAAACACCTAGACATTGAAAAATATGCCACAAGTATCCTTCAGAAAACAAATAAACATGTGTCTCCGTAAAATTTAAATTTGCATTAAGATTATTAGTTATAAGGATATAGTACCACCTCTTAGCAATTTTTCGAATGGACTCGTGCAAATAATTTTTTAAGGAATGGTCAAATATTTTCAATACTTATATGTATTTATACTTTAAATTTTGGAAAAGTGAGATGAGGGGTCTCTAGATTAACTCTTTTATTTTCCAACCGTGGTCTATTCATAATGATAAGGTCATCCGGTGAGGTAATATGGCCGTGCAAAAAATATGTCTTCCATAGGATTGACTGAAATTTTTCAAAAACTACCGGGGCTACAGTATTTATTTTTAGAGCCATGAATTGGGTATGAGAAGATCTATCCCTTGAGTTAATAAAAATGTTTCAGCTATATATATATATATAAAATATATATATATATTTAACGAAATTGAGCGTATAGTAGCTCGTTTTGTAGGTTGATTTCTCTTCTTATCTTTTCGGTAAAAGATAAAAAACTAAATTGTTACCGATTTTTCGCTATTTTCCTGATAAGAAACAAAAACGCATCCATAAAAAACGTCGAATTTAATGTCAATTAGTCAAGTTTTATCATTAGAACACGTTCATGTCGGTTTTGTTCTACTATTAATTTTGTCACCAAAAGGTTTTTTCTCCGTAAATGACCAGAGCTAATATAAGGTTGGCTGTGAAGATCACTTTATGGAAATGGATGCTCAGCTGGTTTCCATAACCTACCATCAAAATTCGGTTAAGATTGCTAATTACAAGATGACAAAATTAACAATAGATACAAATATATGCGAGGCTAGCCGTTGAGAGGTTAACGCTTCTTGACTCCCGCAAAATTTGACAATTAATATTGATGCTCTCATAAAATTGTTACCGTAGCCCAACTTTATTGTTGCAATTCATTTCCCTTGCCCTTTAACTCCTGAGACACAAATTAGTCGTTCAATCATTCATCGCTAGCAGGATTAAACTCGGATCTGCTGTCGATGTGAACAATAACTGCGTTTAGTGTATCTGTTAGAGCTTTTATGCTAAGCTTAGGCTGTTACCAAGAGAAATTGCGCTGGACTTTACAGTTAGAACATAATTTGCGTTTAACGTTTCATAAATTTAAAATATTCCAAGCGCTGTGTTGTAATAAATTTATAATTGCCAACACCTGAACGCATTTCAATGGGGTTTATTAAAATTTATAGAGGCACAACAGTTTCAGATGTAATATCATACTGTGAATTTTCTGTTACGCTTTAAACTATTAACTGTAAAATGAATAGCAAAATTTATGGTGTAATTACTACTAGTTTAAAGGGGAACTCGCTAATTTTTTTCTCTTAACTTTGAACTAGATAGACTGGTACTAGTACATTTTTTAACAGACAAGGACTAGTGGCAAGATTTGGTTTGAGCTGGAACCGGGATAATGGAAAAAAATGAAAATGATTTTTTTCCATTTCCGGTTAAATCCTAGCGCAAAATGTTCGGCACAATAGTTAGTAGATAATGCACAAATGAAAAGCTCTTATTCAGAATACTTTTCAACATAATCTCAAATTTTAAGAGTAACACCAACTAAATGTTATATTAGTTAGAAACTGTTATTGAAAAAAAAAAGTTAGATACTATTATTGGAAAGGCTACTGTGAAGTGTAAAAAATCGATCAGTTCCATGTGGTTTGATAATTGTGAAGTTAAAAAAACTGCAAACTATAATATTTAAGCACTTTCTGGGAAACAGAACCACAAGTCACGAAATTTCCGTATATTTCCATAAGTTTCGGACTCTAAGTCAGACTCAGTTGTCAATGACAAAGAAACTATGAAAAAAATGCATTCTAATATGTAAAATTAAAATGTTTGACCATATCTATTATTTGACATATGTCATAAGTCAAATAATAGATATTGTCAAACATTTTAATTTTACATTTTAGAATTGTGCCTTTTATTATTAAGATATTATACTTATTCGTATCAAAAATAGCAAATATATCATCCACATACCTTACCTTTGGGAAATATTGTGAGCCCTTCATTTCCTTAACTTTCAATCTGCGCTTAAATAAATTAGTAAGAAACGGGGTTCATCAAAGCAGCCCCCAAACTGAAAGCAATTCTGTCTCAAGCACAATTTTGTAAGGGTAATAAAATCATTTATTTCTGGTTAATAAAAATATTTTCAACTAAGAATTCCTGAAGGTACTTCAAACGTGTTGAACGGGTAACATCAAATCATATCAAAATTTTCGCCTTGCTTGTAGTGAAACACATGTATTGAAGATGTATTGCAAATTAAAAGTTTGATTTATAACAATTAAGTTGACATAAGAAAAAATTGTGTTTTTGATATACAGGTAGCACAAAAAATTTAAAGAGCATGTATTATAGTTAAGCAGTTTTCAAGTTGGAAGGATTTCAAAGAGTTGTCTTTAGAATTTATAAGTGGCGTTCTTAGGTACGATTTTGTTATAAGATAGCGCATTAGGCAAAAATGTGATCAAAGAACTCTCTTGTTTCAGTGATCCCATTAACGTCATAAGGGAAAACCTAGGAAAACCTTATGAACTATCCCGATACTGGGTTGTTCAAAAGGAGATGACCATTAATAATTTCTTCCTTAATTGTCGGTAACCAGATACGATTAAATTCTACAGAAGTAGAAGCGATACAATCGTCTTCATTCAAAAGAATTAAGGCAGACTCTTTTATTTCTCGTTTTGTGTTATATTGTTCTTTGTGAAGTATACTTGAATTGTCAAATTGTATTTTATGGCCTAGGATCCCATAGCATGTTCACATATTTTCGATTTTTAAATTGTCGTTTCTTTATGTAAAATCGAACATGCATATGGGACCTAGACCATAAAATAGAATTTGACGATTCAACTATACTTCACAAAGAACAACGTATAGACATAAAACGAGAAATAAAAGAGTCTGCCTTAATTCTTTTGAATGAAGACGATTGTATCGCTTCTGTACTTCTGTAGAACTCAATCGTATCTGGTTACCGACAATTAAGGAAGAAATTATTAATGGTCATCTCCTTTTGAACAACCCAGTATCGAGATAGTTGATAAGGTTTTCCTACGTTTTCCCTTATGACGTTAATGGGATCACTGAAACAGCAGAATTCTTTGATCGCATTTTTGGCGAATGCGCTATCTTATAACAAAGTCGTACCAAGGAACGCCACTTATAAATTCTAAAGACAACTCTTTCAAATTGTTCAAACTTGAAAGCTGTTTAACTATAATACATGATCTTTAGATTTTTTATGCTACCTGTATATTTAAAAAAGCAAAAATTTTTCTTATGTCAACTTAAATGCCATAAATCAAACTTTCAATTGTGGAATTTACATTTTCAATACATATTTTAAAGCCATTGACAACGAAGTCAGAATCGACTTTGAAACGTTTGATATTTTTCTGTCACTATACAACTTTTTATTTCGATTGTGGTGTTATTCCCAAGAAAACAAAAAATAATGAAGAATATGCCTACAAACAACATTTAGAAGACACTTTGTACTGATTTAATGAAATCTAAAGCGTTTTTATGGCAAGTTAAATTCTCGAATGTTTTGTCAACCACTTTGCTAGCTTATATGTGGAGCCATCAATCTGTAAAACAGTATAGGACGTACTCTTTTTCCCAATTTGTGAATTTTGGGCAGACTTACAGTATGGCTAAGGTATAGGGAACATCGGTTGTTGACATTCCTCCATATCAAACATAGGCTTGAGAGATAAAAGAAATTAAGATCTATATGTCGAAGTCTAGAGTATTTTGTAATGGCTGAAGGTGGCTATTCTTAGCACTTAATTTGATCTTTTCGTTTTCAAAGTTAGGTTAACTTGGTATTTTTAATGATTTTGAAATAATAATAGCATATCACAGAAGGGATTGCTTGTTTTTATAGTACACATGAAAATGATTATTTTTTACACAAAAACACTGACTGATACAAAAAAAAGCAAGAAATAAAAGAGATTCATATAGAATTGCCAGAGGCGTACTAAAAAAGTTGTAGGGGCAGTTATAACAAGTGACTCCTGAAAAAGTACGACCCTGTAGATTTTCTTTACCGTTTCTGTGAATTTCGACAAAGGTACAATTCTATTGTATAATTTACTACATAAAAATTCCTGAAATGTGAATCTTAAGAACTTACGTATTTAATAAATTCAATTATATTAGTGATCGCCCAGTGGTCAATTCGACCCTATTTCATGAAATTGTAAAAAGTATATTTTTATAAGAAACAGAGTTGTGGAGAAATCGGAGAAACAGATGTAATGACCCAAATTGTTCACTCATATTGACAAATCTATTGAAATAAACAGAAAATAAAAATGTAATCAAATATCGGTAATAGAAATATTTTTGACAAATGAATTACACCCAAAAATTTTGCCTGGAATCGCTCCTGGCTTAATGTTCGATACAATAATTGAAAGATTGTTTTTTGCAACCTAAAATTTTCGTCATTTGCTGTTTCAATCAAGTTCAGGAATATTAAAGAAAAGAGAGGACCAACAACCCTAGGAGAACTTAAATATTTAATACATTGTCTATTGTCTGCTGTCTGACAATTTTTTACACAGCACCTTCGGGAAGGTTGTGATAATAGTATATTAATCAAATAATTAAATTCACATTAAAAACAGAATATTTAATATGAAAGTTACTGCAACGCGTCCGAAAAATCAATACCGAACTACTACATTGACTATTTTACCACTAAACAATAACAATGCTTGCATGCCACTTCCAGAAGTACATTCTCTAAGAATATAACAATGTTTTAAGTTTTCACCGTCTGGCGACGGCGGCACAGTCAGTTGTTTGGCGTTGACAGGATGGCCGTAAATAATGAATATTTATTATATTTTATTTAATGAGTGAACCAATATTATAAATTATTATTAACAAAACAAAAATGGATAAAATCGGTTGAGAGACAGAGGAGAAAATGGTACCAAATCGTTATGTCTTTGCCTGTTTATATAAAGATTATTGGGTTGCTAAGTTTAGAAAAGTACTTATAGACTATTTTATTACTAATTTTCTGATATCATTATAGGTATTATATATTGACCAGTAGATGGCACTATACTTCTCATCGCGACCTACTAAGCTGTTTAAAAATACTGAAACTGTTAGAGAATTCTACATTTTCTTTGAGTATGCGTTTGTGTTATGGAACGACATGAATTAACAGAACAAACTGAACGCCATAAAAAAATTTACCTCATAATGCTTTCCTAAAAGTCATCGTTGCTGGCTCGATATTACCTCAATCTAGCAGGTCTCTTGTTAACCTGACACTTATCCACATTCAGTGGCGAAAAGCTCTTATGCCCCATTCAGTTTTCCATATACGCTTCCGGAAATGAAGTTCGTAGACGAGGGCTGATGTAATATCGAAAAATCGATGTAAGTGCCTCACGATATTTTCTTTTCATTCGATATATCTAGACAATTTAAAAATACAATTCGGTTTTCTAAGACTTACTGAAAAGCGATATTTCATATAATCGGTTTTCGAGAGAGAGAGAGAGGTCTTGTTTCCACTATTGTTGGTTTAATATAAAATTGGAAATTGGTTTAGTGATAGTATATACTGGAGTATGTATTTCTGTTTTTACGAGAAATATGCAAAAACACCACATATTTCTTAACCTGCAAAACACGGGGCAGTGGCGGCTCCAGCCAAAGATCACGGTTGTGAGTACTAGATTGCCACCAGAGTATATCAATGCATCAAAATCCCAACTTCGCTCGAGGGGGGGGGGAGTGTTACCAGAGAAAGAAATCGTGTATATACATTTTATGCGTGTGTATGTATATGTGTGGTATAGGCTTGGGTCGTTTGTGAATGAGTCGTTCAAAACGAACGACTCTCTCTTCTACATGTGCCACGAATGAGCGGCACAGTTTAGTCAAATAGCTCGTTCAGTTCGCCATTAAAAGAGTCATTCAGCTCGAGCGAGTCGAGAGTCCTAGGATGTGCTAAACATTCAACATTCAATCACGAACTAGAGACTCGTTGACTCACTCGGTCATCGTTCAATCTTTCGACGGGCACAGTCACCTCGGCTCGGAGCAGTGGAGAGAAAAGAGCCGTGCCGTCTGGTTCATGAGATGAAAGATATTTTAAAATTTGGTCGGAAGGTTTTATTTTCAACGAATTCATAAATGGGTATTTTAAATTTTTATTATGACAGGCACAGGATTGTTATTGTTTTGCAGTGTTTTTGATATATAAATTTCTATTTGGGTTATAAGTAAGCATAATAATTTTATTTGTTTTGAGAGTTTAGAACGTTTACATTTTAATGTTTAGATTTTTTTTTTATTTTTGTTACCAAATAATACAAAAATAAAAATTCTGTATTTACGTAAATTTTATGATCTTTAAATTATGACTCAGTAAAACTTTAATATTAATTTGACCATTAGATACATTATATAAACCCGCCTAAGAGTAAACGGCTGTGTTTTAGGAGATCGTTCAAATGAACGACTCATTGTGAACGACTCGTTTTGGTGAGCTGAACGAAATGAGCCGGCTCACTAAAAACAGTCATAAAACCCAACGCTATTGTGGTATACAGGGTGTTTCTGAATAGGCTTCCAATCTTCTAGTGTCTACGGAACTCATTAAAATAAGCCAAAAAGTCTTTATTAACATGTGCCCTAAAACGCACCCTTAGGCCCTTAAAAGGGCTCAAATAAAACTTTTTTTTCTGTTATTGTCAAAATGGTCGAAAATAAATTTAGAAAAAGGTCTTACATAACTTTTAACGTTAAATAACATGTACTACTCCGTTTTTCGATATGCAAATCCTAAAAGTCCTATTTATGTTAGTGAAGAATGATTTCTGCACTCATTTTTTTTGTTTCAATTTTTTCTACAGATTTACAAAAAATAACAATTCTGCCGAAAAAATATTATCTTTGTTCAATTGTTTAAGACTTTATAAATCTGTGAAAAGAATTGTAAAAAATGTAAATAAAAAAAAATATGTCAGACCAATATATTTTTTGCTATTTATTCCCGGACCTGAAAACCTCTTATGAGCCATTAAAGCTTCCCATAAAATTATCCCCCCTCAACCAAAAAATCTTCAAATAAATAGATTAGTTCGTCTAAATTTGTTATACGTGATTCAAATTTCCGATATATAGAGCAAATCCAAGTCATTGGTGCTATTGGAGATTTAAACTCTGCAGTTTTCTTCTCAAAAACCGTGATAAAATAAAAGTTTTCTATTCAAACCTAACTACATAATATAACGTCGAAAATTAAGGGTAAATGAAATAAAAATTTTGGGGATTCCTATTTAAAAAAGGCTTTGACCTTAACGTCACCTTTAAAGTTGTAGTCAAGATCAAATACAAGGCCACCATTGGATAGTCGTGAACAAATTCTAGAACTTTGATTCTTACCATTTCCCCGAAGAATGCCCCTCGAAACGGCAATTTTACCCAACACTGTATATAATTAACAAAATTATATTTTTATTCTCCCAAGATTATATTCACAATTATTATCTCAATTATCAAGTAAACATATAAAATTGTCTAATTGATAAAATAATAAGTTAATATTTGATATTGAACAAAGATTAGTTATTTAAAAATAAAATATTTTTGTCACGCCAAAAAGTGCATTTCTCTTCTATTTAACTGTTTTAGTCTCTCAGTGTGACTTTTTTCTGTCTCTCAAATTTCTTCTTCTTTCAATTTTTTTATTTTTTGATATTATTTTTATTTCGACCAACTTGTGTAAATGTAATTCACCCTATATTGCAAATTCGCTGTATATGCTTCTGTGTATTGGTCACCCAATATAACTTATTTGTCTATCTTTTTCTGAACCACATAATATATCTATAATTCCACTCCACTTTATACTGAAACGAGTCTGATATTTTTGAAATAATTCTGTAAAAGTATAATTTTTTCTAATATAGTTTGATCCACTCTGTGACTATAATTTTACTTCGCCCCATATTTCAAGTATTTTATATATGCACCTACACATGGTCTACCATATATAAAAACTTATTTTTTTTCACATTCTTGAACCACCCAGTGTAAGTAGAATTTTACTGTAATATATATTACTACACTAGGTATGCAACTGCTTCTTACATTTTTTGGATCCATCTATATAACTATAATTCTGCACAACCTTATATTTCCACCATCATTTATATTTAGATACTTATGGACTACCCAATATATTTTTTTCAAATTTATTTAAACCCATCGGTAATTCTACTCATCCTAATATTTCTACCAGGCACAATGGTTGCTGTGGAATCACAATACTCGCACGCATACACACACATATAGAAAGTAAAAAAAAAAGAACAAAATCATGAGTAAAATTGAGTGTCTCGATCATTTTTTATAGTACAAACTTGCAGCATTAACCCTTTTAACATACGTTACATACGTTCTATTTTTATAATTAGTAATGCATACACCTACTCGATAAAAACAAAATAAAATTGCAGTTTTTTACTTTGTTTAGAAAGTATTTTACTTAAAAATAGTATGTTAACTTCAAGTAGTAATATTTTGAAAATTTAATTATGCATAATAATTTAAAATTCGACCCATTAGGGAAAGTAAAACACACATTCTATATTTTTAAAATGCACACGTAACGTAATGTATTAAGTGAAATGAATCGTCATGAAAATAAAAATATATTTTATTTGATTTAGGAATTTATTATTTAAAATTTGAGCCAGTCTCCCCTTTATCTTCCAAACTACTGAGCCTAAAATTCAGATAAGAGATTATATATAGAGGTTTACTGAAATTTGTAAAATAAGGCGAAATATCATAAACGTACAATTTTTGTAATGAATAGTTTCTATCTCATTTTTTTTTGAGCAAACCGCAAAAATTAAGGAAAAAAAAGGCTAACCCATAAAAAATAGTTCTCTAACCTAGAAATACTAACCAATTAGGCCATTTAGATTTAACTTTCTTATTCATTACTAAGTTATTTCCCTACAATAATTTCTTTTGTCGAGTTGTTATGAGTTCTGACTGTTACGTTATGATGTATGAAAATGACTAAATTTGTTTTATCTTTGTCAGATAACTATGTTTTACTAGTCAGCCTTTTTTTCTGCTTAATTTAATTGCGATTTGCTCAAAAAATTGAAAAATAACAGTATTCATTCCAAAAATTGTACTTTGATGAGTCCTACTGACGAAATTCCCCATAAAGGCCATCAAACCCATTCACAATATTGTAAAAAAAAATTACATGCATTTTAAATGGGAAAGTTTCAAATGTAAATTATAAATACTTAAAATTGTGATTAAGAGCTCAAACTTAGTGAGGTTCTTTTTTTCTATATATAGATTAATAGTTTGATTGAGAACCGAGAAAAAATGTTGATGAAAATGAATCACCGTAACCTACACTGTATCAAATCTTAAATATAATACGGAACCCTTATAGTCTAAGAGATAGAGCCGGTTCTTGCTCGTCATCGTATTAAGCTCAATTCCTGAACTACATCACGTTTCTAGACAGGTGCCAGTGGAAATGATAACCGAGGGTTGTTACAGGTGGTGAAAGTGGTAATTTTTTTTTGGTCATGCTCATCATCGAGTAAACGTTTCAAAATTGGCTGCATACAAGATTGTGATGCATTTAAGCAAATTCCCGGGAGGCGTCTGCTTAGAGCGTTACCATCAAGCTGGCGGACAGTGGTAAATTTGTCAAAAATAGGGGTGAACCTCGTCATTAAGTAAAAAGAACGCCATTAGCACATTTTTTTTGCTTAGACAAAAGAAATCATAATCCAAAGGGACGTACAGCTAAATGACATAAATACATTTTTCATGACGTCATTAATGTGGTCTGTATGACGTCATACAATTTTTTTTTTAATGCGAAGCCGTATTTTTCATTACTGATTTGAAAAGAGCGGAAAATTTCATTTCCGAATATGACTTTGACCATGACCTTGAACTTGATCTTCAAGGTCATTCCAAGATCAAAGTTTGTTTGAAAAATCAACCTATTATAGCCAAATTAGGTGTATGGGGGGTTTTCAACGTCGCTAATTTCGAGTCTAAAATCAGTTTTTGTTTGAAAAACTGGTCCGCCCTCTTGGATTACGAAAATCTGATTTGTAATCGGATTTTGAAAATTGGCAATTTGTAAAAAATCAACCAACCTACTCCCAATTTGGTATACGGGGGTTTTCGACGTCGATGATTACGGATATGAAATCAGTTTTTGAAAATTTTCACAACAAGTAGTGGCCAAGTTCAACGTCAAATTTGTTTTTAATTTGGAATATCCTCTTTGTATCAGTCATCTTTCGGATCAGGATTAAAAACATCGATTACCGTTAATTGGTTGTGCATCAATTGGTTGACTTTTTTCTCAAAAAATTGCTCCGCCATCTTGGAATGTGAATTTTGAAAAACAAATTTTAGATTCGAAATCAGCGATGTCGAAAACCCCCATACACCTAATTTAGCTATTATTGGTTGATTTTTCAAAAAAAACTTTGATCTTGGAATCACCCGGAATATCAAGTTCAAGGTCATGGTCAAAGTCATATTGGGACATGACGTTTTCCGCTCTTTCCGAATCCTTAATTAAAAATGTGGCTTCGCATTTAAAAAAATGGTGTATGACGTCATACAGACCACATTAATGACGTCATGAAAAATATATTTATGTCATTTAGCTGTACGACCTTTTGGATTTTGATTTCTTTTGTGTAAGCAAAAAAATGGTGCAAATGGCGTTCTTTTTACTTAATGATGAAATTCACCATTATTTTCGACAAGTTTAACCCTGTCCGCCACCTTGATGGTAGCGCTCTAGGCGGACGCCTCTCGGGAACTTGCTTAAATATGTCACAATCTTGTATGCAGCCAATTTTGGAACGTTTACTCGATGACGAGCATGACCAAAAAAAATTACCACTTTCACCCCCTGTAACTATCCTCGGTTATCACTTCCACTAGTGCCTGCCTAGAAACGTGATGTAGTTCAGGAATTAAACTTAATACGATACTTTCTGTCCATTTTCAGGACGACGAGCAAAATCCCGCTCTATCTCTCCTACTATTAGTAAGCGAGTCCAACTCGCACTTGACCAAATTATTTACATAGTCAAAAATAACGTTAAAATTATCCACCGACTACTTAACTTCTTGTAAATACTTTCTAAAAGTGTTCCCTGTTCGATCATTTAATTTACTCAGTCTTAAAATATATAAAGCAAACTTAATAATGAAGAAAGATTTTGCTTGTTTTTATTCGGATATTTTTTATGTTACTTGTTTTCAAAACAATTATTTTCCATTAAGTGGCGAGTTTTGTAAAATTTTTCATTTTCCTGCAAATACTAATTCCAAGAATTCTCGGAAAACGAGGTGTACATTGCATAAAGACTTTTTCATGGAAGTAAGCTCGCATGTATGATTAATTATGTCCTAAACCGTTTCCTGATTTTCCGGGAAACTTCCGAATACCCCAGTAATTGTTCTACGAACAGTAATGTCTGAGTTATTACTCCATGGCATTATTGCGCATTTGTCAAAGAGATGATTAAACGTCTAGGTATTTATAGGTACAAAGTCGTTAAATTCCGTTATCTTAGGCTTTCTTTGTCATAGAGCGTTAGATTTTGATCTTTACCGGAAACCACCTTTACGGTCTAGAATATGATCCTTAAACGCCAAATTGCAAACACACTGCGTGTTTAATCTCAATTAATAAATCTGAATTCGATTTGGATATCAGTCACAGGTTTGGGATACATAAAGATTTTTTTTCAAATTTTGGTCTTTCGGTCTTTTGAGTGAAACTGATGATGGGTTTTCTTATAAAAGTTAGGTAGATAGATTTATTAATGAACTTAAAACTAATTTAAAACAGTATAGTAAAGCTAGGCAAAGAATATAAAATAAGAAAACTTTAGGAACAATTTAGAAATATTTACTACGACTTCATACAGGAGCGAGATTTGTCTCGTCTGGTTCTCATCTCCGAAAAGCGAGACGTGACGAGACGTGCAACCCTAGAATCTCGTGTTTGGTATTGTTAAATTTTTTAATAAAGTTTTTATTCAAAAATTGGAAAAGATCTACAAAGACAAGAGTATATTTTACAATATATCAAATCTGGTGACCATCTGTATAATATTTTATTGTATATTTTAAAAAGACTCAATAACCAAGTACGATATTTTTACTTTAACTGGTTAACGCTTCTTATAGCAACGTATCTTTTATCATAAATATTTATCCTCACAGACTTTTATATTTTAATTTTTTTTTTAAGTTTCATAGGTTACGTTACTCTGGAAATTTTGTACCTGTAAAATCCTCTAATTTACAGCAGACATACAATAAACTTTTCTTATATACGACTGGTCCCATTATAAATTCAATACTTAACGGACAACTTTTATTTCCTCAAAATACCAATGAAAATTTTGTCTCTAATTGTACATCTGTAGAAATTTTCTGTTTTTTATAGTATTTGTTGTAGTAAAGATATGAACAATTATTGTATACAACTGTGGAAATATATATATATATATATATATATATATATATATATATATATATATATAATAGAACTGGTCAGATACTCAAGTACTTGGTAACAAGCTTAGATGCAAAAAATGAGATAAAACTTGTGTTAAACTGCGTGACAAAAACACGTATATCATTGAAAACTGATGTGATACAAGCTGTATTGTGTTTAAATTCTTAGTCATCAAGTAATTTAAAAGATAAAATTAAGATTTTGTAAAATAAAAACAGTTATGTACTTGTCAAAGTCTATAAGCATCGGAATACACTTGTCAAACATATGATAAGCATCTCGAATGCTCTGGACCTCCTATAAGAATCAAGATGTGGTTGGTCTGTTCAAGAAAGTTCTGGTATATAAAGCTTTATTTTTGTTGTAATAAAAAATTGTTAGAAAGATAACAATAATTCTTGTTGTATATAAAAGAAATAGAAGTGTAATTTAATTGCTCTAGACTGTTTTCTCTCAATCGGCTCAATCAATTTGGATATTTTAAATTATATTCCACAAAGAGATGTTCCAGCTTTCCCTTTAATTATCTATAACGTAAAACATACCGTTTTTTCTAAAAAATTTTCATTATAAATATGTAGCTTAAAGATATGCCATGAAAGTGTATCGTGCAGGGTGTAACGGTTTTCATTTTACGGGGCTTGCAGTCATGTGAAATGGCACAAAATATTCCATTAGTGTATCGAAACCGAAATTGTTATGTGGGCGATCTTTATCATAAGGTATACGGTGTTAGGTGGTGTGTGCGTGCATGTATTAAAATTCAACAAGCAAGCAATGTGCGCAGTTAAAATATAGGGCGAAGTAAAATTACAGTTATACAGGTAGGTTCAAAAAATTTTACAAATAAATGTGATATTGGGTGATATATAGGATGGTTGAAAATATAAGGTGGAATAGAACTAAAGTTATACAGGGGTATAAAAGTTGGTTGAAATAAGAGACTATAGTTATACAGAGTGAATAAAAAAAATTGATAAATAAGCATACGCAGTAAGGATATTTGAGTCAGAGAGGGGAAGGCTCAAAAAATGCATATACAGGATGATGAAATATAAGGTCGAAGGGAATTATAGTTATGCAGGGTGGTTAAAAAAAATTATAAAGTGTAGAACATCATTAGTTGCTTATACTTGACATATGGGGCGAAGTAAAATTAATGGTATACAGGGTGATTTAAACAATAGAAAAATAGAAATAGTCAATAGGGTGGAGAGAATGAATACTTATACATACAGGGTGGTTCAAAAAGTGATAGAAATTGGGTGACCAATACACAGGAACACATACAGGGTGGGTGCAATATGGGGTGAAAAAAGTTAGAAAATAGTGAAAAATATAGAAAAAAATACCAATTAGAGAGAGGAAGAAAGATAGAGGGGCAGAGGGAAAGAGAGAGAGAGAGAGAGAGAGAGAGAGAGATAAGAATATGCTAAAATAATCAATAAAATTGTAACTTAATTCAGATAAAAAAGAAAAAAATTATTGAGTGCATACGGTTTCTAAACGTTTTTTATTTTAAGCCAGTTGAAGTCGGCTCTTTTTAAATATAAATTATTTAAAATCCAAGTATAGTGGGTTTCAGATCAGTATGCATTTGCATCAAATGCCATCCATATTCTTATTGAGAAATTCCACACCACGGAACTATTATTGACTACGTGCCAGAAATTTCTGGTAAGTTCATAATTCCGTTTAATTCATCAAAATTTGCCCATACAGCAAATATATCCAATCTAAAGTTCCTGAACATAATACAACCCTCTAAATTAGATACATTTCCAGGATAATCGCTATTGACGATAACACCGCAATCCTAATGAACGGGTATCTTTAATGGCTGAATGGACAAAATGCCTTTCATCACCGAAGGCGATTAAATAGCCACGATCCCCGGCTATTTCCCTTATTAGATGTTCTAATAACTATAATCCTAACACTATTTCATTAAACGTGACTCGGCCTACGGGCAAATTGAATTTGTGGTAATATTTGAAACATTAAATATATGTCGAAACTTGTGATACTTGGTATTCAACTAATCTGAGCCTTTTATCTATAATTACCAATTAATTTATTCAATTAAAATATATGAAACTTATTATTTTCAAAACAAAAAACGCTAAAGGAATTGGCAGAAATAAATTTAATCTATTACAAAAAGAATGAGTAAGATTATCGTAACGACAAGGAAATATTTCACTATCACCTACAAACTACATATAAAAATTTCAAAATAATAATAATAGTGTTTACTGAAGTTCAAGTATACCACCAGACAACTGATCAGAAACAGCTTAAATGGAAAGAGAAGCCGCTTCATGGAAGACATATAAATGACGTCAACCAAGATTATGTCGACAGTTCAGCGTCAAACTACTGGTTGATCTCTGGTCATATGTTTCCTGAAACGAAAGGCTTTATATTGGCAATCCAAATAATTCCAACTAAGAACTATCCAAAGTACATCATCAAAGACCATTCTATCAACAACGACAGATTCAGATATGGTTGTCAAACATCTGAATCTATCCAGCATATCACAGGAGGTTGCCAAGCGTTCGCTGCAACTGAATACAAAGAACTACACGATGCTGTGGCAAAAATCCTGCATCAGGAACTAGCGCTGAAACTTGAGCTGTCACAATCGGTAAAAACACCCTACTATATATACAAACCAGAATCTATTTTAGAACATAACAACTACAAACTATACTGGGACCGGACGATATTGACCGATCGGACTCTTGCTCACAATAGACCAGATATAGTTTTGGTTGATAAAATGCAGGGATTTAGAATTTCAAATACAGAGACAATGGACATGAACAACACTCGAACGGTACCAATTGTTATTTCAACAACTGGAGTAGTCCCAAAACATCTATTAAACAATTTGAGATACCTCGGTCTGGACGAACATCTTTACCAACTGATGCAAAAAGCCGTCCTGTTAGGAACAGTCCGGACGGTCCGAAAATTCATGGGAACTGCATCCACGACGCCAATCACGGGCTTGATAACCTGGCAAGGGCTCCCACAGAGCTAAACCCTTTTGATATATAGTATATCTGGGGTTTAGTGAATTTTCCCCTAAAGGTACACTATGCGTGTCTTAGAGGGAGTGTGTTGCCATACATTGTATGGTCAAGTCGGGGGTGTTTATAATAATAATAGCGTTTATTGTTTCCCATTTAAAGAGTAATTTTATAATTAATTATATCACAATATAATAATAAATTAAAGAACAAACATAATGAAATCTTAAATTAAAATAAGCATCTAAAAGTAATATCACTAATATATAGTGAGGATGTGAGGATGCGTGGGTTGGAAAATATTCATTTAAAATTCAGGTGTTGGTTTTTTGCAAAAACGCTGGGGCACGTGGTTTTGCTCTTTTTAACCGACTTCCAAAAAGGAGGAGGTTATCAATTCGTCGCGTATTTTTTTTTCGCTTTTTTTTTTGTATGTATGTTACCTGATTTCTTCTCCTGTGGTGCACCGTATTGAACGAATATGGTCTTGTTTAATAGAGTATATATCCGGATTGGTGAAACTTCAAATTTTGGAAAAGAATTCTATTGGTAAAGTGATAAAACTTGTGAATGAACACATGCGTGCATGGAAATCGACCAATATCCCTAATATTTTAGTCAATTTTTCGATAACTCCTTATGGATGTGTATAGTTTTTTAACGTTTAATCTATTAAGGACGATCCTTAGGTGATCTCATATACTTTTCTGCGACGTGCAACTTACAGTTTTCCAGAAAATCGCCAAAAAATCCAAAATTCTTATCAAAAATTTCATCGAAATGACATAACGGACATTTCCTCATAAATATTTTCATTCCAATGTAATAGTGCGGTAATTTTAGGCACTGGAAGTTTTAATTGCGAATTTGAAAATTTTCTATGTACATCTCAAGCTTATAGGTAGTAAAGCATAGTATTTTCGGCTCCTTAAATTAATGAGTACCAAGCTCGTTTTGTTTGTATACCAGGTAAATACCTATTTAAATGCAAATTTTTCCATTTTGCCAAGACGGTACTTTTGGTTGTTACATTCTCCCGGCCTAATAGAAAATTTAGTGACAACACATGTCAAACTTTAAACTGTTACTTGGTGGCTTATAGACAGGGTGTTTAGTTATAGCAAACAAAATCACAAAGTAAAGTTTTAGAAGGAGTTTCATTTATATGAAGATTGAATTATAGGACGGACTAGAATGATAGTGGTCCGTAGGCAGCCGTATATACAGGATGGTTGGAATATAGGATGGACTGGACGTTTGGTGGTATAAAAATGTTGAAAAAAAAAAAGTGAAATTAAAATAAGGGTTATTAAAAAGCTGTTATATGATGTGAACATTAGCAAATCATATACAGGATGGTTGAAATATATGCTGGAGTTGAATTATATTTATACAGTGTGATTAAATTTTTTTTTCTTTTATAGCCCATAAGAAGTTGAATAAAGTGTGGAGAGGAATTAATGTTACACAGGGCGATAACATAAAATATTAAAAAGGAAATAGTTTATGGGGTAGCCCACAAGGAGTTATATACTATGGTTGAAATATAGGACGGATTTGACTCCGTAAATATACGATGGATTCTACTCCGTCCTATAGTTTACAGAAGGCAGCTAACAAATTTATGCTTGTCCGTGGGCAGTCGTATGTAGAGGCTGGTTGGTACATAGGTTAGAGTGGAATTATCTAGTTATACAGGGTTGTCAAAAAAGTTGAAAAAAGGTTACATGGCGTAGTCCATAAGGCATAAATATATTTTGGGCTTATTAAGTGAACGCGTACTAGTACATTTTGTTCGTAAAGATTTACCTGTCAATTCAAATGATAAAGTATCATTGTGTAATATTGAGGCTTTCGATGTTACCTGGTTCTGTCTATTAAGGTTATACATACAAAATAAAAAATAAAGAATGAAAACTACCTAAGTTAAAAAAAACTAAAAATTTGAAAATAAAACATTTTTAAAAAAAATATAACCGACTTCTATGTTTGAAGTCGGTGCCAAGCAACAAACAAGTTTGATGAATTAGTAGATAAGTACGCCATGAAGGATTTTAGATTTGATTGGCACCGACTTCAAAAATATACTAGATTGGTAGGTAATTAATTTGTATAGAATGAGCACCTTTTAATGTTTACATTTTTTACTTCCTGGGTAGGTACCTTACAACATTGAATGTGTTATTTATTTGCTAGAGTTGTATTTTGTTATAATTATTTTTAGCTTTTTAGTTGTAGGTAGAAGTCGGTTATATTTTTTTTAAAAATGTTTTATTGTAATGATAAATTCATTTATACCAGATGGATCAGAAATAAATTGTGACCATCAACTATTTTTTTTTTCAAATGGAAACATTTGTTTTTTTATTTTATTTTTGAATTCTGCATTGAATTTCAAGCATTTTTCATGTACAATGTCCTATACCGAAAATTAACAGTTATTAAAAAATTACATTTATGTCAAAATTGAGGAAAAAAACATCAACGTATGAAATTAAATGTTCAAATTGTTCACCATTAACTTCCTGGCAATACCTAAGACGGTTTTCAAATTCTCGTAAGACTTCATTTAGCATTTGTGGCAGGATTCGTTGTATTTCGGCCCTAATCCTATCCTTTAATTCCTCGATATTTTCCGGCTTATTGAAGTGGACTTTCGATTTCACGTAACCCCAAAGATAAAAATCATTATTTTGCAAAGTTTTACTCTCCGGTGCAAATCATCTGCAGTAAGTTCCTGAACTAAATGAACTCTGTATGGCTGCCATTTATTTCTATGCAAGCATTTTAGAACAGAAGATTTACTTATTGACTGTTCTGCGGCTACTTGTCTAGTGGATTTGTGAGGATTAACTTGTTAATCGAGCAAAATAACATTTAATTGTGTATCTTCTGGAAGATGTTTGGTTTTGTAATTGTCTCTTACGTCGCCAAATTCTGGAAACTTTTTTTCTATTTTACTAATTACCGATCGTGTAATAGGCCGCTCCGGGTAATTGATATTAAACAATTCGCAAACTTCAGCTTGTGTTCGAGTTCTGTGGCCATATCCTACCATCGTCAAAATATCTTTTCACTGCTTTTCAGTTAAACGAGCCATACTTTGAAACTTTGCAACTGCACTTGACAACTATATACTTATTTGAAGTAAAATTATAGTACAGTTTCCATGGAAATAAACAAGTGTTAAAAACTCCAGCATTAAAAAAAGGGTTTCCTTTCATGCGACTAAAATACCGCCACAATCATAAAAACCAGACATAAAGTTGAGGGTCGCAGTTTATTTCTGGCCCACCCTCTATCACAAAAACCGCAGTCCAAAAAAAACTGATGATCCGAGCGTTTTTCCAAAAAACTAACAGCTGAATTTTAAATGAATTTGTTCCAACCCACGGGTGCTCACTGTATATACTTGAACTTGAAAACATGGCTCAGTGGTGTAAGATTTTCCAATGATAAGGAAGCGATGTCGGTCGGAAAAATAAATATAATTTTTTCCAAATTTTTACTCTTTTCTTTGTCGGGTCGAGTACTTGTGGGACCATCCTCCTATTTCTAACCATAGTTACTAAAGGGGCTTCTGAAAATTTTCTCAAAGAAGCTATTAAATTCACAAAATAAAATAATGATCTAAATGTTTATGGGGGTGGTTTCAATTTTTAAATCCTAAAAAAATTTTGTAGAGACATTACGACAATGTTTTTTTTCGTTCTAATACACTCTTTGGTTTTCAACAGAGATTCACTATTTAAATTTATTTTCTGGTGGTTTATACACCTTGTATGCAATAAGAAAATTCATTCTGACTTTTCGATGTTCACTTTCACTTTAGCAGTTATAAATAGACACGACTACGAACTTGAGAACGTAAAGAACAAAGTAATTACCGCCAATAACAACACCTTTAAGAACCCTATTCTGTGAAGTGCTTCCTTTACGACCGTTTTGAGAATGGGAAAGCGCATCGAACGTGTTCCCTCATTAATAAAAGAAGAGCACTTCATTTCTAGCCGATCTTGATCGATCCTTTTAAGCTTTGAGGAAATTTAATTAGATTAAGATTAATACGTTTACATTTATTAAAGGTGTCAAGAAGATCCGGCACAAACTTGAGAATCGATCTATGACAGTTCTATAACGGTTCACCTTGTTCTTGTCTGAAAGTGTGATGTACGTAGGAAGGCGATTGATGACGAAGCGCATATAAGCCGAAATGCAAACTGCAATTTATTTAAGATATCTCCAGTAAATCTTTACAACAAGCGTGGGAGCTGTTTAGATATCTCGCAATTTAGGTTAATGCAAAAATGTAGAAATTTATTGATATTGATTGCATTCTGTAAAACAAATCGCTATAATAAACTTCAAAATATGGAAAGCTAAATTTTCTCGAGTTTTCGTAATAAATAAAAAGAGGAATTATTACTGGCGCCTCCACCCTAAAATATATGATGTATGAAGTAGGGATGTAAGGAATGTCCGATTTTCGATATTCACAAATACGAATGCGAATGCGAATTTTCTCTTCCAATATTCGCGAATACGAATGCGAATATCAGATCAAAATTTACTTATTTGGGTTTAATCAAAAATTATAATCTAAATTGAGCTTCGCAATCATTATAGAAAGCCACTCTTCTATTTTTAATATATAAATTGAAATAGCTGTGGAATCTTTGTTGTCTCACAGATGTATAATTTTGTATACTAACACCAAAGCCTTCCACTCAACGCTCTTTCAACAGTTAAGCTATCATCATATTGGACTGAACCAAAAACGTTTTTTTTTGATTAATGAGAAAAGTTATTATAATTAAACAGAAAAACTATATAATTAAATTTATGGAGTCAAATAAAGACTAAAATGATATGGATTGCCAAAAAAAGGAATTTTATTGTCATGTTATAACTTATCTTATTTATGGAATCATTTACATCTTTTAAAACAATCAGTTTCAAAAACAAAGTGACGAACGAGTCTAACCTTTATATAGGTTTAAAAGTAAGATTCTGCTAGCTTGTATATTTCTGAGTAAAATGAGATTGAATACATGAGAATTGGTAAAAAAATAACTGACTTATGGCGACGTATGTTTTAACATCCTGACAGCTAATATCTCTTATTTTGCAAAATTAACTAGGCCTAAACACAAATTACGCTTCGTTGGCTATCGCTACTAATTTGAATTGACAGCTGAGAAAATGGTACCAGCTAATGACGATAAAATTTGCATCAATACTTTAAATTAGAGAATGATACATGGCGAGTTATGTCATAATTTGTTGCTAGGTAATATAATAATATAACTTACAATTTTGTTAAGAAATTTCATTTTCACAATTGCCAGGCGAGCGCAAAGTAGGCAGGTGCCCAAGGAGTGTAAGAACGCAAGTACGACCGTTATGGTGTTTTTATTTCAATTTATTTAACTAATGGGGTTTTACAGGCTGTGTTCCACACATACAAAGCATTCATTGTGTCCTTACTGGAAATTAAATTAGGGCTTTTGTAGCTATTTTATATTGTCCGATCGCTCAGTGGTTTATTACGGCCCCAGTTTCAGCGTGTACCTGTCACTTTGACGCAACTCATGGCCCGAACCACACAGAGCTCGTTTACAGCTCTGACAAAAGGCCTGCAGCTAGTCTGAGCATTCCACAAACACTATAGGTTGTATATTTTCCTTCAAACCAAAAAAAAAAAGAAACGTGAAACACCATAAACCGTTTTGTTTTAGACAAGGGACAAGTTCACTAATTATATAATAATGTCTGTGGATTTAGCAGTGCTACCCAACGAAGCAAAATTTGTTATCCGGATATTTAAAACACACTCACCTTTATAGTGTAATAGAACAATTATTTTTTGACAGATTCTTGAACGTGACCTTATGTTGTATTTGGAAATATTCAAGCTTTACACTTATTTTTAAAACTAGAAGTGTGAACCAAGAAAGTACCAGCATATTTTAAAGTTTGTCAAAGTTTAATATGTCTGCAATTTAGTTTTTAAAACTGATTTAAAAAATGAAGTCAGAGCAATTGTGGAGAACCTTTATCAGTTGCGCTCCCCTCACCTGATTGACTCTCCAGAAGATTGTATCATAATTTCTTTGACAGGTTTTCGTTAACCTAAGAATTCTTTGTCCTAGAAATCACAAGGAAACAGCGTTATATGCAGTATGACTGCTGATTTTGAGTCTCTGTGAGCTAGTTTTCCATGAAACTTCCAAATCTCGAAATTCATTTTTCCATAATACCCTATACCATGTTATGAAACTGACATAACTTGCTTAATTTTATTAAGCAATTAAATTGTTGCCTGATTACATATACATGTCAGGATTCCAGAAAAAATGTATATATGTAGTTGACATTTTTGTCATCATACGACTGTTATTTCTCATTGCAAGTAAAAGTACCCCTGTACCACTTAACGTTTGAAATCACAAGTAAGTTATACAGTGTGCAATGTTCTTAATGAGTAACATCATAATATTTACGCTTTTCATTATCAAATATATTCGCATAAAATTCGCATAAATAACCGCGAATGCGAATGCGAATATTAAAAAACACGCGAATATTCGCTAATGCGAATGCGAATATTTGTTACATCCCTAGTATGAAGTTATAAGTACTAAGGGAATATTCGAATGATTTTGATATTCGGTTATTTCCGAATATTTCAATATTCGAATAATATTCGGTTAATATTCGTTTATTTCGACGTTGGCATATATGGTTTCATAACGACCTTATATACTGGAAAGGCCTAAAAATCAATTGGAACAGGCGAACGGTAAGAATATAATGCCTGAAAGGTATGAAATTGTCATTAAATACTAACATCTGTAGGTAGCATCAGACACAATATTTTTAAAAGCTGGATTAACTACAGTAAGGTCGATTAAATAATTTTCCTTCATTAGTACATTGCTAAAAATTAACTGTACTTACTTTTGTGTGACATAAATTCTATGATCTAAATTATTCAAGCTAACTTATAACTCAAAAAACCGCTACGTATACGTATTTGTTTTGTATCAGTTTTAAAATAAATATAGTTTCAAAGAACTTCGTTGGATTTTTACCTGTTTATAATGTACGGATTAATTTGTAAATGTTTTTCTTCTTACATGTTGTACATTAAATTTCTATTACACAAACGGCTCCCATTTATTTGCCGAAAACAACCGCTTGTTATTATTATAATAAAGGCAAATAATATTCCAACGTGGGATATTCAATGCAAATGCGGTCTATAAATCTATTCTATAATCATCCAACATATGTCTTATGACATGTATTTCGAATATATAGCCAAAAAGAAACCGATTAACATTTATAACCCGAATGTTATTCAGACATCCAATATTTGATGTCAATTAGGGCTATACACCGATTCTGTGGTCATATAACAAATTCCTTATGTCGTATATATTCGTATACAACAGAATCAGATTGATAACTTTTAAGTAGTTTCTAAATGATTGAGGAGGTAAATGATTATTTTGAATGTTCGTCTGGGATTTTCTCTCCTCGCAATGGTTTCTGAAAAATACAGATAAGTTAAGTACTTGAATATCAAGGTGTAGATAACTTTTAACTTGAATATTATTCGGACATCCAGTATTCGATGTAACTAAGAGCTCTATATTCTATGACCACATAACAAATGCGCCATGTCGTATATATTAGATTACAACAGAATCATATTGATAACTTTAACTTGAATATTATTCGGACATCCAGTATTGGATGTAACTAAGAGCTCTATATTCTATGCCCACATAACAAATGCGTCATGTCGTATATATTCGATTACAACAGATATTATTCGGATATCCAGTATTCGATCTCAGTACAGGCTATATCATTTAATAGCGATGCCAAATAGGTGTAAAATAAACACATTTTTGACACTGGGACTGTTCATTTAGTTGCTGAAAAGTTACAAAAACTGCCAAAATTAATTAAGGAATAAAAATTTGTTAACAACAGTTTTTATTTGTTATCCTATATCATTCTACAAGAAAAGCTGATTAAACACCTGTTGAATTTTTTTTGCAATTGATAATACTAACTTCCCTACAATGAACATTGAGGGCCGCAAATAATACACTTCGTATATTGTATTACTTTTCAGATACATTTACAAACTGCCGATTTACTTTGTAAAAGTGTTAGTTATTACTTGTTTGTAAATAGTTGTAGTAGTAGAGGAGTATTTATGCAAACAGATCAGTAGGCGTAGTTAGGACAACCACATTTTTATTTTAATAAGTTATGTAATTAATTTAGGCTCCCACTAGTTTTTAGATTAAAATTTCTAGCCCAATTAGTGTAAACGGTCTTTAGCTATATTTTGTCAAATTGAAAATATGCCCACAAAGTGAAGGGCGATTGGATCAAATAAGTTTCCAGTAAATTTAGTTTTCTTTTCAAAGCAAGGCACTTAATGAACTCCCATTAAAAAAATTCAGTTACCCGGAGACTACATTTAATATTCACAAAAAGGAAGTTTCCCAATTTCCACTCTCTTTTAATTTGGCATATCCCTTTAAGAGTTTCCACATCATTAAACAACACTAACTTTTAAGAAGTTCTCTGTAACAGAAAATATTTTCCCATATCCTCGTGTCGTTTTAATGGCACTAAATCTCATAAAATTTCCTCCTTCTAATTACGATAGAAATCACCACTAACCCCCAAAAAATCTCGCCGGTTTCTTGGCTCCGCCGTACCCGATCTCGTTAATTCCGGTACAAACGAATCCGGAGGTCGCAACGGCGGAAGTTCACACCGGAGTGTGAACGTCTAATCTGTGAATTCTTATCTACACTTCAGCAGGCGTTGCTTGCTAGAAGAAGAAGGAAAAAGACTAACAGAAATTTTCTTAACTATCATTATAAATGCAACGTGACAGAGTGTCGCGGAAAGATGGGTGACAGGAATTTAAATTTAACTAAATATTCATGTATGTTCTTGTGACGAGTACATCCGATTTCCGGGAATTTGGTGAGTGTTTGATGCTTTTGGGAAGATAGAAGTAAGAGTGGAAAGACTTTGTATTATCAGAGCATGTAATGTACATATATATAGGCAAAGACAAAACGGTTCGGTAGCATTTTCTCCTCTGTCTCTCAAACATATTTTCTTTATTTCTTTTTGTTTAGTAGCTACTGACGACCTTCAGTGCAGAATGGTAAAATTAATTTATAATATAATATTTATTAAGTAAAATAAAATAAAAAAAACTGTCAAGCTAAACAGTGCTACCAAATTGTTTGCAGAGAAAATCGTAAGATGGATTGTTCAGAATGTGAAAAACAAACAGAATTAAACAAAAAACCAACAAATTTTGATCGTTTTCTAAAGATATTCTACATTATCGTGCTATTGAGATCTCAAAAATTGTATTATACAGGGTGTTTTGTAGAAGGTTCGCCAAACTTGGAGGGCAGATAGGTGGGGTCATGTGCTATATTATGTAGCCCATACATCTAGATATCTTACGGTTCTTGTTTTTTTTTAATCTATTTTTTTTCTTAGTTCTCAGATTTTTACATCTGAACTGATGTAACTTTTTATTTTTCACTGCGTCTTCACCAAATAAATTTAAATCTAATCTACGAAGTTTGTTGCTTATCTACATTTGTTATTTGACACAAATAATTGGTTGAAAAAATGGCGAGGTTCCACAAAAAAGTGATTAAGTTAAACACTTTATCACATTACAAAAAGGTTAGTACTACAAAAAATAAAACCAACATCAAGTTGCAATAATTCGTTATAAATTTGGTTCAAACCTGCTTCTACCGCAACGGATGCAATCGCGACACCTTTTTCTGATTCCTACAGCGGTAGTCGCCAGTCGCATCTCATCCCATGATATTTCAAAAGCAATATTTATTCTTTCTCTTAACTGCTTTTTGGTTTCTATTTCTCTCTCATAAACGAGTTGTTTGGCCCGTCCACATACAAAAAAAAACAAAAGGAGTTAGGTCTGGCAAACTTGGAGGCCATAGTATAGTTCTCTCAATTCAGGCGTTTGGGAATATAATCTCGAGGAGCTCTTTGACAGTTCGTCTGTAATGTGCTGGACAGCCCACTTTTTAATAATTTTTTACTTAGATGATCTAAAAGTACTTTATTTTTCTTTCGTACGCTCTAGGCTTGAATATGCCTCGATGGTGTGGAAATCATTTTTCAATTATCAGAAATTAGTATTAGAAAGTGTGCACGAAAGTTTCCTAATTGTCTATGTTTTAAAATTGATGAAGTTTATCCCAATAGAGGAGTTAATGAGCAACTTATGTGTCCTAGATTTAAGGTGGAAATTTTGTCACTCAGGCGAATAATATTTTCGCTTCCTTTCCTATACGAGCTTCTGCATAATAAAATTGACCAATGAACTTGTTATCACAGCTTAATTTCAATGTGCCTCCTGTTTATCTTAGAGATCCTATGCGTAATCGTTACAATACTAACTTAGGGATAAACTCTCATGTTTTTTGAATGACACAAAATTTCAACCTCTTTTGAAGGGAATGTGATATTCATGTGGTCTCTTTGTCTGCTATTTTGAGTAGGGCCAGCGTTTTATTTAGTTTATAATTTCGGCTGACTTTGTAACTTTGTTATTGGCTATATCAGTAATCGAGTATTTGTTTGTTTTTTTGTTCTGTGTCACTACTTTTTGCTAGCTGTTTTTTTTATGGATACTTTAATATTGTCCTGTTAATAGTTTTGTGATGTGATGGTCTCTCCTTATTTTTCCTGTAAAGTTCGCGCAACGATCTATATTTCCTTTTTTTCCAAAATTTTAGGCTCAGTAGTTTCGGAGATCAGGAGGGGGACGGTCGATTTTTTTAGTTTTTTCACCCAGAAATACCCCTAAAATCAAAATTTCTTCTGTTACGATTTGTACTCCTGATCGAGTCACCAAACTCTACATTGATGCCAAATTTCAATCTCTTGCATCCAGTAGTTTAGAAGAAAATTGCTGTGATGTCACAGAGGCAGAAATCTGGAGTGATATTATAAGGGTATCCGTAGATTGTACATACGGAACCCTAAAAATGATGTGTCAAAAGATTGGCAAAAAGATACATTAAAAAAGAGATATCACAAGATATTCCTTTGTATTTAAATTTCTAGAAGTGCCATTCACCCCTACTTAGGGGTTGAAAAATGTTTCGCCCCGTAAATGTAGATTAACGTGTTTTTTTACTGTTTCTTTTAAATATATTTTAAAAGTTATTTTAGGTGGTTAGTTTTGAAATAAAAGCCCTGCATATACGCAATGGAAAAACCGTATAATTGGAAATTAAAATGTTTTAATGCTGATCTTATTTATTTATTGTATTGCATGAACAATTAAAATTAAACTGAATGAGTGTCCCTGTCATGGTGAACAGGGAGTGAATTTGCATAACATTGTTTCTCTCTCCGACGAAGTATAACAAGTCTCTAGGAGAATTTGAAAAAAAGCTGCGCAATTCTTTTAGAGTTTATGTACGTTCTCACCAAGAGTATTTTTTATTTGCCTATATTTACATTTTCGCCAAAAGCATTTTTATTATCCGGTTTTTCCACGTTTTCGCTGGCCTACAAGTAAACATACACATACCTAGTAAACACATGCTAAACGCCTAATATTGTGATTTTACATCGCAACGGGAAACAAACGATGCACAATAATCGAGCTAGCGAGGCAGTACGTCGTCATAATTAATCACGAAAACAATAGCTTGAACATCTCTCGTTCCGCAGAACATTTCATGTAACATCACGAAAACCCAAAAAGCCAACGAGTTGGATAAAAAAGCCATTTACGACGATTATACGACTTTTCTATTTCTACTAGTGATACGGCTTTTCCGTATCTTCGAATCCTATCGGATGCTGCTAATCGATAACCAATATCTTGGTGATTTGTTATCGTGTCATTGAACATACGACTTGGGATTTTCTTTTTAAGAGTCCAATTTTTTTATTCGTTGACATCATGAAAACTTCGAGATGGACCTTTATTTATCATTCGGTCTCAAGGATTAAGAATTCCGAATGTGTTTTGTAGCGAGAGTCGGAAAATAGTAATGTTTATGGGTTGTAATGTCAGCGGTAAATTGAAAATTGACAGTTATTAAGGTCTATTTATTAGGGGTAGCTTTTTGGTCAAAATTTGACTCTATTGCATCAAGTTGTAAACATTATTGGTGTTGTTTTGTCAAAAGTATAATATATACAGGGTGAATTTTTTTGATGATCAGTAGTATCAGTAGTATCAGGGATTTCGGAAACTAGCGGAGATAAAGCAATGGTTAAATTGGGAATGATTTGCAGTTTTACTGGCCCAAATTATTGACAATTTCAGATTTTTGTAAACATTCATGGCTTACTAGATATTTGAGTGGAAGGTCTTTTGTTTTGCTATGTATGTGTATACTGTATAAATTTATGTATGTGCATGCTGTATAGATATATGTATTACATAGATGAAACAATAAAGATGCTTTATTTATTTATATTTATTTATATTTTGAAAAACGAAATTCTATCGATTTAGTCAAATCCCTCAATCTCCTTTGTTTTTGATTTTATAAAAAAGTCTATATATCAAAATTGAAGGGAATTGTATCCCCAATATGATTGTCATGTCTTCGTTTGCGTGACTGCTCTCGTTTTCGAGATATGACACAAACTTATCTTTTTTGAATGGAAACCATAATTGGCTATGACCTCAAAAAATTGACATTTTTTGTAGCTTTTCAACGATATAATACTCGATATAGTTATTCATAAAAATAACGGAATTATGGATGCTTTTCTCTCTTATTTTCACTTTTAACGTAGGTAGCCATGAAAAATATTGTTTTCACTTTGACGTTTCCTCATTTGAGAGTAATTCCATTAGTAGTGCTGAACTGGCAGTCGATATTGACAATTTTCGTGATAAAATGGAATATTCTAACGAAGAAAAACTGAATATGGTGGAATGTTATATCATATGCCATAAAAATTCAGTTCGTGCAGCTGAGGAATACTTTCATAGATATTTTAACCGTCGTCAACCTGCTTTATGTACATTTAAGAGGCTTTACGATAGTTTACGCAGATATCGACCTTTTATTACACCACCAAAGGAACGTAATCAAATTAACGAAGGAGCACAAATAAATGTTTTGGAAATGGTAAATCAAAATCCATTTACATCAGAAAGCGCACAAGTTCCACCCGTACAAACTTTCAGTTTCCCAAGCTTTGCATGCTGGTGACGAACATCGACGTATTTTGTTTACATGGTTTAGAGACATGTGCCTTGACAATCTATAGTTTCCATTAAAGGTGTTATGGTCATATGAAACTAGGTTTACTAACTGCGGTATGTTCAATAGACACAGGCTAAAGAAAACCTTTTCCATGTAGAACAAAGACGACCCCAGATAAAGTTTGGTTTTAATGTTTGGTGTGGTATCATAGAGTCTACTATTCTGGGGCCTTTTATCTATGACGAATCACTTACTGGGGAGCGCTACTTGCATTTCTTGCAAAACATTTTTCAAGACATATTGCATAATTTGAATTTGAGAACTCGTTTAGAAATTGAGTGGTTCCAACATGATGGAGTACCTGCTCATAACTCATTATTAGTAAGACAACACTTAGATAATATCTATCCAAACTCTTGGATAGGAAGAAATGGCCCACGCGAATGGCCACCCCAGTCTCCCGATTTGACAGTTATAGACTTCTATTTGTGGGGTGCGCCAGAAAACAAAGTATACATAAAAAATGAGACAGTTGGTGACCTAAGGAAGGTGGTATTACAAGCAATTGAAGAAATTGATAGGCTGTCTGTGAGGAAAGCGGTAATGTCAATCTTAAAAAGATGCAATTTTTGTCTAAATAACAATGGTGGACTTTTCGAATATAAATTGTAACTATTATTATGTACTTTAATTTCTTAAGTTTTTAGTAAGTACCCGTTATTTTTATGAATAACTATATCGAGTATTATATCTTTGAAACGCTCTAAAAATGTCCGATTTTTTTGAGGTCATAGCCAACTATGGTTTCCATTCATTCATATCTCGAAAACGAGTGCTGTCACGCAAACGAGGACATGACAATCATATTCGGGATACAATTCCCCTCAATTTTGATTTTTACACTTTTTTTATAAAATCAAAAACAAAGGAGCTAGAGAGATTTGACTAAATCGACAGAATTTCGTTTTTTCAAAATACCTAGAAGCCATGACTTTTTACAAAATCCGAAAGTGTCATTAAATTGGGCCAGTAAAACTGCAAATCTTTCCCAATTTAATCATTGCTCTATCTCCGCTAGTTTCCGAGATCCACATATTGATCATCAAAAAAAAACTCACCCTGTATAAGCCAGCCCAAGTGCTGTAGTGTTACAGCGGAAGAGCCCCTTATAGTACCGCATATCCTATGGAGGATGTTCACCAGGTGCCTGATATAGGTCAGTGTCATATTTAGGGTGACACGAAAATATTTCGGGTGCGAATTGTGGCGCAGTAAGATATCTTCAAAGTAGACCTGAAGCTGTCTGTTCGCTTCTCTGTTAGAGAGATGGAAGCACGCCGCCTTCGTTTTGATGGGGATGGGCCTGAGTCTCCATTAACGGAAGTATGTTCCCAGGCTCGCCAGGTCTGAAGTGAGGGCAGTTTCTGTTTCTTCAAGGACCACCCAGTCATCTTCATAGCCGAACTTCCAAGATATAGTTTCAGGCATATCGGAGATGATTTGATGAGGCTCTAGTTACACCTATCATTCAGGCACTGTTATGTCAGATAAGGTATTTGCTACTCATTAATTAATAATAATAATTAAACTAATTCCGTGAACAAAAAGAAAAATATAATCCCCAAAAGTAATTTAGCTCCTTCCTACAAATTTATGAGATATCCTGCATAAACAAGCATAAATTTCCTTTAAAGTCGTAGTAAACTGTTTACCTATATATGAATTCATATATTTTGAACTTCCGTTATTTAACAGCTTTGAATTACTTAAATAACTTATATAAAGGGTTTGGTTTGGGAAACTACGCATTTTTAGGAATCGCTTTTTTGTTGAGATGAAATTTTCATTTTAGAGGTAGTCAGTCTCTCTCTTCTTTCAAATCCCATCTTACTGATCTAAGAGAACAACAGCTACAAATTCTTTATTTTTACAGGTAGAAAATCCTCCAACCTAATGCGATTATGCCCCGTCTGGGCAAATCCACTCCTGAAAACTTCAACATGGCTCTAGATGAGCAGCAAAAGCTTCTAAATGCTGGTAAGTTTCGTATCAGTACAATTACATAAATGTACCCAGTCGAATGCCATTATGTTTTCATTGCTTTTGAAAGTAACTAGGAAGAGCATGTATTTTACATAATAGCTTTCATTTATTTATATGATATTTATGCTGATTTAAGTAAGCGATTAGAATCTAATCATCAAATGTACTGACAGAATGACGAATCACAAACAGTGTGACATAAATGTGATGTTCAGAGAAATTAACTTCTAGGAACTAAATTGTTTTTAAACCTTTTATATAATGGTTTACTATTGACTGAAAAATACAATTATTTTAAAGTTAATTAATATATACAGGGTAAATGAATAAGTGCGAAAGACTTCAAGATGCGCTCCTCTAATTTTAAACAAGAAATAACTTAACTTGCACGAAGGCTTTTGTAATGTCTTCGATGGCACATTACATATAATATCCAAAAAAACTGTATGAATTAGATGTTGCGGTTTTAGTTCAATGCTGGTTAAATGCAAGTATATAATTGACGAAGGACCTTTAGCGGAACAATCAATAAAACATTGTATCGTTGCGTAAATAAATCACCAAATAAAAGTTAATCACTGACCTTTTACGTCGAAGCTCTGCAGGTGGTGTTTTCTTGGTTCTTCTTTCTTCAGAGGCTAGCTCCGCAGTGGCAGGAACTGTTTTTAACGCTTCGTCTGGACAACACGTTACACAAAAAATAGCGACGTAATGTTCATTGATTGAGCAAACAAAGAATGCGGGTTTAACAACAAATGATGCGCTTTTGTAAACACATAAGAAACAAAATGAAAGCGGTTTAGCGGTTGTAACGATCGGAACTAATAACTCGCGGAATCGTAACACAATAACAACAAAAAGCGGCCGTCTTAAGACGGAATTAAAAGCGTCCGAATAGCTCGGAATACAATACAGGAATCACGAATACTATCTATATTTTACAAGCAAAAAACACTTAAAATTAGCATTAGCGCGACGGATGGTTTTGGAAAAGGTGCAGAAGTTTAAAAATCAATGAAGTAATTCAATCAAATTGAAAACAATACAGTAAACAAATTGCGGGAACGCACCAGCTTTCTTGTCCATTTTAGTATGAGAGGACGTCGATATTTAAACGAAACATATCCAGATCGCTTGATAGGTCAATGTGGACCTCAATTTTGGCCAGCTCGTTCACCTGATTTAAATCCTATAGACTTTTCAACTTGGGGACATTTAAAAACGTTGGCTTGTAGTCGAACTCTTGTTCACGACATAGGATATTTAAGCAACCTCATTATTGTTTCTTGTAGAGTTAATGAAGATTCTCCTGGGATTTTCAAGATCTATGTGTCGACGTCTAGACTCCTGTGTAATGGCTGAAGGTGACCATTTGGAGCACTTAATTTGATCTCTTCATTTTCAAGGTTAGGTAAACTTGTTTTTTAATGATAATGATAAATAAAAATAGCATATTGCATCACAGAAGGTTTATTTGCGTTAATGGTATACATGAAATTGATCCTTGTTTATACAGAAATAAGGGCAAATAAGATAAAAACGAAAAAAATAAAAAAGACTGCAAATTCATAGTTGTAGGCGGAAGAAAAGTTTACTCCAGCAAAAGTACCACCCTGTAGATTTTCATGGCCGTTTCTGTGGTCTTATTATGAAGACTTCATAGAGACATTAATGCTCCAAAATTGAACTAATTATCTTGAAAACTATATTAGTCAGAATAGAAAAACTGAATTTTAACTATTTCGTCATAAAATGACTCGAGGAAGAACATCTTAAAATCTCTAGCACTTATTGATTTACACCCTGTATATATAATGTAAGAAATTTCGGGAAGCAGCCCTTTAAGAGCGCTGTTTTCTAAAAATGTGAAAGATACTTTTACCTTGCGAAAGCTTTTGAAATACTTTATTTGTTCGTCAATCTTCTAAAGTAATTGTGATTATAATTTTAGCACAAACTATAGAATATCAATTTTGAAATTAATAAATTAGATCTACACAGTTGTGAGCGAAATTGACAGCAAAATTGAACATGAAATTTTGCTTTCAATGCCACTCAAAACATATTCTTAGAAATGGTAAATAAGTAATAAGAATATGAAAAATAATTGAAAGCAGGATAAAATTGCAGTCCTGAAGGTATATTAAATAATAGATACTATCAAACATTTTATTTTTTAACCGACTTCCAAAAAGGAGGAGGTTATCAATTCGTCGCGTATTATTTTTTAAGACGCGAGATGTAAGACCCACATCTAGGATTTTCGAGAGAATTAGCACACAGAGGTTCCGAATCTGGCGCCGTTCCGTGTAATTGCTGTTCTCTCTCAACTCCTAGGACAGAATGTCACGATAAAATTTTTCAGGTTACTTCACCTGTCAGAGATACTGAATACTCTCTTCGAGGTGTCATTCCTTTGTACGCAAGGCAATATATATTATATATCAATATAATACATATTGTTTCTGCATAAGGAAGTGTTCGAGAAGACATTCAATTGTGGGAAGCGCAACTGATGAAGGTTCCCTGACCAGAAACAATATGTATTATATATAATATATATTGTCTTGCGCACAAAGAAATGACACCTCGAAGAGAGTATTCAATATCTCTGACGGGTGAAGTAAAGTGGGGCAATGGTGAAAAATTTTATCGTGACATTCTGTCCTAAGAGTTAAGGGAGAACAGCAATTACACGGAACGGCTTCACATTCGGAACCTCTGTGTGCTAATTCTCTCGAAAATCCTAGATGTCGGTCTTATATCTCGCTTCTTCAAATCTCTTTTCTTGGTTGTACAGGACGTATATCTTGTCCTAGGGATAGAACAGCCCCCAAACCGGTGTAGCTGGAGTCGGTGTCTAGAACGAACTTCCCATACTGTTTAGGAAAGGCTAGAATAGAACTAGACATAATTTCGCTTCCGGTAGCCCAAATGGCGATTCACATCATTGATTCTAGTGAAAAGTCTTTTTTTCAGTGGTCTGTTGATGTAGAGATTTGGCAATGGTGGAAAATCCCTCAACGAACTGCTTGTAGTATGAATAGAGTCTCACAAGGCTTCTTAGTTCATGTTTTTCTCTAGAGATGGGCCAACCACGGATGGCTTCTATCTTATCCTGGTTTGCCAATTCATGGACTCAATAACGACGGGTCAAAACACCTTCACCTCTTTTTGATACATGGAACATTTCTTATGGTATGACATTATCTGAGTACTAGAACGATGTTGCCAAGTCAGACCCGATGTCAGCGAAGCTACAGATAGAGACAAAGTGTAAACCAGCACATGATAAGGACCTTTTTGGTAATCTGACAACACTAATCCAATTCCGTTTGTCAGAAGTTTTATTTAAATTCCTACGACATGAATGATTACTCATTCCCATACAGAGCTTTACATATATTCTAATGTTATCTAATAACGCCTTATATATGATTTCATTTTCTAGAAATACATCAATAACTCTTGTTCGTCCTGTGGTATTTTTTTCAGCAAGGATTACATAATCTCGTAATAAATATCGATTTTCTGATACTTGCAGATTAAACTAATCGGTATTTGTAGAAGTTTTTCAGGTGTTTCACTGACAATGCATTGACAAATCCTTTCATAACTTTTATTTTATGCAAGAGGGTGCGTACGTTATAATAGTGTTTTTTAAATCGCGTTAGTTATTGCGCATTGTAAATATTGTTTCTTATTTCTTCGCAATAGGGTGTTTGTGTTGTTTTGTTAGACTGAAATCAGTTAATTATTGTGTGAGATATGGAAGAGGAATATACTTGGAATACCACGGAACAAGTGTGGACAACATTTGTTGCTGGTGAGTACATACAGATGATTTGAAATTAAAAGTATAGCTCTCCTATCATGTAAGTATTATCATACAGCGAATTATACAGAGATTACAAAATTTGTATTAGCAGGAATATTTACAGCTTTCCAAAAAATCTAATGGTCTTCTAAATGTTATTTGTGGCATGTTCTTGATTATTTTTAAGTTTTCTTGGAAATAACACCACAATTGAATTAAAAAAGCTGTATATTGAAACAAAATACCATTTTTTCTTTTGTGTTTTGTTGTTCTTTGTGCAGTATAGTTGAATTGTCAAATTGTATTTTATGGCCTAGGTCCCAAGCATGTTCACAAATTCTCGATTTTTTAAATTGTCGTTTCTTTATGTAATTCTTGTGTTCATTTATTCGTATGTTTAATGGTCTCAATGTTTCTCCAATATAAAATTTAGTGCATTCGCAAGGAATCTTGTTATGCAGTTTTTTGAGTTCTGAGTTTTGTGGGTTGGTTTTGTTTTCGATATTAGTGATTTCAATGTATTTCTTGTTTGGAATGTTGTTTTAACATTAAATCTGTTGCCCACTCTTTTCAATCTTTCTGACAGACCCTGTATGTATGGTATAGTTGTAACTGTAATGTGACTGTATTGAGTAGCAGTGTTAATAAGAGAAGTTCTGGGTAGATTCGGAAGGTCTTTGTTCAAGTCTGTTTAACTCTTTGTTGATAAATTTTATGGGGTAATTGTTTCCAGTGAGAACATTTTTTATAACTGTTTTTTCTTTGTTGAATTTATTATTATCAGAACAGTTGGTCTTTGCTCTATCATATAAAGATTTAATAACACCTTTCTTTACTGTATTCGGATTATTTGAATTGAATCTGTTAGTATGAGGAGGTTTTCTATAAACTTCTGTTTCTAATGAAGATTCTGTTTTTGTTAGTAATATGTCTAGGCAAGAGAGTTTGTTATTTTCTAGGGTGAATCTGAAAGTTGGTTCTTTGTTATTTATGTCAATTAGTAATTTTTAATTCTTTAAGACTGTGTCCCCAAATTAAGAAAATGTCGCCAAATTACAGGTTTATTTTCTTCTGATAAAATTACTTGTTGCTCAATTTTTTTCATAAATATGTTACTGATAAGAGACAAGAACCCATGGCCATGCCAAAATCTTGTTGGTAGAAGTCATCGTTTAATTGAAAGTATGTAGTTTTGGTGCAACATTTTAGTAGTTCCATTATTGTTTTAACTAATAACTGAGTTCGTTGGTTTAATGAAGCGTCCCGTTCGAGTAGTTGTTTTAATATAGGAAGTGTTTTGGAAACAGGAAAATTATTATAAAGATTTACTATATCAAAACTTGCTATTAAGGTATATGAGAACGTTTTTCCAAGAAATGTGCACTGTTTTTTATATGAGAAACAGAACTTCCTGTAAGAGGACGAATAATGTTTAAAAAATTTTTTGAAAGTTCACTACATGGAGAATTTATAGAACTGATAATTTGTCTTAAAGAATATTAGGTTTATTAATTTTTGGTAGCCCATAGAAATGTGGTGGTTTAGTATAGTGTGGGGTGGGTGCTTTACGTTCTCGTTTTGTGAATTCATGTTTGTGGTTGTACAGTAAACGGTATATTTTGTTTTCTATTGAGCTTGTTGGATCTTTTGTTAGTTTAGTGTATTGTCCTTGGTTCCTTCAATATACAGCGTTTTTAATTCAATTGTGGTGTATTTCCCAAGAAAACTTAAAAATTATGTTTGCGACAACTTACAATTTATTTATACAGATTCAGTGGGAACAACGCCACAGTGATTAAGAAATTAACAAATATCAAACATTTCGATAAATTAGAAGAATTACAAAAATATAACGCGTAATATGACAGCAGCTAAAAGCATCTGTTATTAGAAATACCAAGAGAGAATTTTTATAATAGTGTATTGCCAGATTTAAAAGTTGCAAGAAAATATGCGAAAATCTATCATGCCTCCCCTTAGCTCCGCAACTTATGTCTCACTCATAGCTTGCAGATAAATAAAAAAAAGATATGTATCAAATACATAAAGAAGTGTTCGAGAGGGCATTAAATTGTGGGAAGCGCAACTTATGAAGGTTCCCTAACCAGAAACAATATATATATATATATATATATATATATATATATATATATATATATATGTGAAGAAGTATTTATCCGGGAATACATCCGTTCGTTATATTGATTCATCTTTGAATCTTGCAGACGTTTCGCCATGGTCTCACTTGGCATTCTCAATGCCTTGTTACGGCGAACTGAGAGGTAATCTGCCTCAGCTCTTTATTTTATATGTCTCCGTCGGAGGTCGTATCGCGCCTGATTGGTCGGTGTTGACTCCGCGCCGTGTCGGGTGTGTTACTTGTTGACGGGTTTGATAATTGTCTTCCATGTGTTACAGAGGTGCAGGGCGTCATCTCGTTTGTTTAGTTGTCCAGTTTTCTCAATTTCAATAGCTTCTCGTATTAGTCTGGTTTTGTAGTGAGGAGTTTGTGAGATCTGTTTACAACTATCGAAATTGATTTTATGCCCCGATTGTTGCTGGTGTTGGAACAGGGACTATGTCGTTTGTTCATTTATGACAGCTAATTTGTGTTGAAATTCTCCTGTTCGTTTGTCCTATTTTCGTCATTTTTTTTGCTTTTTCCCAATTTATATTTGATGCAATCATGTTCTTACAGTCTATATTTTCTGGAATTGTTTATCATGGTTAATCGTGTATGTTTTGAGGTTCTCTTGCTGCTGCTTTCATGAAAAGGATAGCTATTATCAGTTCCATTTTTGGTCGATACCTACTAATAGAAATTGTCTGAATCAACAACGGATTGTAGATATTTTAGATATATCTAAATCGCACATTCAAGTTGTTATTCCTATTTTATTGAAGATACTTTCTTATTAAGAAATGCTA
This sequence comes from Octodonta nipae, assembly GCA_034190945.1. Classification (NCBI taxonomy): domain Eukaryota; kingdom Metazoa; phylum Arthropoda; class Insecta; order Coleoptera; family Chrysomelidae; genus Octodonta; species Octodonta nipae. Next base: position 140,143,532 of record CM067219.1, read on the forward strand.
TGTCGCAACCTAGCAGATATATGTTATAGTTGAAACTGGAAAAAAATTGTTCAATAGAAAATTCTACACTCAATTTTAGGAAGTAAGCCACAAGATAAATAAGTAATCTTATTTTAAAAAATATTAACCGAGTTCAACGTCTTTAGTTCAATTCTATTTTGAAGTAGAAAATAATTAACAAAACAAAACACTATTCAATAAGTACCATATTCACTGTTATATTTATGTTTTTTTGGGCAATAACACCACAATCGAAATAAAACGACGTATATTGATGGAAAACTAAACGTTTCAAAGTCTATTCTGACTTCGTTGTCAATGGCTTTATATTTATTGATGTAAATTGCAAAAAAATTAAAAAAATAATTTTTTTTCTTTTTTTATTTTTTCGGCAGAGTTAAATCTGCCCTCTTCAGGTCGGTTCGTATAATTCTCGTAGCCTTCTGCTTTTGCTAGATGTGATTTTGCCGAAACGTCGTCATTTTACCATCGATCCCGGCAGGGATCAGTTATCAACTACGCGGATGAATTCCCGGAAACAACCTAAAACATATATATATATATATATATATATATATATATATATATATATATACATATATATATATATATATGAACTAAGCTAGGTTCCGGGTGAGAACCGCGTCTGAATTTATTGAATACTCGACGTTTCGACTCCTGCTTTGGAGCCATTATCAAGAGACAAAAGTGAAAAAGAGTTTCAGAGTCTAGATCGAACTCGGGGCCTCAATCTGCCTACTCCCCAAGAGTCACTAGGTAACTGAACTGTGACTCTTGTGACTCTTGGGGAGTAGGCAGATTGAGGCCCCGAGTTCGATCTAGACTCTGAAACTCTTTTTCACTTTTGTCTCTTGATAATGGCTCCAAAGCAGGAGTCGAAACGTCGAGTATTCAATAAATTCAGACGCGGTTCTCACCCGGAACCTAGCTTAGTTCATAATAATGACCGCGGAAGCCTCTCAGAACATATATATATATATATATATATATTAATTGTATGAGTAAAGTCATAATAATTCCACTACTCGGGTATAATATTATTTACAGACCCAATTAATAACTCAGATCGTGCTATAATATGTATAGACATAAGATAATGTGATATCTAACGTTGATTCTAGATTATGCATAATAAAGGTTACAATTCATATTTCAGAACAGATTAAAGTTTAAATTTCTGCTTTTTAGATATGTCAAGATATGCGAAAAATGAAACAATCTCACGCTCAAAAAAATACAGGAAAAATACATCAAATAAATCGAACCATTTTATTGTACATCTGAAGGTACTTGATGCCATAACTCCAAATTTAAATAGTTTCGTTTGTTATTCTTTTACTTCTGGTTTGATGAGTATAATTTATATTTACAAAAACGGACCTGTCTTTGTTAAACCACATAAACTAAATATTATATAGCCCGAAGACTATCTTGTTTTCCTTTGGACTCTATACATGACACTTAATGTCAAAATTTGGGCAACTAGCAATTATTTCTTCTGGGGAAGAGTACGATTTTATATTTTTTAAATATGTTACTTCATAACTGAATAACACTGTTTATAATTGAGAACGGACGTTTTCGCGGCCAGAGTCATAGCTGATTCTGCTTTTTCGAATTTGGACCACTTCATTTTTTCTAATTAATCTATTTATATACCTAAACCGGCATATATACAAAGTTTTCCGGCGATTCTCCCATATCGATAAGGGGCTTTTTTAAAGATGAGAGAAAAAACAAAACAAATATTACTTACCTTGCGGCTACTCCATTCATTTCGCCTTTTTCTCACAAACACACTTTGAAACTTTTTATTCAACTTGTCACATTGACATACAAATTGTAAATGAGTAATAGGTACGAAGATAATAATCCCATTAAGTGAAGTTTCAAAGTGTGTTCGTGAGAAAAAGACGAAGTGAATGGAGTCACCGCAAGGTGAGTAACATTTGTTTTGTTTTTTGTCTCATCTTTGAAAAAGCCACTGTTTATAATTGTTCACATCTTATCACACATTGCAAAATTGATAATTGGCATCGTTTAATTTTCATTTTGTAATTGCAGGTGGCCGTTCCCAGCTATCAGTGACTATAGTAGAAGTAGCCGGAAGCACCCCAGCACCTAGCCCTCTATCCGATCGCAGCAATGAACAGCTTCTACAAACTCCAATAGAATCAGGTAAAATCTACTGACACCTGTTTAATTTAATCCTACTAACGGGGATCTTTCTGGAATTCTGTAAACTGTCTAAAATCTCTCTCGTGCACATATCTGGTACACAGTGGCCGCTACAGATAGTTCCCTCTCTCCTTCAGTAGCTGTAGCTCTGTCTGTCCTCCTGTAGAGAAGGTTTCCGGTGTTCTATCATGGAGGTAAACATGCCAGAGGCTTCGGTCATAGCGGTAAATGTCTGTTATGCAGGTGTCCCTTTAGCATGGTGACGTCATCAACCATTTTTAAATAAGTAAATAAAAATTATTACCAATTTCCAGTGAACATGGTAATTAAACTTTGTGTATCGCGGGTGGCGACAAGCGCAGGAAGTACGTTGTTTAAAAAAAGTCGAAGTCATTGCTCGGAATCGAACCCACCAGTTTCGTTTCCAAGTCGAACCCTCGACTATACGAACCAGCACGGCTTTGAATTAAAACCCGCTTCCAGCGAATTTGTAGCTGTAGATGGTTTATTGGGACAATCTAACGCTCTATTAAAAAATTGAACTCCTTTACTAGGGGTTCCGTACCATCTTTAAGATTTAATACAATGTAGGTGGGTCAAACTATATCTCTTTCTGATATTCCAGTTTCAGACAAGCAGGTAATGAGTGCAATGTCTTACTCTAATATCTTTTAAAGGAAGATTTTTAGATTTATAAAAAAATACATTTTCATTTTCCACGCACAGACATTTTATTTTATCTGCTTCAGGATTCGCTTGATGTTTATAAAAACAAATGTTTATTTAATTTTCTAATTTGGCCTGCAAAATTAACATTGGAGTTTTACTAATAAACTTTCAGGGAAGCCTTATATAAACTTATTTTGTCTATTCATTGGGTTTTCTCTCCTCCAATTTTTTTTCCTGTAACAGATAAGTATTTAAAAATTGTATATGTAGAACAAAGTGTATTAAGGCAATTTCGTAAAATTGCCCGGATTACTGGCTGTCTGTACAGAGATTCTTCCTCACAGTTTTTCTGAGAGAAAGAGATGTCTATAAAATGATCAACCAGTATTCCTGTATATAAGTAATGTATTGTATATATTGTATATTGTGTAATACTTATCTGTGTATGGAGACGTTTCAACTCCGAGTCTGGAGTCGTTGTCAATCGTTTAATGTTGTGTTCGAGGTTTTATTCTAAAAAATTTTCGCTTTGATTTTGAATTTGTTGTTTGTCAAAAAATTTGACACTGACAATTTGTCGTTTGGCGATCACTTGACTCTGAGGTTACCGTTTTGTTGTTCTGTTAGCAGTAAATTCTTCCAGTCCAAATGAAGGTCGGCTGAAGGTGCTCCGATTTCAGTGTTGTTTATCATCATACAGCTGACTTCTTTAAGTTTTCTCTTTTTTAAATTTTCTTCTTTCAACAAAATCTTTGTTTTATCCCAGTCTATCCTATGGCTGCCGGTGCTCGTTAATACATGATTGGCCAAATTTGATTTGTCCACATGTCTTCTGGAAATGTTATATTGATGTTCTTTTTTCCTTACTTCTAAAGGTCTTGAAGTTTCACCGGTATAAGAATGGCCACAATCACACAAAATACTGTACACACAATTTTTAGAACTCTGGGTTGCATTAAACGGTTTGGTATGTGTGAGGATAGAGCGCAAGGTATTATTTGTTTTAAAAACAGTTTTAACCCTGTATTTATTTCCTAACCGCTTAATTTTTTCCGATACACTTGGGATATATGGAATTATGTTCATAATTTGCCTTGGGGATATTCGTTTTGAAGTAGATGTTCTTTGATAATATTGACTTCTTTGTTAAAGATTTGGGTGGATGAAGATATGTTTTTTGCTCTATCATATAAGCACTTTACAACACCTTTCTTTACATTTAAAGGATGGTTGGAGTGAAAATTCAAATATCTATTAGTATTTGTAGGTTTTCGATAAGTACTTGTACTTATTGTGTTGTTTGTTCTATCTATAAGTACATCAAGATAAGCAAGTTTATGCAAATTTACAATGGAGATGGACAAATTGTCAGTGTCAAATTTTTTGACAAACAACAAATTCAAAATCAGAACGAAAATTTTTTAGAAAAAAACCTCGAAAATAACACTAAACGATTGACAACGACTCCAGACTCGGAGTTGAAACGTCTCCATACACAGATAAGTATTACACAATATACAATACATTACTTATATACAGGAATACTGGTTGATCATTTTATAGACATCTCTTTCTCTCAGAAAAACTGTGAGGAAGAATCTCTGTACAGACAGCCAGTAATCCGGACAATTTTACGAAATTGCCTTACTACACTTTGTTCTACATATACAATTTTTAAATATTTATCTGTTACAGGAAAAAAATTTGGAGGAGAGAAAACCCTATGAATAGACAAAATAATTCAAGACCTCCTCAACAATCTTTTCGAAATTACTTATATAAACTACTGTCTGAATTTTAGGCTCTGTAGATTGGAAGATAAAAGGGAAAATAGGTCAAGTTTTAAATAATAAATTATTAAATTTTTAGACAAAATATTTAAGAAAACAAATATAATTTTTTTTTTCAAAATTTTTGATAATGTAGTTTATAAGGGGGGAATAAGTCGATGTTAATATTTTTGTTAATATCTTTTAAACAAATAATTTAAAATATGAAAAAATATATTTGTAATTCTCATAATGATCCTTTTAATTGATATTTTAGGTACATGTGGCGTTTGAAATTTTATTTCCATTTAATTCTATAATTTGTCCCCAAAATGGGGTTTTCTACAAATTTTTCTTATTAATTTCAAATGAGCCCCAGTACCCCTAATTATTTTCAAAATTTTAGGTAGTATGGTTTCTGAAATAAAGTGGGAAATGAGAATTTTTTATATATTTTGTTAATATCTTTTAAATAATTAATTTTAAAAATATGAAAAATATATATTGGTATTCCTCATAATGAACCCTTTTATTTGATGTATTGCATGTTGCGTTGAAAATGTTATTTTTTTATTTTCCGTTTAATACTATAATTACCCCCCCAAAATTAATATTAGGGGTATCTCCTTATTTTTCCTGTAAAGTTCAAGTAAGGCCATATAAGCCTAATTTTTTATAATAGAACGTAAATATAACGGGGGAATGAGTAAATTTCTTATATTTTTGTTAATATCCTTTAAACAATTTATTTTTAAAACATGAAATAAATACATTTGTATTCCTCATAATAACTTCTTTCATTTGGTATCTATCATGCGTGATGCGTTAAAAAATATTTTTTATTTACCGTTTAATTCTATAATTTGGCCCTCAAAATTAATATTCGGGATCTCTTCGTATTTTTCCCGTAAACAAAAATTTTTAGGTCTTATAGTTTGGGGACTAAATGGTGGATGGGTATTTTTTATATTTTTGTTTATATATTTTAAAATATTCACTTTTAAATATTCATTTTTAAAATATGAAAAAATATATTTGTATTCGTCATAATGAGCCGTTTGATTTGATGCATTACATGATGTGTTAGAAATATTTTTAATTTTATATTTTTCATTGAATGCTGTAATTTGCCGTCTAAAATTAATATTAGGGGTTTCTCCTTATTGTTCTGGTAAAGTTTAGGTGCGGTCCTATATTGTTAATTTTTTTCAAATTTTTACGTCTATAGTTTCGAAGATAAGGTGAGGGGAATGGGTAAAATTTGTTATATTTTGTTAATATCTTTTTAATAATTTTTTTGAAAAATATAAAAACTATATATTTGTTTTCTCCATAATGAGCCCTTTCATTTGATATATTACATGATACGTTAGAAGCAATTTTAATTTCATCTTCTTCATTTAATTCTGTAATCCCCCCCCCCAAAAATTAATAGTAAGGTGAAAAGATCTCCTTGACTTATGATTCGGAACGAAGTATGGGCGACAAAACAAATACAATTTTATGGAAAACAATTATTAGTTGTTCCAAAATTTAATACTGTGTGTATACCAAAAAAAAATCCAAAATATTTTTAGGGTAAATAACCACTACATTGGGTGAACCATAAGGGTTCACCCAATATGTCCCTTGGTAATATATAGATATAAACAATAATAAGATCTTGTATGAAAATATTGACGTAAAAAATACCATCAGAAATAATGGTTCATTACGAGTACTTTCAAAAATTATATCACAAATGTGTAGAAAACGTATTGCAATAATTATTGAAGAAATATCGTGATCACTTGCTACAATAAGAAATTTACAAATTTTATTTTGTTGCATATAAAATTATTTATCTAAATCCAGAATTAGGTTTATTTTATTTTTTTATAATATTTTGAAAAGTCGTATATAATTTCGATATATTGATTTTACTTCTGGGACAAACCCATTTTTTCTTCTCAGCTAACCAACATCGATCTACTGACCTCGCCAAGAATGTCATATTTGACTTAGTTACGTGACTCTTATTAATCTAAAACTCCATTGAATTATTGGCTGCTTTTTGATTGCGTGAGATAAATTTTGCCAGCTGGATGAAATATGTGTCAACCTGAGAATTAAGAAACTAACGGTGATAATAACTTCATCCATCATACAAAAAGGAAATAGATATGAAACCTGTTCAACCATAATCTATAGCGTGAGTGTTGAAAATTCGCTGTTTCCCAGCACTACAAACTGATTTTTAGAGTTTAGTAATTTACATGAATAAGGGTGCGTTTATGTTGGAGCGTCGATACTAGGAAAGCGAAGAAAATCTCAAACCTGTTTACCACAGATGTGTTTATATTGGAGCATTGCGATAAATCGTTTTTGAGTTTCGACCAACGATAAGAGCGGCGATAATTGACCAACGTATTTTCTTTGCTTCAGTCCATGTTGATACTTTAATCAGTGAAATTTTTGTCAGATCCCCATTGTGGGCTCAAAAAGACAAAAATCACCACAATAGATTTGTTTTGGACAAATTGTGGAATAAAGTGGCTTTGAAAATAAATACAAAACTTATGCAAACTGTTTACTTTCTAGTATATTCTCAGTAGCGGCAGTTGTATTTTGAAATCTTGAAATTTTGGATCAAGGTTGATTTGAGTTTTATGGTTCCTGAGGGATAATGCGGTTTTTATTTTATAAATATTTGAAAGATATTTTTGTTATGTTTGGGAAATTTTACCTAGAACGCTGGTCTTTTTCAACATGTTAGATTTTACTAGGGATTGTTTTTTTATAAGTGGATATTAATAATATTTACATAAGACTGAAATGAATTATTTCATTTTATGAATGAATTTTTTGCTCGGATTTACGGCTATTGTTTACGAGATATGACACAAACTTATCTTCTTTTGAATGGAAGCCATAGTTGGCTATGATCTCAAAAAAAACGGACATTTTTAGAGCTTTTCAACGACATAATACTCGATATAGTAATTCATAAAAATAACGGAGTTATGGATGCTTTTCTCTCTTATTTTCACTTTTAACGTAGGTAGTCATGAAATTGATTTAATAATAACTATTCCAAAAAACATTGAACGATTTTTTTATTGGGTATATCAGATATAACGAAAAAACTAAATAAGTAGGTACTTACTAAAAATTTTAGAAATTAAAGTACATAAAAACGGTTACAATTTATGTTCGAAAAGTCCACCATTGTTATTTACACAAAAATTGCATCTTTTTAAGATTGACATTACCGCTTTCCTCACAGACCGCCGATCACTTTCTTCAATTGCTTGTAATACTGCCTCCCTTAGGTCACCAACTGTCTCATACTTTCTTTTGTATACTTTGTTTTTTAGCGCACCCCATAAATAGAAGTCTATAACTGCCAAATCGGGAGACCTGGGTGGCCATTCGCGTGGGTCATTTCTTCCTATCCAAGAGTTTGGATAGATATTATCTAAGTGTTGTCGTACTAATAACGAGTTATGAGCAGGTGCTCCATCATGTTAGAACCACAATATTTCTAAACGAGTTCTCAAATTCAAATTATGCAACATGTCTTGAAAAGTGTATTGCAAGAAATGCAAGTAACGGTCCCCAGTAAGTGATTCGTCATAGATAAAGGGCCTCAGAATAGTATACCCTATGATACCACACCAAACATTAAAACCAAAGTTTATCTGGAGTCGTCTTTGTTCTACATGGAAAGGGTTTTCTTTAGCCCAGATATGCTCATTGTGTCTATTGAACATACCGCAGTTAGTAAATCTAGTTTCATCTGACCATAATACCTTTAATGTACAAAACAAAATATGTCGATGTTCGTCACCAGCATGCAAAGTTTGAGAAACTGAAAGTTTGTACGGGTGGAACTTGTGCGCATTTAGTACCTTAACTACAGTTCGTTAAGATCTGCCAGCTTCTGCCGCAATCTCACGAGTTGATCTAGATGGATTTTGATTTACCATTGCCAAAACATTTATTTGTGCTGCTTCGTTAATTTGTTTCCGTTCCTTTGGTGGTTTAGTAAAAGATCCATATCTGCAGCAGCAGGTTGACGAGGATTAAAATATCTATGAAAGTATTCTTCAGCTGCATGAATTTTTATGGTATATGATATAACATTCCACCATATTCAGTTTGTCTTCGTTAGAATATTCCATTTTATCACGAAAACTTGTCAATATCCACTATCAGTTCAGCACTACTAATGGAATTACTCTCAAATGAGGAAACGTCATAGTGAAAACAATCTTTTTCATGTCTACCTACGTTAAAAGTGAAAATAAGAGATAAAAGCATCCATAGGTCCGTTATTTTTCTGAATAACTATATCTAGTATTATATCTTTAAAAAGCCCTAAAAATGTCCGATTTTTTGAGGTCATAGCCAACTATGGTTTCCATTCACAAAAAGATAAGTTTGTGTCATATCTTGAAAACGAGAGCTCTCACGCAAACGAGGACATGACAATCATATGCGGTATACAATTCTCTTCAATTTTGATATTTACATTTTTTTTATAAAATCATAAACAAAGGAGCTAGAGGGATTTGACTAAATCGACAGAATTTCGTTTTTTTCAAAATATCTAGTAAGCAATGAATTTTTACAAAAATCCGAAAGTGTCATTAAATTGGGCCAGTAAATCTTTCTCAATTAAACCATTGCTCTATCTCCACTAGTTTCCGAGATCACCATACTGATCATAAAAACACTCACCCTGTATATACAGCCATGAAAAAAATTGTTTTCACTTTGACGTTTCCTCATTTAAGAGTAATTCCATTAGTAGTGCTGAACTGACAGTCGATATTGACAAGTTTTCGTGATAAAATGGAATATTCTAACGAAGAAAACCTGAATATGGTGGAATATTATATCATATGCCATAAAAATTCAGTTCGTGCAGCTGAGGAATATTTTCATAGATATTTTAATCGTCGTCAACCTGCTCTATATACACTTAAGAGGCTTTACGATAGTTTACGCAGATATGGATCTTTTACTAAACCACCAAAGGAACGTAATCAAATTAACGAAGCAGCACAAATAAATGTTTTGGCAATGGTAAATCAAAATCCATTTACATCAACTCTTGAGATTGCGGCAGAAGCTGGCACATCTCAACGAACTGTAGTTAAGGTATTGAAAGCGCACAAGTTCCACCCGTACACACTTTCAGTTTGTCAAACTTTGCATGCTGGTGACGAACATCTACGTATTTTGTTTTGTACATGGTTTAGAGACATGTGCCTTGACAATGCACAGTTTCCATTAAAGGTATTATGGTGAGATGAAACTAGATTTACTAACTACGGTTTGTTTAATAGACACAATGAGCATATCTGGGCTAACGAAAACCCTTTCCATGTAAAACAAAGAGGACCCCAGATAAAATTTGGTTTTAATGTTTGGTGTGGTATCATAGGGTCTACGATTCTGGGGCCTTTTATCTATGACGAATCACTTACTGGGGAGCGCTACTTGCATTTCTTGCAATACATTTTTCAAGTCATGTTGCACAATTTGAATTTGAGAACTCGTTTAGAATTTGAGTGATTCCAACATGATGGAGCACCTGCTCATAACTCATTATTAGTAAGACAACACTTAGATAATATCTATCCAAACTCCTGGATAGGAAGAAATGGCCCACGCGAATTGCAAACCCCGGTCTCCCGATTTGGCAGTTAGAGACTTCTATTTATGGGGTGCGCTAAAAAACAAAGTATACAAAAGAAAGTATGAGACAGTTGGTGACCTAAGGGAGGCGGTATTTAAAGCAATTGAAGAAATTGATAGGCGGTCTGTGAGGAAAGCGGTAATGTCAATCTTAAAAAGATGTAATTTTTTTCTAAATAACAATGGTGGACTTTTCGAAAATAAATTGTAACCATTATTATGTAATTAAATTTCTTAAGATTTTAATAAGTACCTACTTATTTAGTTTTTTTGTTATATCTGATATACCTAATAAAAAAATCGTTCAATGTTGTTTGGAATAGTTATTAATAAATCAATCTATTTCATGGCTAACTACGTTAAAAGTGAAAATAAGGGAGAAAAGCATCCATAACTCCATTATTTTTATGAATAACTATATCGAGTATTATATCATTGAAAAGCTCTAAAAATGTCCGTTTTTTTTTGTGGTCATAGCCAACTTTCATTCAAAAAAAGATAAATTTGTGTCATATCTCGAAAACGAGAGCTGTCACGCAAACGAGAACATGACAATCATATTCGGGATACAATTCCTTTCAGTTTTGATATTTACACTTTTTTTATAAAATCAAAAACAAAGGAGCTAGAGGGATTTGACTAAATCGACAGAATTTCGTGTTTTCAAAATATCTAGTAAGCCATGACTTTTTACAAAAATCCGAAAGTGTCATTAAATTGTACCAGTAAAACTGCAAATCTTTCCCAATTTAACCATTGCTCTATCTCCGCTAGTTTCCGAGAACCCCATACTGATCATCAAAAAAAAAACTCACCCTGTATATATATGTTTTAAAAATAAAGCTGACGAAACTTAGGCAATATTAGAAAATAAGAAATTTGTTTTTCTCTCATTACCCAACCTACCACTAAACTGCTTTGAAAATCATATATTATGGACATAAAAATAAGAAATTAGCATAATGCTTTTAAATATTTTGCAATGGCTCGGGAGATTATGCAAGTAACAGCACAATAAAAGTTTTAAGGACTCATAAAGCTCTTCGGGAGGCGCTTATATAAGTTTTATAAGGGTTATATCGCATATTTTCAACGCAATGTTAGCTGCGAAATTGCCTGCAATTTTCACCTACCACTCCATCATCATTATCAGGTCCTTTCGTACTACATTTCCTTATTCGCCAGTTAATGCTGTTCCATATTTCAAATTCGAGTAGACGAAACATTCAGCACGATCTTTATGTATTGACAATTATTGATGCCTGCGAACACAAATTTATTTGTTATAGGCAGATTACGTGAGATAAATTATGGACAGCAACACGATACGAAATTCCCTTTTTGGAATATTTATTAGTTCCTAAAAGAAATATCTGGGGTGTTTAAAATGAGGAGGGGAATGTTGCCGAATTCACTAATGGTTGTTTTGCATGTATACTTGGAGGTTTTGTTAACAATATATTTGTCTAGATATTTTTCTAGTAATAAAAGTCAAGCAACTACAGAATACTGGTTTTAAATCCTTTTAAGTGAATGTTCTGAGAGACTGCCGCCGTCATAATTATTAACTGGTTGGTTCCCGGTGAGAACTGCGTCTAAATTTATATATATATATATATATATATATATATATATATATATATATTATTAAGAGAAAAGTAATTGATAGTTAGGTTCTAGATCGAACTTGGGGTCTCAGTCTGCCTACTCCACAAATCTCACTAAATATCTGATTTAAAAGTGTTTCAGGGTCTATGTACATAGAACTCGGGGTTTCGATCTCCCTGCTCTCCAAGTGTTACTAGACTAAACTGTGGACCAAAAATGCAACGTACCTAAGGAGGATCGAGAGGTTTACGAAATTCCATGTCGCGATTGCCCACATTATTATATTCAAATTGGACACCTTATCAACTTCGAGGAAAGTAGGATTATCATATCTCTCAATTCCCTTAAAACAGCGTCTATTTGCGAAGCTATAGAAATAGAGAAACGACTCCTCTGTCGAAACCGTCGCGCCGCCTTTCTACAGTCTTTTGTAATAGTCAGACTGAACAAACTACCCTACCAACACCCTACCAATCAGAACACACCCACCTTCATCACGTGAAATACCCTTCTAATCGACCAACAACTATAATTAATAGAAGCAGACCTGATTCAGACTCAGTTCAGTCTAGTAACATTTGGGGAGTGGGAAATTGAGACCCCTATTAGATCTAGACAAAACTCTTTTAAATCAGTCATTTAGTAAGATTTGAGTAGTAGACAGGTTGAGACTACAACTCCAATCAAGAACCTGATTTATCAATTTCTTTTTCATTTTGTCTGTTGATAATGGCTCTAAGGAAGGAGTCGAAACTTTAAGTATTTCATAAAGTTAATCTGTAGCTACAAATGCAAATAATTCTTGTATTCTTACACATTTAAATTTAAAATCTTACATGCTTTGAAATATTCATACCAATTTCTATTTATATTACTTAATTTACATTTGATATTTTTACATTATTTACATAATTTCCATTATCTTCTGGACCTTAAATAGATTCTTGAAATTTGTAACCAAGCATTTGTACAGTAATCTGTAACTGCGAAATAAAAATCTCTATTTCATTATTATTGTTTGTTTGAATGTTTATTTTATTATTTTACCAATTTCGAAACGAGATCTCAGTATATTACTGTCGTTATAAATATTCCTGAGCTGTCTGCCGATTTTCTCACTGTCTTTTTGAATTCCTTCTCAAATAATGCGGAAAAACTATCTCCTATTTTGATCTTTATCTGTCTGTAAATGTTTTCACTCCTACTAAGCTGTTACTCGCACTTGTGACCCTTATCTGCTCATTTACAACGGTCAAAAATCCATTAAATTCAAAACAAAGCTTCTATTTGCAGTTGTTTCGTTAATCTTCCAAGAGAACTTTAACGGTCAAAAATCCATTAGGACTCTGCTATTCAAACAATACATTTTTTTTATTTGGTCAGTTGGCATGAGTAGGAATGGCTTCAGTCCACAAGCGTCAAACGATTTATAATGTCATTAACTAAAATAAAAAAAATTATCTAAAAAATTTCTGTATTAATTTCTACTGCCTTTGCTTATTTAAATTAAATTTATATTGCCTAATTTTTATATTAAACATATAATTCTCTATTATTCCTGGGCTTCAACCAATGTTACACTTAACTGTATTATTATCGTATTTCCGTTACATTGTCTACCCGCATTAGGAATTTTCAATAGTCCAGTTCATATCATATTTGAGCCTTTTTAACCTGAAAGAATGTTTATTCATAAGAACTCTTTTACTGCCCGGTTGACAATTTCATCTGCCTTATTTATAGCATACACATGATCTAGAATCTTCCAAGGAATTAATGTGATAGTGCTTCGGGATTGTTGACGTGGATTGGAAAGGTGCTAATGGCCAATGAACTCTCATAGTGAACCTTAGATCATGTACCTCCTAGATAAATCCTGTCATTCACAAAATCGTGACAACGCTAGAAAGAGAGGGCAATAGAGATAGTACCAGGCTATTTCACTTAGTGGGTGGAAGCAACCAATGAACAACATGCTGGACGTATTTCATTGGAAGCAGCTCCCAACCGAGTGAAATAGCATCTTGACCTCTCTATTGCCCTCTCTCTTTAGTTTTACCACGACATTTGTGCATGACAGGCTATATCTAGAAGGTACAAGATCTAAGTATTGAACAAATTATAGTAATTTATTTATAGCAGTTTTGTGAATTGTGACATTGAAGTAATAAACAAGATTTATTTTTACTGTTAATTAATTGTATTGTTTCTTTGCTGTATAGAAGAGAGAAAATAAACAACTACTGCAAAAAGGAAAGAATCGAATACAAAAAAGAAATATTTAAATAAATAATTATATACAAGGCATTTCTTGTTGTCTTCCTGTTTATAATTTTTTATTTAAATTGCAAATACTACTTATTATTGAGCAAACCATTGTATGTGGTGCGCAAGCTCCCATACACAATTGTTTGACTACTTATGTCAAAAGTATAGCATGGTATGGTAATGTATTGTTATAAAATTTATGTCTGCCACCACTGGAAGTATCTAACTTAGTCTGGGAGTAAAAACAATGATCGGAAGAAAGGATTAAGTGAAGTTAAAATCGAAATTGATATATAGCGACAACCCGGAGTTTATAGCAGTATGTTAATTATTTATTACGACTATGGAAATGTATTTATTTACGTATGTGAATATCTGTATTTATAGTTTTGTCATTCGTTATATTTGTGTAATCTATGTAAATTGCCTCATATACTGGCTGTGTTAATGGTTGTATAGCTGTTGAACTCATAAATTGTATTATTTCCAAAAATACCAAAACCTTCAGGAAACAGCTTGTATTTAGGTTAGTAAGCTTTTCATACATATTTCTTAATTCACTCAAACCAACATTGGCCAATATCTCTGAATCTCAAGAACTCTAAATTTCTTGGAATTTCAGCTTACTGATAATTATTGATACCACGTGGTACTAATTTACTGAATATTAGCAGATCTCGTGAGATAAAAATAATTGATAGTCTTACGTTGGAATTATCTTATCAAATTTATGAATTCCAGAAAAGAAAATTCGCGAGTGTATAGTATTGATCAGGGAAATTCTGTTTGAATACGTTTCGGAGAATTAAGAAAGACACGTGAACAGTTGCATGTTTAATTCGTTCGAAGAATTTCTTTTGATATACGTCTGGAAAGCAACTTAATTGCATTTATTGACACATGTGCTTTCGTGAATTATAATGATGTATAATTTTGTCTAAATTAAATTCAACTCGTGAATTCTGCATAAGTTCATAATTTTCATCGATTTTGTAAAAAAAGAGCGGCAGTCACTGAATTTGAACGATAAAAGCGGAAGCTTCTTACGAGTACGCCATCGAGGTTGTTGTGCACATCTTTAGATAAGATGCAGGCTGTTCAAAAACTTCCGGACCGGTTGAATAACTTGAGACGCAGGTGTTGTTAAAAAAATAGTGAAGACAGAACATGAAGAAAATTTGCCTGATCATGTCTTTGAACTTCTACGGCATTTCAAGGTCATGTCCATTTATTTAAATGGCAACTTCTAATTTGGCACTGGAATTGAAAACAACGAAAAAATTATTCCTCCAGGTACTATACTGACCTTGAACGATCAAGTCAAGGTCAACCGGTGACTGGCCGGATATCTAAAATAGTATGAGGGACGCCTGCTATTGGTAGAGACAATAGTTGTGTGCAAGTTCCCTGGCTATCCGCCATGTTGGTTTTACAGTTTTAAAATCGGACTTAAAATTCGTAATCGGCTACCTCGAAAAAAAAATGTTGAGTTTTTTCGGTATACTGTAGACCATTTGAAGACACCTCGAAGAGAGTATACTGTAGACCAATTTCAAAATTTTCTTTTAGCCATTTTGGACCTGCCTTCGTGAATTTTGAAAATTTTTAAATCTGGCTTCAGACCTTTCTAAATCGTCCAGCTTCAGCTCTATCAGTCAATGAAGATTGTCACAGTGCAGTTATAAAATTGCTCAGCAATATGATGTTAGTGTCGAAACACTCCATAATATATTGATTGTGGGTCATGATTTTATGTTTTTTTTTCAGCAAGACCTTATTATGTGCGAGGAGTACGTGCTTATTTGAATTTAGTGGGTCCAGTAAGGTAGATAGGGAAACTTACCCCTTTCGGATATTCTTTGTGAGATTGCCTTAAAGATAGGGTATAAAAAAGTCAACCTCACTTTTAGCGAAACTGTACGCTACTTTATCTTAATTTGGCACGTTATATCCTTGAAGATCAAGATGTTGCCATGGGACGGCCAGGGAAATTTCCTACAACATTTATCTAGACCAATTTTTCAGCGACTCCTACTTTTCAAGATATCAGGCCGCTCTCTACTTGACATTGACTTGACCTTAGGTGGTCAAATCTTTCGATAGGTCACGGCAGTCTATGGACGCATAAGTTTTCGCCTTTTCCATTTCCGGTGTCAAAATTAAGAGTTACCATTCCAAAATGATTTGACCTTGAAGATCAAGATCAAGGTTACGACCAAGGTAGCCTCTAGATTCACAAAGAAATTTCTTACAACTTGTGTATTAACTATTTTATCGAGCGACGCCTAAGGTTCAAGTTATTCAACTGGTCTAGGACTTTTTGAACACCCTGCATACCTAGTCTAGTATTCATCGTCAGTTATAGTAATTTACACCTGGGGCCTGTTTCATAATCAACTTGTAACTTGTAAAAGTGACTTGTAGTTTTGCAACTTGTAGAATTTCGTTTCATAAAGCAACAGAATTATTCTACAAGTTACAACTTGTAAAATACAAAATATTAGTATCCGAAATGTGTATGGGAGTAGCACAGAACACAAGAAGAATTTTTCTAATCGATTCAACTAAAATCGTTAAGTATTTTTAATAGAAAACTTTAGCTTCTTCATGCAAAAAACAGAGACGCCTATAACAATGCCATGTTTTAGTAATACAACCATACTCCATCATAGTAATTGTTGTTATTTCAATATTATAACTCATAAATACTTATTAATTTGATTATCAATATAAATAACACAGAATATCTGATGGACAAAATTAATTCCTAAACCAATCGTTGCTTGGTGCCACCCATCGCTTAATAGGAAATAAGAAGACAAGCCTTCCCAGTTTATTTTTACTACCACAACTGTACGTAAAAAAAGAGTGAAATGCTTTTCATTATGAAACACAAATTGCAACTACTAATATTTTGTAATTGTATTGTATTTTTTACTAATAATATTAGTGTGATGGTTATGAAATAGGGCTCTGTAGATGATTATCTCGGTAAAAATTTGTACAGATGGTAGAGAAAGCCTATTTGGTCTATAATTCTGGATTTCCGTTGGGTTTTATTTTTATTGTATATTTTAATGTGATCCCTCGCGATATGTTAAAATACCACTTACCACAGGTTGAGAATTGAGAAGCCCTGATCTGCGATATATCCCACATTTGCATAGGAGTAGATTATTTAACTTAAATTGCTTTATACTTATTTTAATTTTATATTAAAAATACAGGTCAACCTTGATAAATTGATAACAATTTCCTGGAACATTAATTGCTTTTGTTTATACACTTTAATAAAACCGTTCTTAGATTTATGTGACTTAAGATTATATCAGTTCATTTCCACTGGTTTCGCCTATTAAATATGCACGAACCGTATAATGCTCTAAACTTTACGCCTCTATTGCTGTACATTTAAAACACGATAAAATAATTTCGGAATAAATTTGTCGGTATTTATTCATATCTCCAGACAGCGTCATTGATCTGCAGCTACTTTTTTGTTTTGTAAAAAACTTCATTTCCTATTAGGAAGTTTGACCTAGATAGTTTCCAGACCCCTATTGATTTTACTGTAAAATAGCGACGAGAGATGTAGAAATCGTTATGATATCTGCAATTATATCGAAAATAATAACCCTATAAAATTTAATCATAGAGACAAGCGAAGACATCTAATTAGGTTTGTGTAGTTTATTGAATTCTGCATAATGATAATGGTAAAGAAATTATGAATATATAATAAATGTCAAACTATATTTTATGTAAAGCTCAACATAGATCAATAAATAATGTTAAACTGATCGTTAAGGGGAATTTGTAGCAACTTGTTTGTTCATTTGTATATCAGTTTGTTAAAGTGTGGAACTTCATATGTAAACTACATCGATTTCAGAAAGAAGGAGGTTCTCTAATCGTCTATACAGAGTGAGTTTTTTTTTGATGATCAGTATGGGGATCTCGAAAACTAACGGAGATAAAGCGATGGTTAAATTGGGAAAGATTTGCAGTTTTACTGACCCAATTTAATGACACTTTCGGATTTTTGTAAAAAGTCATGGCTTACTAGATATTTTGAAAAAACGAAATTCTGTCGATTTAGTCAAATCCCTCTAGCTCCTTTGTTTTTGATTTTATAAAAAAAGTGTAAATACCAAATTTGAAGGGAATTCTATCCCGAATATGATTGTCATGTCCTCGTTTGCGTGACAGCTATTGTTTTCGAGATATGACACAAACTTATCTTTTTTTGAATGGAAACCATAGTTGGCTATGACCTCAAAAAATCGGACATTTTTAGAACTTTTCAACGATCTAATACTCGATATATTCATAAAAATAACGGAGTTATGGACGCCTTTCTCTCTTATTTTCACTTTTAACGTAGGTAGCCATAAAAAAATTGTTTTCAGCTTGATGTTTCCTAATTTGAGAGTAATTCCATTAGTAGTGCTGTTCACAGTCGATATTGCAAGGTTTCGTGATAAAATGGAATATTCTAACGAAGAAAAACTGTATATGGTGGAATGTTATATCATATGCCATAAAAATTCAGTTCGTACAGCTGAGGACTTTCATAGATATTTTAATCGTCGTCAACCTGCTCTATGTACATTTAAGAGGCTTTACGATAGTTTACACAGATATGGATCTTTTACTATACCACCAAAGGAACGTAATCAAATTAACGAAGCAGCACAAATAAATGTTCTGGCAGTGGTAAATCAAAATCCATCTACATCAACTCGTGAGATTGCGACAGAAGCTGGCACATCTCAACGAACTGTAGTTAAGGTACTGAAAGCGCACAAGTTCCACCCGTACAAACTTTCAGTTTCTCAAAGTTTGCATGCTGGTGACGAACATCAACGTATGTGCCTTGACAATCCACAGTTTCCATTAAAGGTATTATGGTCAGATGAAACTAGATTTGCTAACTGTGGTATGTTCAATAGACACAATGAGCATATCTGGGCTAAAAAAACCCTTTCCATGTAGAACAAAGACGACCCCAGATAAAATTTGGTTTTAATGTTTGGTGTGGTATCATAGGGTCTACTATTCTGGGGCCTTTTATCTATGACGAATCACTTAATGGGGAGCGCTACTTGCATTTCTTGCAATACACTTTTCAAGACATGTTGCATAATTTGAATTTGAGAACTCGTTTAGAAATTGAGTGGTTCCAACATGATGGAGCACCTGCTCATAACTCTTTATTAGTAGGACAACGCTTAGATAATATCTATCCAAACTGTTGGATAGGAAGAAATGGCCCACGCGAATGGCCACACCGGTCTCCCGATTTGGCAGTTACAGACTTCTATTTATGGCGCTAAAAAACAAAGTATACAAATGAAAGTATGAGACAGTTGGTGACCTAAGGAAGGCGGTATTACAAGCAATTGAAGAAATTGATAGGCGGTCTGTGAGGAAAGCGATAATGTCAATCTTAAAAAGATGCAATTTTTGTCTAAATAACAATGGTGACTTTTCGAACATAAATTCTAACCATTATTATTTACTTTAATTTCTTAAGTTTTTAGTAAGTACCTATTTATTTAGTTTTTTCGTTATATCTGATATACCTAATAAAAAAATCGTTCAATGTTTTTTGGAATAGTTACAACACACTTTAATAAATCAATCTATTTCATGGCTAACTACGCTGTCACGCAAACGAGGACATGCCAATCATATTCGGGATACAATTCCCTTCAATTTTGATAATTGCACTTTTTTATAAAATCAAGAACAAAGGAGCTGAGGGATTTCACTAAATCGACAGAATTTCGATTTTTGAAAATATCTAGTAAGCCATTTTTACAAAAATACAGTTAAACTGTAAATCTTTCCCAATTTAACTATTGCTCTATCTCCTCTAGTTTTCGAGATCCCAATACTGATCATCAAAAAAAACTCACCCTGTATATGAATTTTATGATTTATTGCGATTACTTGAAACCGGCTGAAGGAATTTGGATCGTTTAAAGTGGATGCTGTTTAGGGGGATCCCGAAGTGGTCCCATATTTTTTTCAGATACAAAGCTTTAACCGTTTTTTAGAGAATAGACAAAAACTTTTTAACTGACTTTCTTATATAGTAACGTTTGGTGGAGGCGAATGTATTAAAAAAGGGAATTGAAAATAGATTGGAATTAAACCAGAATAAATGTCGGTTAATCAACTTCAAGGTGGAGGTTCTCAGTTGGTCTCTACATACAGTGTATGTTCATTAGTTGGAATCAAATTGCAAACTTTCAAATGAATAATATTTAGATAAAAAAAAAAATCTTTATATCTTTAAAAACATTTGCCTGGTCTAAAATGTATACTGTAATCATTAAATGCCATTTTTTCAACTCTTTACGAGGTTTGTCAGCAAATATGATTTTTGCTTAAAAGTGAATTACTTTTATTTTTGATAATATCTAAAACTGTAATCAAACCGAAGTACTTAGAATCAAAAACTGCATCCAATTATTCAATATCACTATAAATTGTATATATTCATGTCAGTTTGTCAAAAATATCAATTTTGCTCAAACGTTAAATTTTTTATAATATCTCAATTTTATTAGAACTTAAAACTACGACCAATTACAATAAGGCACTAAAAATGTATAAGTAATTTTTGGTTAATGAAAAAATTCATTTATTATGAACTTTAGCGGAGTAGAGAATATTAAATGAATGTAATTGGAATTACAAAGACTGATCATTAACAGATTTAGAAAAATTTGAAAGTTTTGAAATCGCCTACAGTACAATGAGTCCACCTTAGTTAGAATCATATTCAAACCTTTCCTAACACCTATAAACATTTAGAAAACAAGTTACTATATTGAAAACGTAGGTTTTCTTGGCCAGAGTCATAGCTGATTCTGCTTTTTCCAGATTTAACGTATAAACATAGTTTTCCGTCATTTCGCTTACCTTGCGGCGACTACTTACATTTAGTCTTTTTCTCACAACACACTTTGAAACTTCACTTTATTAAACTTCTCACACATAAACACAAATTGTAAATGAGAAATAATAATTGGCCACCCGAAATTTCAGGTAAAAGAAGGGTAGTAGATACTTAATGGGATTATTTTTTATTTGTTTTATGGTTGTCTTGGTATTTAGAAAACGTTTCTCGAATTCTATAAGTGATTTATTTCGTTTATGAGATTTGCGTTGAAATGTGAATGCAGGGTTGCCAGGGTTGTTTCATCAATGTATACTGCCTCACCAGAGCATGGAATGGAACAAACACCCTTGGATGAAAGAGGATTATGGAAGCCTCTGAAGCAGTGCCTCTGAAGTCTTCAGGCCACAAACCCCAAATCTGGTTGAGATATGTTGATGACATTTTTGTCATCTGGCCAGATGGACAAGAGGCTGTCCAGTTGTTTTGTAACCACATTAATGCCCAACATTCAAACAGCAAATTCACGATGAAAATTGTGTCCAATGAATCCCTACCCCTCGTGGACTTCACGGTTTCCAAATGGTCGCCCGTGCCACTCAGTATACAGAAAACTAACACACACCGACAGATATCTTCGTGCCCGGTCCCATCATCATCCATCTCTCTCAGAAACAGTTAGTTGTGAACTCCCTGGTGCATCGAGCTATCTGAATTTCCGAACCCAAAAGCTTGAGACGAGAATTAGCTTGGGTAGAGGGTTGCCTACTAAACAACTGGTACAGTAAACAAGAGATTCGCAATTCCATTTCTTGTCACCAAAATCACCTTCCTAAGAAAGAATTGGTACCTAGTAAATCAGTAGCATATTTGTCATATATCAGCAAGGTCACGAATAGGATTGTAAAGCGTCTCCACAAGCACGAGGTGAAAACAGTCTACAAACCACTATTCAAAATCTCGCAAATGTTACAAAACAAAATCCTGTTTCATCCAAGTGTGTTTATTCCATTCCAAGCTTTTGTGGGGCAGTATACATCGGTAAAACAGGTCGACCTATAAATACCCGTCTAGGTGAGCAAAACGTTGCTTGAAAACGGGCCTGCTTTTAAACTCCGCTGTAGCTTAATATCATCACGAAACGGGCCACCAAATCCTCTTCGACAGCTGCTCTATCTTGGCCAAATTTGCTGTTTATTGCACCAGAAAATTCCGTGAGGCCGTGGAAATCGCAAAAAATTTCAAAAATTTCAACCGAGGCAAAGGTTTTGAACGTTTGCCCATCTGGCAACCCTGCAGCCACATTTCAACACTTACATTATCTACTAATAGAATTCGAGGAACGTATTCAAAATATCATCCCAACCATAAAACCATTCAAAGATAATCCCATTAAATACCTACTACCCTACTTTTACCATTTATTATTTTTTATTTTTCCCAAAGCTGTACGACTTCTTCTTCTTGAGATATAGTACCAGCCATCCCTAATCAAACATATAATAGTACGTGGCTAATGCAAGTAGTTAAAACGTTTTCTGTTACAGGACAATAGTTTACACAGAGTTTCCACAAAGCTGTGCAATTTTGAATTGAATTGAATAATAATAAAACTTTTCAAATTAAAGCCCTATATTTTATTTTCCTGTTCAATAAGAATTTACCACAACTTTTTTGACCGCTGGCAGTGTCGGTGTCCAAGAAAATTTGCTGACTGCACCGTTTGCTGGCTGTGCAACTCCAAGCAGCTTTTTAATGTTATAATGCTAAGTAATAAAATTTTAAATTCGTCCATTAGACATTTAACGTTATTCTTCTTTATATCTTTCATATCATGTTTACTTTCCGACTATAATTATCTCAAACATAAAATGCTTTATTGTTATGGTCACATCCCTTTTTTATGAAAAGAGTTTACTCTAGTTTTATTTCCTTTTAAAGGTCGGTTGGATACTTCGAACAGATTAGATGAAATTAAGGGATTTTTTTTAACTGGTGAATATATCTGCAATATGTAGGAATTGGTTCTAGACCTATAATCAGTGTATCTATATACGCCTAGCAAAAAAAGTTTTGGAACATTCTTTATAAAGAATTAGAGTTTAAAAATCGATGTTTTTTAAAGATTTTCTTTTATAACTTCGTTACTATCAGCTGCAGGTAAAACTTCTGTATACAAGTTGTTGGCTAGAATAGGATGTTCTAGGGAGTTGATGCCATTAGATTTTTGGAAATTAACACCTTTTCTCAATAAAGACATATACTCGTAAAAAACAACAATTAAATACTTTTTCTGAAGCTGGTGCGAAGTTTTCACTTTAATTTGGCACCTGAAATTTTTTTTCACAGGGTTTTTATCAGTGAAATGAAAAAAAAAACTGAAAAAAAAATTAGTTACAATCTCTTAATGGATCGATATTGATCGACTTAGGAAAAGAAACCGAGTCAGGAGAAAAAATCTGCCATATTTCGGAGTTTTGATAAAATTGGAGTAAATCTTTTGCATCATATACTGAATTTAAAAATTTCACATATTTGATATTTGTTTCATTATTCGAGAAAATCTCGGCATTTTCCAAATTTTCATCTAATCCGTCTTGGGCCCTGTTCCAACAAGACTGGTCTTCAACAGCGCATCGAAATGAAAAAGTAACATGTTGTGGTTTACCACTTTTGCCAACTTTTTTCACAGGTTTGTTTGCTTTCTGAAATGGCACCAACAGTTCAAGATGTTGTCCTAATAGTATTTGGATATTCTGTTTAAGAAGAAAACAATTAGTAAATAAGTAACACTGTTATAGACTCATATTCTGTTAAATCCATCTTTTCCTTTCCTTCCTCTTTTTTCATTTAATTATTTTTTTTTACTTTGAAAATGTTAAAGGCTCCAGCAGCACTATTTTTGGCCTGTATCTTGCTTAGGTACATCATATCCTTCATGTTCAAAAACAGAATTGTTGCTCTGAACTAAAATGCATATGGTTTCATTGGTAATTCCTCAATTTTGTATGTGGAATTTCTGGTTAGTTCATTTAATTCATAACAGCATTTTTCGCTTTAAGAATTACTCAACCTAACTTTCCGTCTTCAAATCTTCTCTTGGCGTTAAATTTTGTTCACTCCTAGTTTCATCCATGGCTTCTTAGATTTCCCTGAAGTTTCCATTTCTTGATTATCAATTTCTATTTTTTCATTAAAAACTTTTTTTCTCCAAGTTATAGAAAGATATAACGAAATAATTTATATTTAAAAAAACCGATTTCAACTGGCTTAAAATAAAAACCGTTTAGAAACCGTGTGCAATCAATAACTATTTTCTGACATATATTCTTTTTTATCTGATTTAAGGCTATTGATTATTTTAGAGTATTCTTATCTCTCTTTTTTCTATATTTTCATATTTTTTACCTTTTTTATTTCTAGAAGTGTAATACTAATTCTCCCTATATATTACAACCACCCTGTTTATGTTGGTGACCCAATATAAATTATTTGTCTATCATTTTCTGGAGCACCCTGTACAACTATAATTCAACTCTACATGATGTTGCAACTGCCCTGTATAACTACTCTCCTATTTACTGTTTCTATTTGTCTATTGTTTAAATCACCCTGTATACTTATAATTTTACTTCGCATTATATGTCAAGTATAAGCAACTACTTATGTTCCACACTATATAACATTTATTAACCATCCTGTATAATATTATTTCAATCATCCTGTATATGCAACTGCTTCTCACATTTTTTAAACCCTCCGGCCTATAACTGGAATATTCTTACTGCATATGCTTATTTAACCATTTTTTAATGTTTTTAGATCTACTCTGTATAACTATAGTTTTACTTCACTGTTATTTCAACCACCTTGTAAACGCAACTACTTATATACCCCCAATATAACATTTTTTGAACCACCCTGTATAACTGTAACTCTTTCCACCTTATATTTCACCCATCATATATATGGAACTGCGTATGTACCACCCAATATTACACTTACTTGTAAGATTTTTTTAATGCACCTGCCTAACTGTAATTTTACTTAGCCCTATGTTTCAACTGCGCATATTTGCTGCTTGAATTTCGATGCACACATACACACTTACCACCATATACCCTATAGAAAAGATCGGTCACGTAAAAATTTTTCTTTTCGATACATTAATGGGATATTTTGTGCCATTTCACACATTTAAGCTAAATATTTATGATGAAAATTTAACATTTACATTGATATTTACCGTTTTTTGCACATATTTTTACTGTTTTTTTCTGATTTTCTGGAAAACCGTAAATCTCACGTTATAGAAAATTATAAGGTACCTTTCTGTAATATTTCTTATTACAATGCCGATGAATTGATAACCGCCTCCTTTTTGTAAGTCCGTTAAAAACTGCAAAAAATCTATTTTTATAGCTTTCATTTGTTTATTAAAAAAAATCCACAACTCTGACATGACGCACATAGACACAATTATTATATTGGATTGAGTTGGCTGATACTTGGTGGAAGTTGAAATTCATGATGATTTGAGTAATACACTTATTACAAACTTACACTTTATTTAAAAAATTGTGACAATTGTTTCGCGTCCGATGGAGCTTAATCATATAATGGTAGTACCTTAAGATATTCAATAAAAAGGGAGTTTACAAATGTTTCTTTAATCTTCAAGTGGTGTTAATATTACTAAGAAATAAGGATAAACAATAAAAGGGATATATCAGATTATGGGTGTTTTCCAGATGTAATTTACACAAAGACCTACCATTGAATATGAAGGTTCAATTTTTATGGTTCTAAGATGATTCAGGTAAACCGTAATAGCTAAATGTTTGCCTCATTTTGAGATTTATTTGATAAATTATTATATCTAATACTAACTGGTTATGTAAATAATACTCAATGACCTAATAGATCTTAATAAGTCCCCATTACTAAATTTATTTACATAATCAGTTAGTATTAGATATAATAATATATGAAATAAATGTCAAAATGAGGCAAACATTTAGCTATTACGGATTACCTTATCACCCTAGAACCATAAAAATTGAACCTTCATATTCAATGGTAGGTCTTTGTGTAAATTACATCTGGAAAACACCCATAATCTGATATATCCATTTTATTGTTTATCCTTATTTCTTAGTAATATTAACACCACTTGAAGATTAAAGAAACATTTGTAAACTCCCTTTTTATTGAATATCTTAAGGTACTACCATTATATGATTAAGCTCCATCGGACGCGAAACAATTGTCACAATTTTTTAAATAAAGTGTAAGTTTGTAATAAGTGTATTACTCAAATCGTCAACAATTATTATACATATTGTGTAGAACGCATTGCTACAAAAAACAGGTCTATTCCCCATTTTTCATAAAATTGTGTTATTCCGTCCTGACTAGAAAAACATTCCTACAAAACATTCACGTCCAAAATCAAAATCTTGGAATGCTACAGACACATCAGAAATAGCTGAACAAGCCTAATTTCACTCATAAATCATTTCACTCGTCTGGTCTGCTATGCACTCGAATCTCATATTCATCGCAATAGATTTCTTGACCTGAGCTGAGAATTTTCCACTTGACTGTTCATTCTGATGCCGACGACGTAGCACGAAAATAACCTCCTCCCCCTCCCCGGCTCTGTCTTTTACATTTCCTATTCATTTTGTGTTCACACAAGTATTCGCGTGTTGTAAATTTTTAAGCATTGGTAATTTCTGGCATTCGGCGGCTAACCGCCAACACTTCAAGGACACATCCTCTCTAAATAATTCCATTTTAAGCCCTCTCGGCTATGAACCGCCTGTTAAAATATTTACTGGTCTAAGAATTCACCCTCCAAATATGCAGGACGTGGTTTTGCAATATTTATAAGGCCACTATATTGCTCTATGAATTGGTTATATTCCACTTGTAAATTATGAATTATTTAGACGATTTTATAGAGTGAAATTAATTTAATTGAATTTTAATAAGTTTTAATAAAAAATGTTAGTAGTAAATTTCTTTAGGAACGATCTTGTATTTATGATTATTTTGCCTGTACGTTGGGGTTTTTCACTCGCGTTAAGTTAGCTCAAGCATTTTATAATCTTCCCTTTTTGAATATTGGATTATTTGCTATGCATTTGCGGAGAAAGAAAAAATTTGTCAAATCGATTTTTTACTAATCGACTTCCAAAAAGGAGAAGGTTATCAATTCGTCGCGTATTTTTTTTTGTATGTATGTTACCTGATTTCTTCTTCTGTGGTGAACCGTTTTGAATGAATATGGTCTTGTTTAATAGAGTATATATCCCGATTGGTGAAACTTCAAATTTTGGACAAGAATTCTATTGGTTAAGTGATGAAATTTGTGAATGAACACATGGGTGGATGGAAATTGACCAATATCCCTAACATATTGGTCGATTTTTCGAAAACTCCTTATGGATGTGTATACTTTTTTAACGTTTAATCTATTAAGGAAGATTCCTAGGTGATCTCATATAATTTCCTGCGATGTGCAACTTGCAGTTTTGCAGAAAATCGCCTAAAATTCCAAACTTTTAACCAAAAATTTCATCGAAATGACATAACTGACATTTCGTCATAAATATTTTAGTTGCAACGTAATAGTGTGGAAATTTTAGCCTCTGGAAATTTTAATTTGAAAATTTTCTATGTACATCTCAAGCATATAGATAGTAAAGCATAGTATTTTCGGCTCCTTAAATCAATGAGTACCAAGCTCGTGATGTTTCTATACCAGGCAAATACCTATTTAAATACAATTTTTTCCATTTTGAGAAGACGGTGCTTTTGGTTGTCACATTCTCCGGGCCTAATAGAAAATTCAGTGACAACACATGTCAAACTGCTATCTGGTGCGTTTATACACAGGATGTTTAGTTATAGCAAACAAAATCACAAGGTAAAGTGATAGAAGGAGTTGCATTTATATGATGATTGAAATATAGGACGGAATAGAATGACAGTGGTCCATAGGCAGCCGTATATATAGGGAGGAGTGGACTTTTGGTGGTATAAAAATCCTAGAAAAAATGTGAAATTAAAATTATATAGGGTGATTAAAAAACTGTTATATGATGTGGACGCAAACAAATAATACAGGATGGTTGAAATATATAATGGAGTTGAGTTATATTTATAAAGTGTGCTTAAAAAATTATTTATTTTATAACCCCTAAGAAGTTGCATAAAGTGTGGAGAAGAATTAATGTTACACAGGACGATAATATCAAATCTTAAAAATTAAATAATTTATGGGGTAGCCCACAAGGAGTTATATACTATGATTGAAATATAGGACGTACTTGACTCCGCAAAATATGGGATGGATTCTACTTCGTCCTATAGTTTACAGAAGGCAGCTAACAAATTTATGCTTGTCTATGGGCAGTCGTATGTACAGGATGGTTGGTACATAGGGTGAAGTGGAGTTGTCGATACTTATACATAGTTGTCAAAAAAAGTTGAAAAAAGGTTACATAGCGTGGTACATAAGGCATAAATATATTTTGGGCTTATTAAGTCAACGCATACTGGTACATGTTATTTTTAGCTATTTAGTTTTAGGTGGAAGTCGGTTATATATTTTTTAAAAATGTTTTATTTTTTATCGCTGGTTATGCTAAAAATTAGCCGTAAATCTGTCATGAACAAAAAAAATTGCAGCTTCGATTCTGTTAATTTTTATCGCTGGTCACGCTAACTTTATGCATACATAAATTGTAATTAAAATCGTCATCAGAACGAGTAAGTATAACCTAAAAATTAGCCATAAATTTGTCGTGTCTTATCGCTGTTCATTGCTAACTTTATATTTAAAGTTAGCAAGACCATCGCCCATTTTTAACTGACTTCAAAAAGAAGGAGGTTCTCAATTCATATGTAGCTATGGTTTTTTTATGTTTGTTCACCGATTATTCGCAAACGACCTAAGAAATTTCGACTGTTTATACTGGATCCTGTTCCGGAGTATCGCGACGTAGTCCCATAGTTTGCTCATTAACATAGCTTTTACCGTTTCTTAGGAAATGGGGAAAAACTTTTCTACCGGTTTTCTTATAAACTATGATTTGGTGGAGTCGCCGGTATTAAAAATTCGGAACATGTGATAAATTAAAAAGAAATTGGATTAGTTCCGAAATATCCCGAAGTGGTCCCGTATATTTTTAGCGTTTACAATATACGGATACCCTTATAATATAACTCCGAATTTCTGACTCTATCACATCACAGCAATTTTCTCCTAAACTACTAAACGGAAGATGTTAAAATTTGGTATCAATGTATAGTTTGGTAACCCGATCAGGGGGGAAAACTAAAAAAATCCACCGTTCCCCCCCTGATCTCCGAAACTACTGAGCCTAAAATTTTGGAAAAATAGAAAATATAGATCGTTGCACGAACTTGACAGGAAAAATAAGGAGAAACCATTAATAATAATTTTGGGGGGCAAATTATAGAATTAAATGAAAATTTGAAAATAAAAAATTTTCAAACGCATCATGTAATATATCAAATGAAAGGCCCTATTCTGAGGAGCACAAATCTATTTTTTCATATTTAAAAAATAATTAAAAAGATATTAACGAAAATTTACCCATTCCTCCCACCTTTATCTCCAAAAATATAAAACGTAAAGTTTTGAAAAAAAATAGAGGTATAGGATCTGACCTGAAGTTTACTAGAAAAATAAGGAGAAACTTCTAGTTTTAATTTTGGGGGGCAAATTACAGAATTAAATGGAAAATATAAAATTAAAATTGTTTCTAAACCATCATGTTATATATCAAATGAAAGGACTCATTATGACGGAAACAAATATATTTTTTTCCATATTTTTAAAATAAATTAATTTAAAGATATAAAAATATAAAAAATACCCTTTGCCTCCATATCTACGAAACCATAAGCTGTAAAATTTTGAAAAAAAAACAGGTATAGCGCCTCACCTAAACTTTACTGGAAAAATAAAGAGAAACCCCTAATATTCATTTTTGGGGGGCAAATTATAGAATTAAATGGGAAATAAAAAATTATAATTGTTTATGACGGATCAAGTAATATATCAAATCAAAGGGCTCTTTATGACGAATACTAATATATATTTTTATTTTTTTAAATAAATATTTTAAAATATATTGAAAAAAATATATTTAAAATAATTACCCATTCCCCCTTTATTCCCCAAACTATAATACCTAATTTTTTTTGTTTAAAGGAAAAATACGAAGAAATCCCTAATATTAATATTGGGGACCAAATTATATAATTAAAAGGTAAATAACGAAATATTTTTTAACGCATCATGCAATACATCAAATGAAAGGGTTTATTATGAGGAATTCAAATACATATTTTTCATATTTTTAAAATTAATTATTTACAAGATAATAGCATAAAGATATAAACAATTCTCATTTCTCTCTTTATTTCCGGAACCATACTACCTAAAATTTTGAAACTAATTAGGGGTACTGGTGCTCACTTGAAATTTGTAAGAAAAATTATTAGATAACCTCCCAAAGTAATTTAGTGATAAATTATACAATTAAATGGAAAATAAAAATTCAATTTTCAAACGCATCATATCAGATAAAAGGCTCATTATGTGAATTACAAATATATCATATTTTTAAATAATTTGTTTAAAAGATATTAACAAAAATATTAAACATGGACTTAATTCCCACGTTAGAAACTACACTATTTAAATAACTCTAATGTTAATTTTTGGGTGCTAAATTAGAAAATCAAATACATATGTATTCTTATAAAAATCAAGCGAATCCTGAAGCAGATAAAATAAAAAGTCTATGCATGGAAAATGAAAGTGTATATTTTTTATAAATTTAAAACGCTTGCTTTAAAATATATTAGGGCAAATATAAGAAAATGCACTCATTCCCTGCTTGTCTGAAACTGGAATATTAGAATCTTGAAGGTTGTACAGAACCCTTAGTATGCGAGTCCATCTCGCACTTGACCAAAATATTTTTCAATTATATAGCTTGTACCGGTTTTTAGAAAATCGGAAAAACTTTTTTAACGACATTCTTATGCAGTAAGCTTTGATCTAGTTGCTGGTATTAACTGTTCCGAACTTGGGATAAATTGTAAATAAACTGAATTCATCAAAATAAATGACATTTTATATGTATATACAGTGTGTATTCAAATCAAACGAATTCTTTTTATTAATAATTTTTATAGAAAAAGTTATTCTTAAGAAACAGATTTGCATGGTCTATAACGTAAACAGTTATCATGTCATGTTACTTTTTTTAAATGTAGATGAGGTTTGTCATCAAAGATGAATTTTAATTACAAATTAAAGTATCTTCATTTTTGTTAAGATCTAAAATTGTTATCAAATGGAAGTAATTGAAATTAAAAACTGAAACTGCATATACTTATGCCATTGCACTAAACTACATTGTTTCATGAGTATTTCTGTAAATTTTCCAACTATATTCTTACTTAAAAAAAATATAAAAATTTTGTTTAAAAGTGACATTTATTTTTTTATTATCTCCAATTGTAAACAAAGTTTATTAGAATTGAAAACTGCATCTAGTTGTGCTGTATTATTAAAAATTGTAATTGTAATGAATGGAAAGTCGATTGGAAAAAAATCGCAATAAATGTCGGTTAATCAACTTCAAGGTGGAAGTTCTTAGTTGGTTTCTATATACAGTGTGTCTTCAAAAGTTGAATTCAAATGGAAAACGTTCTAATGCATATTATTTAAGGAAAAAGTTATTCTTCATAAAAATATTTGCATAGTCGGAAATGTATACTGTAATCATTACATGTCACTTTTTTAACTGTATACGAGGTTTGTGGGCAAATATGAATTTTGCTTAAAAATTAAATTACCTACATTTTTCATAATATATACAATTCTTATCAAAGAGGGTAAATAATTTATTATAAGATTCCGATATTAAATGGATGTCAATAAAATAATTATCAGAATGCTGAATACTCAGATGGTCTACAATGTAGTGGATCCATCTAAGTTAGAATCATATACAAAATTTTCTTAATACATATACATACCTAGAAAACAAACAGCTATTGTAATTCAAATATATTCTAGTAATAACGTACATCAGTGGAAAGTTCCTGCCTCAACGGAAAACTGTGCAGTATTTGCAGAAAAATCCCTCGAACTGGAATTTCGTTGACGTCGAATAGCTTCTAGGTGACGGAAATTAGAAATATAATGCTCTGGGGATTGGAATGAATAGAATAGGGAACAAATACTGCGTGGAGAGACTTATTTATAATTTAGGCCTGATTGTGGAGACGCTGTTAGTTTCCGTTTTCCAAACGAATGTGGGAGTGGAAATATAACCTGTGTTAGGATTTTTTTTTACTTTACTTTACTTTACTTTCAAGTCAAACACCACTCCTATTTGTTGTACTATACAGGGTTTTTCAAACGAGGAGGTACATTAGCAGTTTTAGGGCACTAAATACCTCAGAGATTTGTAAATTTATGTTTGGGAGTTTTCGAGAATGCTTACAATTATATCGGAAATTCACAGTAACTATGTCATTTTAAATGGAATGTTAAGTCAGTGTCAATTTTTTTTTTGACAAACAACAAATTCAAGATCAAAGCGAAATTTTTTTTAGAAAAAACACTAAACGATTGACAACGACTCCAGACTCGGAGTTGAAACGCCTCCATATACAGATAAGTATTACACAATATACAATACATTACTTATATACAGGAATACTGGTTGATCATTTTATAGACATCTCTTTCTCTCAGAAAAACTATGAGGAAGAATCTCTGTACAGACAGCCAGTAATCCGGGCAATTTTACGAAATTGCCTTACTACACTTTGTTCTACATATACAATTTTTAAATACTTATCTGTTACAGGAAAAAATTTGGAGGAGAGAAAACCCAATGAATAGACAAAATAATTCAAGACCTCCTCAACAATCTTTTCGAAATTACTTAAGTTTCTTAAGACGAATTCATATAAAATTTAAAAACTTAAGGTAAATGTTTTTACCATCTTGGATATGTTCGACAAATATACTTTGAAACAATTTAATTATTTGAATCTCCAATGCAACCCAAACTAGAAAATCCATAATTCAAAATAAATATTTACTTTATTGGCTCATATCTAAAATGAAAATAATGTTAATAAAATTGTTTCCTGTTTATTTCTTGTTTTTGGGAAAGCAGCTTTTTTCGTAATAGGGCATATCCCAGAATTTGATGTTTTCGGTTTAGGGGCTTTTATATTTTATTGGTAACGGTACCCTTACTAGTTTTCTTAGCCTCTTATAGAGACTTCGTTTTAGATGCAAGCGAAACAAATAATGACGACGACGACGTTGTTGTCGGTGGTGTGAATTTTGGGGTTGGAGTCTTTTCAGTTAGCAGCGGCTGCGTCGTCCTCTTTGGTTTGTTGCTGGAATCTGGTCGTTTAACATGTGACTCCTTTTCTACTTACGTCACTCCCATCCTAGAGAAAGTTTTTGCCGTTGGTCGGTTTTATCGCCGAAGCTCCTGAAGAGGACGAAGCTACCAATTTGAAAGAACTAGATGAAACTTTTCTTCTAGTTTGAAGTAAAACTCCTGAAACGACGCCAGGTCCAACCTCAAGTAATTCTTGCTGAAAGGCGCTACTTTCTGGGCGTCAACCTTGTAGTTGGCAGCCATATATTTCTTGATAGTTTGCAAAGACTATTCAAGTGATGCGGATGAAATTTCGGTATGTGACGTCTCGATTGATTCCAGAGACGAATTTGCAACACCTGGCCCATCAAAAACACCAATGCAAAAAAGATTGCGTTAAATTTCGAAATTGTGCATTGCTTGTGGCCTATTGGAGAAACTTCGATAAAAAGAAGCCGTCTACTCTACCCCAAGGTCTCAAGGTGGAGTGGATACAAGTTTTTTAGTCAAAACGCATATTGAAGTTCATTTTTCGGCCCAGGTGCGTCAAAACGACTGATGTTATAAAAATAAAATTGTTAATATAATTATTGTAGGAAATTCTCTTTAGTTTAATTGTGTATATAAGGTTTTTTATGGTGAAATAAGTAGGAAAGGAGTTATTGTGAAAAAACTGCAATTAGATACCATTTTTCCAATATGGCGGTGCGAGTAGCAAAGTGGCAAAGTTCAATTCCAGGTAAAATGATCAAAGTTCGAAAGCTGCTCAAAGCTCTTGAAGATAGAAATGTTAGTAGGTAAAGAGCGATGTGGTAAATTACTGTATTGTGTTATTGGATTAACTCGTCATCAATTTGAAAAGGCTTAGAAAAACACGCGTTTTTATCAAGACAGTGCACCACCTACAAGTCGATGAAAAAATGAAATAATTACCATTCTAATTGCTTCCAGACCTCAACATTTACCATACCTGGTTCCATCTGACTTCTATCTCTTGGCAGATCTCAAAAAAATCTTTAAGGAAAGAGAATTGTCTCCGATGAACTATAGAAAGGGCATGAAGGATTTAGAGAAACCTTAGAAGATTGTACCGCTATGGAAGATGAATATTGTAATGTTTTTATCTTCACGCTTCTAAAGTTCCACAGAAACACCCCACACTTAACAGAACGGTAATGTTTTTATTTTCACACTCGGGTTCAGTTCAGTTCTTGGATTAATTTAAAAACACAGTCCAACTCACTCTAATTTATTTTCACTACTTTAACAGACCTATTTAATATTTATCTTTACTATACTATACGAAATTCTCCAGAACTTCAACGAGCCGCCGAGACCAGACTAGATTCTTGGAGAACTACATCAAAGGAAGCCGCCGACCTCCATGCGCCAGCCCAAAAATATTTCGGATTCCTCGAAATATCGGATGAATGCCGGTTCAGTGGTTAGTCAAAGAATGATTTATAAAGTGAATGTGGGTAAACAAGAATAAAATACGTAAATTATTGTTCTCAGTAAGAGTTAAGATAGGTTAGAACTCTATCTGGGGCAGATTCTAAACCAATTTTTCTTTTTTTATAAATTTACGGTTGGCCAAATTTGATGAATGTTTTTAATTTCACTCAAGTCGATAGCTTTTACCATAATAAACGTTTTTCTTTTGTTTCCAGTTCAGGGAACAACCTGTTGCCAGGGTGTCAACCCTCAATCACTGTTATTGGAAAGCCCCCCAAAATGGGGCGAGGCGGCACGATATGCTTCGAAGCACCACCGAAAATTAGCGGGCAGGGCAACGTTTCAGGGTCAAGTTTACAACTTTTTAGAAAGGCCTGACAACTGGAAATGTTTCGTTTATCACATTATCGTGTAAGTACATTTATATTATGTCAGATTGTATTGTTAAACACATGAGTTTCTTGACATTTACATAATTTACAAATATTCATACAGATTATCTAAGCAAACCCAATAGAAATCAAAAGGTCCCCATTTATGCATGTTTGTATTTTCATATCACTTCCGGTTTAGCAATGCAAGACCTACTCCATTAAACTCTTTAACAGAAAGTTTACTCTCGGGATTATTTTTATAAAAAAATGACCAAGCCATTACATTCTGAGGCATTTAAAATGCCAAATTTTGTAACAATATGTGCACAATAATTATTGTAGATTTTAAGGCATTTTCTAATAATTGTGAAAAGTTCTTGGTAAATCTTTTATGTAACTCATCGTAAATAAATAACTTAAGAATTTAAGCATTTATAAACAAACGGTTTGACCATGATTAATATTCTAGTATTAGTAGTAGTATTTTTAAAAAAAATATCCACTTTTTACCAGTTTTACGGACTTTACTCGTTGAGAAATGATCCTATCAGGTCGAACAAACTCTCATTAAGGATTTATAATTCTCTACAACTTTTGCATTGACGGCATTATGATTCCTTCTTTTATTTTCATTATATAAGCAAAAAAGATACTAATTGTAACTCTCGCTGTACCAAAAATATGAAATTATTTTTTAAACGTCATTCCCTAAGCTTTTATATCAAAAAAGGTAAAATTTCATTCATTCTATTATTTAAACATATATATTGAACTACTAGAATTTTTTTACGATTGTCTAAAATATTAGTCATTTTTTAAGAAACTTTGTTAAGACTGAAAGGACCAGGCACATCTCTTATGGAAAAATGGACTTCCTTTAAATTGTTTGAAATTTTGGTATGTTGTAGAAGTTGACGTTCTGACAAAAAGAGTCCATAGGCTCAAACAGATTCTATGACTAGTTTTCGATATAAAGAGTGTTAAACATCGAAAATGTCGCATTTTTGATATTAGATTTCCAATGAAAGACTTGGTTTATTTCCGGTTATTGGAGAAATTGTGATTTGTACATTATTGGACACACAATTGCCATGTTTTGGTGGGTATTTAAAAAATACGTAACATGTTATTTTTGAATAAATCTTTTATTATTACAACGTTGAAAACACAAGATGTTAATTTATATCTCGTTAAAGTAATAATTTCTTGGATGTGCTTCATATAATATACAGTGTGAGCCATAAATATAGCTAGAGAAGGCATATATTATTTTTTCCTATTAATGAGTCAACCTGTACGAACCATTCGTGCTTCAATTTTGATAAGACATTAAAAAGATATATTATTCGTCTCTTTATACTCAACGGGATGTTAAACTATACATATTGAAAAATGTATTTTTTTATACTACCCCGTTTTAAATTATCTTCGTCAACTTTGTATGTTATTACATTTGAACGTTAACAAATGTTCAGTGTTTTACTGAGCAGAATATTATTAAAATTCTATCACTAGTTTTCGAGATATATTGTGTTAAACTTCGGAAATGTCACATTTATCGTATCAGATTTCTCAAAATCGATGTGTTTTATTTCCGTTTGTTGCAGAAAACGTGGTTTGCACATTGTTTGACATAAATATTGCACAACAAATTACTATTAATTATTTTTTTATTACAGGGTGTTTCCGATATACGTAACATGCTTTTAAGAAAACTCATTTTTTATTATAACGTTGAA
This sequence comes from Octodonta nipae, assembly GCA_034190945.1. Taxonomy (NCBI): domain Eukaryota; kingdom Metazoa; phylum Arthropoda; class Insecta; order Coleoptera; family Chrysomelidae; genus Octodonta; species Octodonta nipae. The sequence goes on from CM067219.1 coordinate 140,180,669, forward strand.
TACATAAGTAGATCTAATTGCTCGGTTAATATAATGTTAAAGAAATTAAATTTTGGACGTGTTCATACATTATACAGTGTAAGTTGTAAATATTGCTAAAGTCGGCATCTACTATTTTTTCCATGAATAAGTAACCCTGTATAAAGCATGCGTCCTGGAATTTTTAAATTATATTATAGAAATCTACGACTCATCACACTAAATTCTACAGGTCAGCAAAAATTGTACAAATTAAATTATTCTTGTTTATACAGGGTTACTCATTAATGGTAAAAAATGGTATATGCCCACTATACCTATATTTACAACTTACACTGTATAATATATGAACATGTCTAAGAACTAATTTCTTTTAAATTGTGCGATATGTATTCATCGTTGGAATAAAAAAAGAGTTTTCTGAAAAATCATGATACATATATTGGAAACACACTGTAATCAAAGATAATTAATGGTAATTGTTTTATTCAATATTTTTGTCAAATAATGCGAAAATTATCTTTCCTGCAATATAAGGAAATACTACACGTCTGTTATGATAAATCTGATAAGAAAAAAGAGACATTTCCGATGTTTAACACCCTATATCTCGAAAACTAGTCATACAATTTTAGCAATATTCTGCTCAGTTAAACACTGAACATTTGATTACGTAACAATGTTATAACATACAAAGTTGACGGAGAGAATTTAAAACTACAGGCTAGTATAAAAATCAACCTTTTTTCAATATGTATAATTTTTGCAATGAGTTTAACATCCTGTTGAGTATCAAGAGACGGATCATATATCTGTTTATTGTCTTATTAAAATTGCAGTACGAATGGTTCGTACAAGGTGACTCCTTAATAGGAAAAAAACATATATGCCTTCTCTAGCTATATTTATAGCTGACACTGTATAATTTATGAAGCATATCCAAGAAATTATTACTTTAATGATATATTAATTGTGCAGAAACAGCTTCTTATGTTTTCGACGTTGTAATAAAAAATGATTTTTTCCAAAAGTACACGTTACGTATTTTTGAAATACCCTGTAATCAACCAAAATTTATGGCAATTGTGTTGTGAAATATTTATGTCCAATAGTGTACAAATCACAATTTCTTCACTAACCGGAAATAAAACGCATTTATCATGCGAAATCTGATATTAAAAATGCATCATTTTCGATTTTTAACACCCTGTTTCTCGAAAACTAGTCATAGAATCTGTTTGACGCTTTTTGTCAGAACATCAACTTCTACAACATACCAAAATTTCAAACAGTTTGACGGAAGTCCATTTTTCCATAAGAAAGGATATTGGATTCCAAAAATTATGTTATACTAGTTCTATTTATTAAAACTTGCATTAGAAGCTACAAGTTCATGACGTGGGTTTATCATTTTACAATTCCAATAAGATTTTTGTATCATACCTTGATGTTCGAATTGTGTTCTTACATCTAAAAACATCGTAATTTTCTTTTCCACTGTTTATATTAATATTGGTATGATTTTATATTATCTACTGCACTCTAGTAACTCTATTAATTTATATATATTTTATATTATTACTAACACAATTAACTTTTTAAAAAAACTTTTTATTTGAATTACAAAATTAAAACTTGAAAATAACAAAATTGAATAAAATATAACTTAATGAATTTAAAACACTTAATGACGCTCGCTGTCGTCGCATGTGAATTTATAATCTTGGTTTTGCAAGCTAAGCATCAGCAGATTACACGTGCGAGGAAGCGAAGCGTTGTCCGTGGGAATTGCTATATCGTGAAATATGAGATGTAATACGATATTTATGAGAAATGATTATTATATTGTTGCTATGATGTAAATATTCTAAGTGTGGTTTATGACGGATATAACAACTCCCCTTACCAACAAAAAGTTGCTGTGTTACAGGAACTTTTTTTGTATAAAATAAGTACAAAAGCAAATCAGGAATAAAATATTATGCTAATACAAATTTCCAAAGGAATATAAAACATAAGGTAATTAAAATATTAAAAACAATAATCTAAAGATAATAATAAATTTTCATACACATTATTAAATAAAATATATTGATTAAAAATATGAAATATGAAATAATAAAAATGGTAAAAAAAAGAAAACGTAATGATCAAAATTTACAAAATTATTTATTTGCTTGAAGTTCGATATCTTCGGCAGTTTTCTCCTCTAGAATAGGTCTTAACTTTGGTAAAAGTCTAGACAGTCTACTTTGTGATGACTTCGTAGGGTTTTCGTCCTTTTGGGCTGTGTGACCACTGGTCCAAAACGTTTTGAGCACGAAGGCAGCGATAATAATAATTATGGAAATTATGGTGGCATATGTAAACCACGAAATATTTTTGTTGACGAATGGTTGGTTAATTAGTTCGTCCAACTCTTTTGAATATTCGTTCAACTTATGATTGGCGATGTTTAATTCGTCCACATTTAAGTCGTTGAGCTTTAATGGTTTCAGCTCTGGGACTTGGATTTTCTCTGAAATCGTGTCACAACAATTGAAGGGGATGACAACTGGCTGGTAATTGTCTATTATGTTAGTGGGTTTGAATGCTTCTGCTTGGACTTTAGTTATTCCAACAAAAGCACTGCATTCGCTCTGTAATTTTAACAAGGAATTGTTCGTAACTGTTAAAGTCTTTGCACTAATATTTGGGCAACTGATTGTGATGCGGAGGGGTTCCGCAACCATGACTAACCATACGTTGGTTTCTAACTTTTGAACATGGTAGCCTTGGGCGAGTATCACTGCACTTTTACAATTATCTGGTACGGTTTTAAAGTTTTTGAGGAGTTGGGCTTCACACAAGGCACTCGAGTCTATGGGGTACGCATAAAGTTCTGAACACAATTTCTTCCGGATCGTTAATGGTTTGCACTCACTTAAGTCTTTAATGGGGATATACAACAAAGAATCATCGTTTTTGGCAATATAATTTTGGGTAAATGACAGTACATGATGCAAGCCAGTTCTATCATCGTAGACGGGAATAGGATATAGACGGAAAGCAGTAAATGATTGTTGTTCGATTAAAGGTATTCTTAATATAAAAACAAGGTCTGAATCTGTTTGAAAAGCTTCCAATTCAGTGATTTCTAAATATCGCGCAATACTCGAGTATTTAACAGGTAGAGGCAAATTATTCTTTACGAGGTTTTGCGATATTTCCTGTAGGGCGGTTATGAACTGTTCGGGGGTTAAAATAGAAGTGTGAATAATTTTTAAACGGGCGAATGTAATTGAGTTTAACACGTCGTTTAAGCTATCTTCTAAGAATAAGTAGTTTTCCATAAGTCTTTCAGACATTTCTAAAAATGAAAGTTTGGCTTCCACGTAGGTCATTTTATCGCTTAGTTTACGTATAGTATTTTCAATTTTCCGAATATTTTCATTGAACGCTTTTTTCGTCAAGTTGGATCTGTTGTATAGTATTGTTAAAGTTTTTTATCAATGAAGTTGTTACGCTAATTTGATTTTTCAAAAGATTTTCAACTTGAAGTTGTCCCTGATTTAATCTGTTGATACTGTTTGTGAAATATTCCCCATCAGCGGCATCTAGATTGCCAGTTATTGCTTTGAAGATTGTACCAGCACCATCTATTAATCCGCGTTTATATCTCCTGGTATCCATATGAATTTCACTAAATTTGTTTTTTATGGATTTCGAAATTTGGTTAAGTAGATTTAAGTGAGTTTGGACGTCGGCACGGAATAGGTTCATTGAGTTGAGGTTGTAAGAAATAGATCTTGTTAATGTGTCAAGGAGTCTGTTATTAGTAGTGAAGACTTGTTCAAGAGCTGAAAGGTTTTTATGAACTAAAAGTGTCCATTTGTAATTTGAAACGTCAATTCGTGCTTCCTCGTGATAGTAAATTCCTATTGTGTTATTTATGGTTTTTATTTCGAACTGGGATGCTGCTGATCCGAACAGCAGGATGACCCTGTAAACAAATTAGTCTTCTATGAATGGTTTCATGCGATCAAAGTTTACTTTCGTATTTTGGTTAGTTCGGGGGTTTAATAGTGTTGCTGAATTTTTATGGATTTCTAGTATTTCGAAAGGTCCGTTAAACTTGTTCTGTAGTTTGTCTTTAAATTGAGATTCTCTTATGTAAACTTTATCACCTACTTGGTAATTAGGAGGGTTTCCCGAAACATGTTTGTCAAATCGGACTTTGGCTTTTTGTTTCTGTTGTTCTGTCCTTTCGCGGGCGATCTTATAGTAATGGGAAATTCTATTATTGAGGTCTCTAATATATTTTGTAATCAGGTCTTTTTCATTGTATAAAGTTTCTGGGGGTCTGCTGGAAGTATGGCCGAAGATAAGTTCATAGGGTGTGAACCCATGAGTCTTATTGGCAGAATTGTTATATGCGATTACCGCATAGGGTAAAATGTTAAAGGGGTGTTCATCGGGATGTTCTGCTTTATGAATTCGTATCATATCTAGAAGAGTAGAGTGAAACCGTTCCAATGATCCATTGGATTGCGGGTGTCCAACACTTGAATATGAAAGTTTAATATCGAAGAGTTTACACAGATCTTTAAGTAGGGCGTTATCGAATTCGCGACCATAGTCGCAGTGTATTCTAATGGGTGTTCCGAAATGTTGGAAAAATAAGAGGAGAGTATTGACTACTGTTTTAGCAGACTTGTCGGTGATTGGGTATGCTTGGGAAAATTTGGTTAACTCGTCTCGTATGGTTAGGGCATAGTTTTTGTTCGGGACTTCGAGGATGTCAATGTTAAGTCTTTCGAATGGAGTTCTTGGAGTTTCGGTAATTACCAGAGGGCTATCAAGGTTTTTGCGAAATGTTTTAGCTGTTTGACATATTCGACAGTTCTTAATATAATTGTCAACATCTTTTGTAAGACCCTGCCAATTATATTTTTCCCTAATTCGCCTAATTGTTTCATTAATACCCCTATGTATGTTGGTTTTTCCGTTATGAAACTGTTCAAGAATTATCGGCACTTGATCTTTTTCGATAGTTTGAGTTATGTTTTGACAAACTTTCCATTTTACGTTTAATTCTGCAAAGATAAACGAAAGCATTTCTAAAATAGGTAATTCCAAGTTGTTCTCGACGCAACAGAGGTCTAATTCGGTCAGTACATTTTTGCTTTTAAATATTGAAGCAAATAGAATCTCATTTACGGTTTCAGGATTAGATGGTAAGGGTATAATATAATACCGTCTTTTTCTAACACTTTTACTGGAGAATACGTTAATTTTATATCGTTCGAAGTCGGCATTTTCTTCGAAGATATCTTCCAAGATTTGCTGGTGAAAGTCTTTAAGATTGTCGGTTTGAAAGAAAACTAGAATGTTTTTATTTTCTCTGTCAAGAAGTTGGCAGTTAGAGTATTGTATCTTACTGTAGTCAATGAGTGAAACTGTTTTGTAACGTTCTACGAACGTTCGAAATTCGGTAAATATTAGGTCATCGTCGTTATTCATTTCAGGTTCGTCTGAGTCGGTGTCATCGTTTTCGTTAAGGGGGTTTATTGGAAAGTATTGAAGATTGTTGGTTGATTGGAAATGGATGCATTCATTGAAGTGAGTTATTTTAATGCGCGAAAGAGCGTCGGCATTTTTGTTGACTTTACCTGGCTTGTATATGATTTCGTAATCATATTCCTCAAGTTTGAGGCGCCATCTCGCGAGTCGACTACCCGGATCTTTGATAGAAAAGAGCCACGTTAACGGGCGGTGATCGGTCAGGAGTTTAAACTTGCGGCCAAAAATTATTGGACGAAAGTGTTTGACAGCCCAGACGATGGCCAGAAGTTCGCGCTCTATGGTTGAGTATCTGGTCTCTGCTTTGCAGAGAGTTCTAGAGGCATATCCAATGGGCAGGTCTTTGCCTATTGGTCCCTGGGAAAGTACAGCGCCGATTGCGAAAGCACTAGCGTCTGTAGTTAGAAGAAAAGGTTCGTTGAAGTCGGGATAGATCAAGATCGGAGTGGACGTGAGAGCTTGTTTTAATTTGTTAAAGGAGTCAACACAGTTTGAATTAAAATGAAATGAAACGTCTTTTTCGAGCAACTTTGTAAGAGGTTTGGATATTTTGGCAAAGTTTGGTATAAATCGACGGTAGTACCCAGCTAGACCAAGAAAAGATTTAATATCTTTCTGGTTCTGCGGTTGGGGGAAGTTAAGTATACATTCGACTTTGGACGGGTTCGGTTTTACTCCGTCCTTTGTAATGAGGTGTCCTAAATATGCGACCTCCTTACGGAGAAATTCGCATTTATCAGGCTGAATCTTAAGATTTGCCTTCCTAAGTCGTTTGAATACTTCAGTCAGTCGGGCCAAATGTTCGTGTATAGTTGGTGAGTAGACGATTATATCGTCCATATAGACCAAGCATCTCTCGTTCTGGATTCCGATGAGAATGTTGTCCATCACCCTTTGAAAGGTTGAGGGAGCATTCTTCAAACCGAAAGGCATGCGAACGAATTCAAAATGACCGTTCTCTACAGTGAAAGCGGTTTTTTGAATGTCCTTCGATTCAATTTCGATCTGGTGAAAGCCAGAAGCAAGATCTAGTGTAGTAAAGTATTGGCATTTGCCAAGTTGGTCCAGTAAGTCCGATATGTTAGGTAAGGGATACTTATCGTCTACTGTGAGGTCATTAAGTTTTCTGTAGTCCACGACTACGCGCCACTTTTGTTTGCCGGATGCGTCTTGTTTTTTTGGGACAACCCACACAGGGGAAGACCAAGGGGAATTTGAAGGGCGAATGATACCTTGTTCTAACATTTTTGAGACTTGGGTTCGAACTTCTTCCTTATGGATTTGGGGATAGCGATAAGACTTGGTGAATACGGGTTTCGAGTTATTTGTATCAATAGAATGTTTTATTTCGTTAGTGAAGCTAAGATTGTCTCCTTCTAAATAGAATATGTCCGAGAAATCAATGCAAAGTTGTTGGATTAATTCTGCCTCCTCCTCGTTGAGATGTTCGAGTCGAAGTTGGTTGTGAATTTCTGTTAGTCTGTCTATATTAGGATTGTTTCCGAAAGAGATTTGTTCGCAGTGGTTAATGGAAAGATTCTGAATGGGTTCTAATTGGATTTTGTTGAAATTTATAATTTTTGGGCTAGCGTTTGCATTTAAAATAGAAGTGAAAAATTCACCCTTGTCATTAACCTGGACTAAAGCGTTTGGTAATCTTACATTTTCTATTACGGTGGAAGTTAGAATGGCTTCTGTATTTCGTAAATCGCATTTAAGTTTAAAAATGCGTTCTGTCCGCGGTTCGATACTGATGATATTAGGAACTGTTTGGTCGTTTATATGTGGTTGGATGTCGGTTGATAATGTATCTTCAGTAACTTTCATGAGCGGGATGGTTTTGAAATTTGTAACGAGAACTTTCTTATTAAAGTCTATTACACAATTGTAATGCTCCAGGAAATCGGAGCCTAATAGGCCATCGAATTCGATGTCTAGATCGCATATGTAGACTTTGTGTGGATCTGTTAGATTGAACGGGACTAAAGTGGATTCGTTTATGAGAATTTTTTGGTTAGTGATACCTTGTATCACAACGTTTTCAGGAGATCGGTTGGGAAATTTTTCACAAGTTTTGGGCTTGAAGATTGATAAGCCTGCTCCTGTATCGATTAACAATTTGTAAGTGTTAGAAGCGTCATTGATGTAAAAGAGGTTCTTTGAGTTAACTGAAAGTGCGGGGCTTATAGGAAAGCGTTTTCCGGGAAGTTGAGGTTTGGATTGAAGCTGTCTTTGAAAGTCATTGTCTCGAATTGGGACTGAAGATTGAGGATTTGAGTGTCCGGTGGTTTGTCTACGGTGAGAGCCGTTTGAAAATTTCGCTGAGAATTATCGGGTATATCAGAGCAGAATTCAGGATAAACATGTTCATAAGTGTCGTAATTTTCATAATTGTGAACCTGAGAGTAATATAAATCGTTACTTTGTGGTTCAGTATCCAAATGTGAGTATTCATCTTGTTGAGGGTAATCAGAGTCATAGAAATTGCTTGACTGATCATTAGTGTAATTGGGAGTGTTATAGAAATCTGACTGGTTAAAGTGATGGGCCCTTTGTTGCTGATTTCTGAAAAAGTTTGGATTGGGTCGAAAACTGTTAGGACTTTGATTTTGTCCGCTAGTTGAGGGTCGATTTTGTTGGAATTGTTGTCTATTCTGGTCAAAGTTGGGTCTCATTTGGTTTGTGGGTTGAGAAAATTGATTAGGTCGAAATTGTTGGAAATTATTATTGTTAAAATTCGAGTTTGGCTGTTGTTGCCTTTGTCTAGTTAAGCATTCGTTAAACGAATGCCCTGTTCGTTTGCAAAACGAGCATTGCTTTATGAAAGTTGTAGCGTTTGGTCGTTTTTGTTGTTGTAGGTTACGTGTAACTAGAAACTTTTGATTTTCTAAGTGACACAGTTGTATCTCCCGTTTTATTCTAGAAACAGCAGTTATAATGTCGTCAGGGTTGCTAGCACGTATAATTTGCCCTATTTTCGGCTCAAGACCTGTTAAAAGGCTGTTCAGAGCCATAGAGTCAATGAGAGAAATTTGTGCGTCTTTTTCTTTTGTAGTTATGTTTTGTTTATTGACGGCCGCGTGCATTTTGGCTTCGTGTGTTTGAAGGCGGGCCGCGAAAGTTAATGGGGACTCATTGGGAAGTTGCCGCATTCTCTGAAGATCTTGAATTAATGCAGACAAATCGCGTGAATCACCGAAGTGTGTTTCAAGGAGCGTTTTGATGTCGTCCCAAGTTGATGGGTTTCGGGAATTTACAAGTTCGGCGGCACGGCCTCTCAACTTGTTTTTTATATGAAGGATTAATAAGGCTATTTGATTAGAAACAGCCATGTTGTGTGCTGTTGTGCAAGAGCTAATAAAAGTGTTAAGGAAAATGGGATTCCCGTCGTATTCAGGAATAATCGCAAATATCTCTGAAATTTTGTAAGGTTCTACCGTTGGGGTTGTGGCACCTTGTCTAGTCGTTGCCATTTTGTATGTAGAATACGGTTATTGCACAATATTAGAAAATAGAAAAACAAAAAAAAATAGCAATAGTAGAATGAAAATTCTACTATCAGATTAAAGTATATAAAATGTTACCAAAAAGGGATAATAATAATTTGTTGTGATAAATTTTTAAAACCTTGTTAGTATATTGCGAAATATTTTATCGGTATATAGTATAGGGAATGATAAATTAGTTAAAAAGGAAATCAAAATCATTAATCAGTACAAAAATAAATAAATATGTTAAAATAAATTGTCGTTGATGATAGAAATGTTCAATCAATAATAAAAAAAAATAAAAATAGTGATTAAGTGTAAATTAAACGTGATTCTTACAGTATAAATCTCGGCATGGACTGTTCTGTGAGGACCGCACTGGTTAGTCTGGCTTGTTCCTGGTGCTGATTTACTCGCAGTTGTGTCTCCAGCTGAAGGTCGTTGTTCCACAAAGGTTTAGAAACCACCACGACGAGTGAGAATTCTTCGTGTTCTTGCCGTGTTGGAACAATCCTACTGACTGCGCCAATTTTTATATTATTACTAACACAATTAACTTTTTAAAAAAACTTTTTATTTGAATTACAAAATTAAAACTTGAAAATAACAAAATTGAATAAAATATAACTTAATGAATTTAAAACACTTAATGACGCTCGCTGTCGTCGCATGTGAATTTATAATCTTGGTTTTGCAAGCTAAGCATCAGCAGATTACACGTGCGAGGAAGCGAAGCGTTGTCCGTGGGAATTGCTATATCGTGAAATATGAGATGTAATACGATATTTATGAGAAATGATTATTATATTGTTGCTATGATGTAAATATTCTAAGTGTGGTTTATGACGGATATAACATATATATATATATATATATATATATATATATATATATATATATATGTTATTTCTTCTACGACTATGTAGTTTCAGAATGAAGTTAACAAACATACAACTTACTAGTTTGAATACCTACATCGCAAACGCAAACGATTTCCGTACTGTATAAAGCTTCCCGATTCACTTCCCATGTAACATTACGCATTCGAAAATATCTGCAATTGGATGCGATAAAGTTGCGAAGCTACAACGTAAACACTGAGTTTCCCGAAATTGTGCCAAAGTAAACGTATAAATTTTCTATAAGATTATATTAGTTCCTCAAGCTCAACAAACATTGCCGACGTATATAATTTGCCTCCTTCGAGGATCAATAGTCTAGACGACATTGGGGGTCTCTTTAATTATTTCATGCTAAAATTGACAAATTATTAATTAGCACATGTCTTGCTACATTTACTGAATTTACAGGAAATCTCAAAGTATACGAAGATACGTTGTCGAAAATGGAAAATTGATATCAGCGATTTTTTATTTACAAAGTTATTATGCTACTGGATTCAGTTGCTGTGTACCAAATTTTCATAAAATATATTTAATTCGACGCATTTCACGTATTTTTCAGTTGGTAATTTTCACATAACGTACATTTATAGATTTAGTGTGGAAACCATTTTAACATAATCATTCATGATCGCAATTTAAATGGCCTTTTCTAAAAATACAATACAATATTTTGGAATACTTTTATGTTTTTTGGGGGAATAACACCACAATAGAAATAAAACTACGTATATTGCAGGAATGGTTTTATTTCTATTGTGGTGTTATTCCCCAAAAAAACATAAAAGTAATCATGATATTCCTGCAATATACGTAGTTTTATTTCTATTGTGGTGTTATTCCCCAAAAAAACATAAAAGTAATCATGGTATTCCTGCAATATACGTAGTTTTATTTCTATTGTGGTGTTATTCCCCAAAAAACATAAAAGTAATCAAGAATATGCCACAAACAACGTTTAGAAGACAATATTTTGGAATTTAATGTGTTTGATATTCTCACTTTTGACGCTATTGGTGTTTTTGACATTTTAGATATTTTTTACATTTCAGACATCTCTGGCATTTTTGACTTTTTTTGGCATTTTTGACATTTTTGATAATTTTTGACATTTTTGCTATTTTTGACATTTTTGAATTTTTTTACATTTTTGACAATTATGACATTTTTGGTGATTTAGACATTTTTGAATATGTTTCACATTTCTGACAGCTCTGATATTTTTGAAAATTTTGCAATTTTTCACATTTCATACATTTTTGAGATTTTTGTCATTTTAGACATTTTTTCACATTTTTGACATTTTTTCACATTTTAGTCATTTTTGACATTTTTGACACTTGACATTTTTTGACATTTTTGTTATTTTTGACATTTTTGACATTTTTGACATTTTTGACATTTTTGACATTTTTGACATTTTTGACATTTTTGACATTTTTGACATTTTTGACATTTTTGACATTTTTGACATTTTTGACATTTTTGACATTTTTGACATTTTTGACATTTTTGACATTTTTGACATTTTTGACATTTTTGACATTTTTTACATCTTTGGCATTTTTAACATTTTGACATTTTTTACTTTTTTGACATTTCTGACACTTTTCACATTTAAGTTGACGCAGACATTTAAGTTATTTCTGTTAGTTATGGCGTTTCTAATGTTATGCTCAATATATATTTATATTTTTGTCATGGATATATTTTTTTTCATTTTTGTAATTGATTTTCATTTTATTAACTTTATTTTACATTTTGTATTTTTTCTGACATTTTACTTTGTAGTAATCAAATAATATGAGATAGTGAAAACTAATGCCATTTAAAGAATGTAATCAATTTATCAAGTCATGCAATGATTAATATCACAATTCTCATACTTATATTATTCTCGGTCCCCCAGAAGTAGTGATTTTTCTTTAAAAATACCCCGCTTGCCCCTAATCGGAAACCAAATCTTCTCAAAAACGATAAAACCCGCTTTTATTTCTTAAAGAAGATTTTATATGTCACGTTTTTTTGTAAATAGAATAGTGACTCCCATTTCCCCTATCTAAAATTTAGCAAAATAATGAATCACCTATTACTAAAATTATAGAATTAATCTATTCATTGCTGTATTACTTTAGGTTCCCGATAAATAATATACATATTTTCAGTAAACATTGCCCCATCTGTCCCTATTGAAATAATTGAATTTTTCCAAATGATAACGATCGTTTTTATTTATTTTGTTGGGAATTTTCAGGCCTGTTTTCTTTCAAGATATTAAATTGAAGTAAAACCAAAATTTTTATCAAAATAAAATATAGCCCATGTTAGTTGCAGTCTCTGTCCTGACCAACTGATGAGTTTAAATAAATTATTCACTAGCAAGCCCAAACAAGAGGAAAACGCAATATAGAAATGTTCCTGTTATTAATTTATTTATTATGAAGAAAATTAGAAAAATCGGTGAAACTATTTCAACTTTGCCACACATGTCAAAATTTTGAGACAGTATTTATATATCTCTTAAAAAATAAACACCAATGAAAGAAATTTATAGAAAAAATAGGACTGAACAATGAATTTTCTTATAAAAATACAATAATTCTGGATATACGCATGTATAGTGCATCCCATTTTGGTTGACATTGACAGGTTACTCGGTTGTTATTGAAGATAGAGTCTTGCGGTTTTCATATACCTGTTCTACTTTTTTGTGAAACTCAGGATGGCCATATCAGATTTTGCATAAGTGTTTCCATTTATAAGATACAGGGCGATTTTGATAATTTATACTTTTTGGACCCCTTCTATATCTACGAAGTTATTAGAAATACTCTTGCGCTAAGAACTACGTCTAATAGAAAATTTTGCATAGAATACAGTGGAGTTCTCAATTTTTTTTCCGAGTGTGGTTTTGAAGATACTACACAACATTATATATTTTTAAATGGAACACCCTGTATTTTATTATTTCAGTGAATTCGTTATTTTTTTCCCTTTAAAATAATGTATAATACAATTCAATGGTATTATTAGAAATGCTAAAAAACACTAAAAAGCTGAGTTTTTTGCTAGTAGGGCATGTATTTTTCATTTAAAAGGAGAATCAAACAAATAATTCCATTTGACATTTTTTATAGGAGTTTATCAGCAAAGAAAAATAATGTTAACAATAATTCAATAACATGAAACACGAAATTTAGGTACCTAAAAACAAATAATAAATAGTTATACATCGTTCATTATGTATAACAAACAGAACAAGTATTACAAATCAAATATCCATCTTAAAATTAATTTTGGACATTATTTATTACCTTATTGATTAAACTGTTCAAATTGTTGTCCATTTTCCCTAACACATAATTGGCAAACCTTTTCAATACGCCTGAGTGCATTTAAAATTATAACAGGTCGCCTTTGTAAATCCCGAAAAGCTGCCTCCGTTGAGGCACGAAGTTCTTCGCGACTGTTCTGTCTGTTGGTATATATTTTATTTTTCAAATAACCCCACAAAAAAAATCCAATATAGATAAATCGGGTGATCTTGGAGGCCACCTAATTGGTCCATGTATTCCTATCCAACATCCTTGAAAATTATTTTCTAAAAAGCGCCCAGTTAATCTAGAATTGTGGGCAGGGGCACCATCTTGTTGAACGTGTATAGAATTGCGAAAGGCGAGGGGAACTTCTTCCAATATTTCGGGTAATAAGTCTTCTAGGATTGTCAAGTACCTATTGGCGTTAAGGGTTCCTTCAAAAATGCCGTACTTTATTTTTGTCCCCAGTATGAAACAGGCTGCTGTTGTCGCTCAAAAATTAAGTGCGGGTTCTCATCATACCAGTATCTTGTATTCTGCCTGTTAAATATACCAGCACTGCTTATATGAGATTCGTCTGACCAAATAACTTTACTTACAAAATCATTGTTCCTTCGGGTTTGGTCTAAAAACCAATTACAAAAGTTAACCGTCTTGCTGCATCACCAGGATATAAGTGCTGGGCAATATTGACTTTGTAAGGTTTAAATTTATATTCTTTTAAAATTCTTTGGACCCGTGATTGAGAAACTCCAGTGTAATTTTCTAATTTTGCACAAGAAGTCTGGGGATAGGCATGAACGCTGGCTAACACATTTATTTCATTCATTTCTCGATTTTCTTTGTTATACAGCTTTGATCGAGGTTTAGAATATGCACCAAAACTTAAGTAAATTATTCTTTAGTCTAAATATAGTTGCTCGACTAGGTTGATGCCTCTCTGGATATCTGAAAGTTTTAAAAACGCGATTTCATGAAATATCTTATGGTAAAATACTCGTACTTTATATCTGTGGAAATATAGTTCTAAAGCTTCTTCAACATTCTCATAACATTGATTTAAACATTGTATCATATCGTATTTTTCGTTATTTTGAATTATCAACCAGCAAGCTCACGAATAAGTATTTATATAATGTTCTTGTAAACTCAAACACAATAAAACACAATAGTTACTAACAATGACAGCTTGATCACATTTGCGTTTTCTCTCCAGCGCTCACTAGATAAAATATTGTTCCGAAAGGCGGAGTTCTATAATAATTTTAAATAGAGTCATGCGAGATGGAAAGGTTTGCCAATTATGTGTTAGGGAAAATGGACAACAAATTGAACAGTTAAATCAATAAGGTAATAAATAATGTCCAAAATTAATTTTAAGATAGATATTTGATTTGTAATACTTGTTTTGTTTGTTATACATAATGAACGATGTATAACTATTTATTAGTTGCTTTTAGGTACCTAAATTTCGTGTTTCATGTTATTGAATTATTGTTAACATTATTTTTCTTTGCTGATAAACTCCTATAAAAAAATCTCAAATGGAATTATTTGTTTGATTCTCCCTTTGAATGGAAAATACATGGCCTACTAGCAAAAAACTCAGCTTTTTAGTGTTTTGTAGCATTTCTAATAATACCATGTATATTGTATTATACATTATTTTAAAGGGAAAAAAATAACGAATTCAATGAAATAATAAAATACAGGGTGTTCCATTTAAAAATATATAATGTTGTGTAGTATCTTCAAAACCATACTCGGAAAAAAAAATTGAGTACTCCACTGGATTCTATGCAAAATTTTTTCTCTTAGACGTAGTTCTTAGCGCAAGAGTATTTCTAATAACTTCGTAGATATAGAAGGGGTCCAAAAAGTATAAATTATCAAAATCGCCCTGTATAAATGGAAACACTTAGGCAAAATCTGATATGGCCATCCTGAGTTTAACAAAAAAGTAGAACAGGTATGTGAAAACCGCAAGACTCTATCTTCAATAACAACCGAGTAACCTGGCAATCTCAACCAAAATGGGATGCACTGTACACTTACGTTTACAAAAAGCATATTATTGTCTAAAAATTTTAAAAAATCATCCTTAGATGGCTTATATTTTGCAAAACTACCCAATACTGCATTACAAAGAAATTGTTCAGTAAAATTTTTTAAAATCGAACAACACCTGGTAAAGTGGCTCCATAATTCCATAATTCTGCTATAAATTCTAAAGCCCTGTTCACGTTAAGCTAGTATAGACACAGTCCAAGTGAGCAAGAACCCTACCTTAAATTAAGTGGGCAAATGTTTGAGGTAAGGTTTAGTTACATTTCTATTCTTTGCTGGTGAGATGGATGTTCAACCGTTTAATAGACTTTAATGGTGTCATTGTATAGTCGGAAAAAAGTTGTGCTCTGCATTTTCTGATTCAAAAATTGGGCATGCTTATCTGTGACAGTTAGGCATTCCCATGAACGATTACTTCCAGAGTAAAGATTTTGAAATTATTTAGAGTGTATCTTAGATATGCCTTTTATTTAGTTTACACTGGATGTACTCTGTGACGGCAGAAAGCAGCCATCTGTTTTATAAGTAACCTAATATGTGTAGCGTTCCTCGTTTTTAGTGTTTATCTTATAAATTATTAATTTAAAATAAAGAAAAATTGTACTTTTTGGTAAAATATACCTTTCCAGTACAGTGTCTCAGGCCTTCATTCAAAGTATAAATCTAAAACAGGTGTAAAACAAGTAACTGCTTAAAATTTACCTAAAAATGATAAACTAAAACAACAGTGGGTGTCAAATGCCTTTATAGAATTCAGTTTATTAAAACAAAGTTCAAGTAAATAATGAAATAAAAGATTTTGACCGAATTAATTCTAAACTACGATCTAAGACGATCGTACAAACAGTTTTTGAAGGCCTGCCCAGTTAACTGTGTAAGAAACTTTCTACTCTAAAAAGGCTACTGTTGAAGAAAATAACTTTGTATCGACCATAAACGTCAGCTTCGAATCATTTAGGGATTATAAAAATTCTGAACCAATTGATAATGTATGTGATATATTAAAGTTCAACAAAAATTGAATAAATAAACACTGGATTTTATCAATATTTAAGCACTTTTTGAGAAATAACAACACAAATCATGAAATTATTCTGTTTCCAAAAGAAACATCTAAGGATTTTATAATAATAATGTTCCTTTCAAATTGGAAAAATATGAAAGGGGTGATCTTCAGCAATTTATGCAGCGTCCCTAGGTGCGACTTTAAGATGCGCAATAGAATTTGCCTGATTCAGAGATCCCATTAAAATCATAATGGAAAACCTAGCAAAAACCTTATGAAATATTCCGATACTGGGCTGTTACAAAGATTTGACGATTAGCAATTTCTTCGTTAATCATCGGCAACCAGGAGCGATTGAAATCTACGAAAGCAGTAGCAATACAATCATTTTCATTTAACAAAACTAAAGCAGACTCTTTCAGTTTTCGTTTCTTGTTGTGTTCTTCTTTGTGTAATATAACTGAATTTTGAAATTGTATGTTATGACCAAGGTCCCAAGCATGTATAGAAATTTTGAATTTCCAAACTGTTGTTTTTTAATGTAGTTTTTGTGTTCGTTTATTCGGACATTTAGAGGTCTAGAGTTATAGTTTTAAATGATATTATATGTAAGCTATTGATTCTGGCCGCCTTCTATCTTCACGGGACTTGGTGCATTAGTGCTATTTATTCATTAGTGAATCGTGGTTCTTTCACTACTCGATATGTGTCGAATTCTCATTAACATTAATTTCAAAGGTTTCATCATTCGAAACTAGCATATCGTACAACTAAAACTTCCAAAACCAACTTTACTGTCTTCCCTGCGAATTCTATTATTCCAATAACATCTTATTAAAGTGCGATAACACCTTCTCTCAATTACAAAGACGTCAAACCGCATGGAAACCTCATTCAGAAGTGGGATTGCTTTGAATCCCACTTCTGATACGATAATTTGTTACCGATCATCGTAAGAAGCGTCGCTCGGTCCACCGGCGGCACACCTGACGTAACAATAAGCGGCCGTCTCGAGCGAGATCGATGACGAGTACGGACGACGGCGTCGCTACATCTATCGACGCCATGGCGTCTGTTTCGAACTCTTGCGCGTTGCGGTCCTGCTCGGACGCGAACAACAGTTGGTTTCTTGTAGCGACCTCGGACGCATGTAGACTCGTCAACGATAAGACGATGCTCGTTTGTCGTGATAACACGAAGTGTTCCGTGAAGGACCGCACTCGAGGGTGATGATAATGTAAAATCGGCTTTGTGACAGAGGAAGGAGGAGGGATAAACAGATATATCTATATTTTTTTACGACAAACTTGTGCTGATGGAATGGTATCACTTATCGTTTAGAATCGATAACTAATTACTTAAATATTTTACTAGATTATAGTGTAAACTCTAATTGAATTATTTTCTCTATACAGGGTGATCCAATATACAAGAAACTGCAAACTTATAAACAACTATTTTTGCTAAAAGTAAACACAATTGTTAGAGAATATAAATGTTACCAAAATTTCATAAACACTGCGTTAACATAAAATGTGAAGACCTTCGAAGCCCCAAGTCCCTTACACTAATAAAGACGAGAAAAAACGCGGTTCACAAAATTTCAGTTTTTCGGCATTTTATTTTGAATAACAATGATTTTCTGTGGGCAGTGATATATTAAGGAGTCGTTTTTCCATATGATGGATGAGTTGTCGGGTTTATTTTTAACTCAAAGCGGTATGTATGTACAATGGAATGTAGGTCATTGCAATAAAAACATTTGACAGCCTTGTTTTAGCGTACGTGTAATGTTCCGTGGATGTTGGGTTTTTTGGGACAACTTAATTAACTTGGGTTAATGAAAATTTATGGAAGGTCTGAAAATTAGTAGCATATGTAGCTGTTTTTCTGGCTATAATTTTTTTTCGGTACTTTTGTTTTTATATCTAACCTATTGAATTTTTTAAGATATCGAATTGTATAATTATTCCTATTTGGGGAGTTTTGGAAATATTGTCTAAATCTTCTAAATAACTTATATTAATAATAATATGGTAGGACTGGCGCATTAAGGGTTCAATACCAACGTTCAAGGTGTTCTATAATTGAGATAAATTGTAAAATATCGACATAACCTGATGACCCACAAAATTTTGCTTATTTGCTTTGTTAATAACAAATGTTTTGTTAAGTTTTTCAGTAGTTGTTTATCTCACTAAATTTTTAACAGCCCTATGACAAGGGAGGGAAGGGGTAAGCTTAGCAATAGAATCCCAACCGTTGGAAATAAAACAAAGCTGTTACAGAACCAGCGATAATCCTTCATATGTAAATAATAGGCAAAGACAAAACAGTTCGGTACCATTTACTTCTCTCCCTCAACCGATTTGCTTTATTTTTGTTTTCTTTAGTAGCTATTGACGAGCTTCAGTGCAGAATGCTTCCATTATTTATAATTTTACTTCATGCATTAAATAAAATAAAAAACTCATAATTTACGTCCATACTGTCAATGCCAAACAGTGCCGCCAGATTGCTTGGAGAGAAAATCGTAAGTTGGATTGACTCGAAAAACAAATTAAATTAAACAATAAACTAACAAATTTTGATCGGTTATTCCACATTTTTTCGCTATTCAGATTTCAGGCATAAAAAATTATATAATATGATCATAACCATTTATTTGGTACTCGCAAGTTTGAAACTGTCGTTTCTTTCTAAATATAGTTTGTCAACTAAAATTAGAATTGTTTATTGTGTGGCAACTGATCAATGTGTTTCCGATAATATTTTATTATATTGTTTCTATTGTAAAGGCTAAAAGTTTCACACAATTTAACTTAGTACAAAGCCCTTGATATCAATACAATTAGTGAGATTTAAGATAAATTGTTAGATCTGACATCATGGCAAAAATTCTAATGTTCACGGCCATGTTTGTTTTAGCGAATTTGATTAGTTTGATTTCAGTTTGACATATCATAACATTGTTAGCCGTTCGGTTAATGTACCTATTTAATTCAATGTGAAAATCATCAATCTGTTACTTGAAAAGTATTATTTAACATAAATTAACAGCAAGTCCATTGTATTTCTTTATATTCTTTATATGTAATATAGAAATAGTCGTCGATAACTTTGTCTTTTAAATTGAAATTGTTGAGATTATAAACACAGTGCAGTTTAAGGTGTACTAATATATAATAAGTCCTTATGCATCGTAGTTATTTACACTGCATCTTCATAGTTGGTTTCTTGCATTTCCTTCTTACATTAAAGTTTAAAAATATTTTATTTAATATTAATTTATTATTTGGCATACCATTCTTGCAAAATCCTGCCTCTTAATATGTGAATGACTTTTCCCTAACATGAACATATAGACCTTTTAAACATGTGTTTTTTGTTAACAATCTGTATATAAATTCCCAAATGCAAAAGAGTTCGGTACCATTTCCTTCTGTTTGTGAACCAATTTTCTTGAGTTTTTTAATTGCTAATTGACGGCCTTTAGTGTTACTAATAAAAAAAAATTCGATCAAATTGCAAAAATGATCCGTTAATAACATTTATTGCGCCATCTATTCTATTATAGTTGAACTAACTTTCCACCGCTAGAGGACAAAATTATTGCATATATTTTCTAATAATTCAAATCAAGGCTTTTTACAAATTCTTGATTTTTATTGACGTTTTGAATACTCGAAGTGTATTTGTATTGTTAATTTATTCAATAATAGCATTATGGCCTGAAAATTTGTATATTCTTTTTTTATTCAGGAACAGAAAGTTATTCGATTATGCTTATTGAATATGCCTTAGCGGGTACATGTACATTAACTGAAACCTTAACGCAACAAAACTGAAATTATTATCCTTTGCGAAATAATTTTTTACTTATAATGGTAGAAATTTGCAAATTCATATAGTTATATTATCTTCAAAATTGTAAGAATGATTTTGGTCGAATTTCGACCACTGGGCGACCGCTAGTTTTGTTAATTTTATATCTATTTTATTTTGATGCTTCACTCCATGTAGATGAAAATTTGTTGTAAAAACGTTGAATATAGGTTTGGTGTTAGAGTTCAAAACTTAGTATTTACTTTTTTTTTCTGTTTTTTTTTTCACTGTACAACCACAAACCTGAATTCACAGAACAAGAACGTAAAGCACTTACTCCACCCTATACTAAACCACCACATTACTATGGATTACCAAAAATTCAGACCAGTTGTCAGTTCTATAAATTCTCCGTGTAGTGAACTTTCAAAATTTCTTTTAAACATTATTCGTCCTCTTACAGGAAGTTCTGTTTCTCATCTAAAAAAACAGTGCACATTTCTTGGAAAAACTTTCTCATATAGAATACAAAAATTCTTTTACAATAGCAAGTTTTGATATAGTAAATCTTTATAACAATGTTCCTGTTTCCAAAACACTTCCAATAGTAAAACAACTACTGTTCATGAAATCAACGAACTCAGTTATCAATTGAAACAATAATGGAATTGCTAACATATTCATACTTTCAACTTTCCCAACAGGATTTTGGTGTGGCCATGGGTTCTTGTCTCTCACCAGCATTAAGTAACATCTTTATGGAAAACCTTGAACAACAAGTAATTTCAATAAAAGAAAATAAACCTTTAGTTTGGTGGCGTTACGTTGATGGCATATACAAGATTCCTTCCGAATGCAATAAATTTTATATTGGAGAAACATCGAGACCATGAAACGTACGAATAAATGAACAAAAGAATTACATAAAGAAACGACAATATGAAAAATCGTAAATTTGTCAACATGCTTGGGATCTAGGCCATAAAATACAATTTGACTATTCAACTATACTTCACAAAGAACAACATAACACAAAACGAAAAATAAAAGAGTCTGCCTTAATTCTTTTGAATGAAGACGATTGTATCGCTTCTACTTCTGTAGAATTTAATCGTATCTGGTTACCGACAATTAAGGAAGAAATTATTAATGATAACCTCCTTTTGAACAACCCAATATCGGGATAGTTCATAAGGGTTTCCTAGGTTTTCCCTTATGACGTTAATGGGATCACTGAAACAAAAGAATTCTTTGATCGCATTTCTGGCGAATGCGCTATCTTATAACAAAAGTCGTACCTAGGAACGCCACTTCTAATGACAACTCTTTCAAATTCTTCTAATTTGAAAGCTGTTTAACTATAACACTTGATCTTTAGAATTTTTTGTGCTACCTGTATATTTAAAACAACAAATTTTATAATGTCAATTTAAATGTCATAAATCAAATTTTCATTTTGCAATTTACATCAATAAATATAAAGCCATTGACAACGAAGTCAGAATAGACGTTTGGGTTTCCTTCAATATACGTCGTTTAATTTCGATTGTGATGTTATTGCCCAAAAAACAGAAAAGTAATCAAGAATATGCCACAAACAACGTTTAGAAGACAATTATTGTTTACATTATCCTTAGGTCCCATATTCCGTAATTTTGCAAAATTATAGACTACGCAGTTTTCAATATTCAGTTTAATTAGTTCGCTTAGTTTTTGGTTTGATTTATAATTTCCTGCTCAATTTACCTTAAAATGATCTTCAATTTTATTCTGGAACAATAACTTACATCCTATATTCTACATTTTCTCAGAATTTTTCAACCAATATATCTGAAAAGTTAAATCGAAGCAGTCTATTATTTGTGAGGAAAACACGACTATTGTACCATTCAACTAGCCTAGGACCTCTAGGATTAATTCCTAAACCTTAAATCAGATAAAAAAAGAAGATATGTCAGAAAATAGCTATTGTTTGCATACGGTGTCTAAACGGTTTCTAAACTTCTCTGTAAGTTTCCTTGAATTACTTTGTCGCTGATAAGATGCATTTTGTTGTTCTCTTTGAAGTGTCCAACAGTAATGACCCATTATTCTGGAATGACACTGTCCCTGGTATCGTTGTTCGATCCCTATTATGCCCTGATGAAATCGCCCTTGCACGCACAGCAGAAAAAAAATCAAAATAGTTGTAAAAGAAGTGAACTTTAAGGCACATCAGACAACCAATAATTTCAAGTTCTTTTACCATGTTATCTACGATAATGTTATAGTTCTGAGTTTTCAACATTAGTAAATAGGCTATGTCGGTTCTGGAACAAAATCGACCAAAAATACATGTAATTTCCCATAAAAGATTCTTAGGTTAGATTCCCCGAAAAATTACCACGATGACCTTGAAATCACCTACGTGACCGGACGGTTTAGAGGCGAGAAACGGCGTAATTAGACCTATTTTGGCTTAACGTGGGGGTTTAAATATTTAGGGGTGTATTCATCATTTATAAGGCCCTTTTGGAATTTGACTAGGGTGAAATTCGATCGGGGTGTCATTTGTTCAATGAACAACGGGGCCGTGTTCTCGGACAGTGGTGGACCGCGGGGGCCCCAACTAGGGCTGCTGTGACACATTGTAAAGGTTGACCAGGGCTGCGATGAGGGCCCCAACCAGGACTGCTATTGTAAAGGTAAACTTCGGGGGGCCGCGGTGGCTTTGAAGGGGGCCGCGAACAGCTTAGGTTGGTGATTTCAAGGTCATGGTGGTAAATTTTTGGGGAATTTAACCTTACAATCTCTTATGGAAAATTACATGTATTGTTGGTCGATTTT
Source organism: Octodonta nipae (assembly GCA_034190945.1). NCBI lineage: Eukaryota > Metazoa > Arthropoda > Insecta > Coleoptera > Chrysomelidae > Octodonta > Octodonta nipae. The sequence continues at coordinate 140,203,641 of CM067219.1, forward strand.
GTTTCAGAACCGACATAGACTATTTACTCACATTCACCAATAACATAGTTACTACTTCTTTAAATTGTATTGAAGCCTCTTTTTCCATTCGAAGTTGAAATCGAACGTCAATTTACGAATATCAGGTCCAACGAAAATGCCTTCTTTCAATTTACCTTCTGATATATTAGGCAATTTTTCACACAAATTTGTAAATCAATCTCCAACTTTTATAAATTATTTCATTAGGCGGTAGAAGAATCATCAAAGTCTTTCTTAAGGGTCCTTGTTTTTGAATAATGTTGATCCCTTGCTTTGCTCTCCTACTCATCTCTAAAACATGAAATCTTGTAAATCCTTTTTGTTAACCTTGGTATAGCATCAACCTGCAAATCTCTACAGCATCTAACCAGGGGAAAAGTAAAAAATTTGTGGGTGATAAGACTTTTTTCCGGAATCAGTATACCGAAATACACATGAATTACATAAAATTATTAAAAACGTTTTTTCATTGTTGGTCTGTGTTATCATTAAATATTTTCAGTTACTGGCCGAGTTGTTATCTGATCCTTATCTAAGGAGTTTGAAACTCGCTTTTTGTTTTCACAAATATTCATCTGATGAACTGCTAGACAAAGTTTTGTCCGATTTTCATTTCGAGAGTTGCTCTAAGTTGTGCTCCAGCTCAATGGTTGGGTTAATGACAATCATTGGTCGAAAACTTCATCCAACTAAAATATTTCGTTAATCATTTTAATAATGTAATGGCACATTTCAGCGTTGATTATCTTTTGTTTCGTGATATACATAATCATAAGATAGTTATTAAACTAATTGAATGGGATCGTTGCAACTCACAGAGACCAACGTTTTGGGATTTTCATGTCCCTTCAGGCGTAACACTAATATCTCTACGGTTAAAATAAATGGACGATGCAAATTAGAAATGTGTAACGCTTTGCGTCGGTTGTTCGGGGTCAACCAAAGCAGATAGGGATAGAAGTCATCGTTGAAATCATGACATTCGTTGTAGTTATGTGAAAACAAAATTAAATTTTTATTCACATATATAACGAAAACTACTTTCATACACTAGTAACTCAAAACTATATCAATTAAGATATTCGGTATTTTTTAACCGACTTCCAAAAAGGAGGAGGTTATCAAATCGTCAGCTCTTTTGTTATGTATGCTCAGTGATTATTTAAAAACGGCTTGGGCAATTTTGATTAGGTAAACGGCATATTAAGGATTATCACAGAAAGGTACCATATAATTTTCTATAACGTGAGTTTTACGGTTTCCCAGGAAATCAAAATAAACAGTAGATAAGGTACTACTCTTCAGTGAATTTCAATGAATCTACACTGTTTTCTTTAAAACGGCTCAATCAGTTTAAATATTTTATATTGTATTCTACAAATAGATGTTCCCTCTTGATTTCATATAATTTTCTATAACGTAAAATGTACCGTTCTTCTGAAAATCGTAAAAATATGTGCAAAAAACCTTAAACATCAAAATAATCAAATGAAACTAAATTTCTAGCACTGAATTTATTTACATTCGACAAATTACATAACTAGAGGTATCAACTAAACAGAGCAAAAACACATAACGAAATGCAATTTGAATACAAATTGAATAGGAAGCATCGCCAACATCTACATGGAATGATTCGAAGAACATGGCCTGCATAGATGCAGCTTAAGTTATGGTTGATGTATGTCGATGACACATTCATTATTTGGACACGGAGAGACAGAACTACAGGCATTTCTGGAGCACCTGAACCAATCCCAACCATCCATTAGATTCATCATGGAGATGGAAGAGAGTGGGTGCCTACCATTCCTTGATGTAAAGTGGCAAAGGACTAGGACCGGAATCCAAACAACAGTCTACAGGAAGGCTACGCATGCAGGATACCTTCACTACAATTCCAACCAGCCATCAGCAACGAAAACTGGCATCATCAAAATACTAATCCATAGAACCAAAACTATCTGCACCACACCAGAAGCCTCCAAAGAAGAACAAGTGAAACTTAGAGAAGACCTATTGGCGAATGGATATCCGGAAACCATCATTACCAATGCGTTTGAACAGCTAGTCCAACCACCTAGGCCGGAAGAGGAAGAGTTGAATATTAAGTTCGCCTTGACTATTGTCAATATCTGTTAATCTGATAGATCTGAGGCCGAAGATTTCGTTACAGAACCCGCTTTTAGCAGAGTGTGATTGGGCATTTAAGTATCGAATGGTATGGGTTGATTTCCGAGAGACGGGGAAAAAATCTATCTTTCTTAGTATTAGTTATGAGAATATTAAGAAATGGGGGAGGAATCCAACTCGATTTTGATTGTAAACTGACTGTTTGGATGTATACTATTGAGATGTTGAAAACCGTTTAATGAATCTCTACAATGAGGCCCAACAACAAAAAAACATCATCAACATATCTAAGCTAACACGAAGGTTTTCATCTAGACAAATTTAGGGCTTGAATGGAAATGTAAACAGGTACTGGAGAAAAAAGAAAAATACATATTGGAAGATCAGTGTTTCTACAAGTTTGATGAGGTCAGAAGGGATGTTGTGTTGTGAATGTTTAGAAAATTTAACGTTTTTGAAATTGGGAGCTAACCAGAATGTTATTTTCTAAAATTTTATAAGCGCCTAACATATTCAAGAAGGAAGGAGTATTCTTTATGTACGAGGATGCTTGCCCGGCTAGAGTTTTGGCTAATTCGTGTGTCTGAGATTGTACCGAACTGACAATGGACCGCTTATAATTCTTGGGTAGTCCATACATTTTTTTGCAAATAGTGATGGTCCTTTAGACGTCACAACGAAGATGTGTTCGTTCATCGACAGAACCCATCTTCTAATTGTTACCAAACCACTTCTTTGCCATTGACAATGGGGGCTGACCTAGACTCCGAAACGTTTGGAATATACAGAAATTTTCGTGACTTGTGGTGTTATCTCCCCAAAAATACTTAAACTCTGCTATTAACGTTTACTAAATGCTTGTCGGAGAATTGCACACACCTATGGAATCAGAATGATCTTTAAAAGCAACTACACCTTGAGGAGCATGATAACAAGAACGAGGCCGGACACACCAGCAATACCAAATAACTGTATATACAGCATATCTTGTGAATGTGGCAATCTTTACATTGAAGAGACAAAGCGACCGCTGGTCACCAGGGTTAAGTAACAGCTCATAGCTACTCAAAGGGCAGAGGTAACGAAGTCTGGGCTAACTAATCACGCATGGACCGAACACGGTAATATCAACTGCGACCAGGCCAGGGTAATTCACAAGGAAGAGCACTGGTGCAAAAGAAAATTCATAGAGGCAGCAATATATAATCTCGAACGAAAATATAATTAGCGAGCTCAGCGTCCATCACAAACTAACGACTTCCACATTGCAATTATTAAACATCAATGTAAATGTCAAATTTTCATCATAAATATCTACTGCTGCCAATAGTAGAGCCTCATTGTAATATACTACGCATTCTATTCCTTATAATACAGTTTAGTACTAAACTGCATAGGCTCAAATTTACATTTTAATGCTATTGATTTCCCCTGGTTAAAAGGAAATTAAAAAGGAAGTTGAAACGCCTGTTTTATATTCTCGGTACGGTTTACATCGACCGAACTGAAAGAAGCAAGAAAACGCCACAATAACTATTTGTATCGCGATCTGAGAAGTAATTCGCCAGCTCATACAGAACCTCTACAGTGTGGATAAAACCAATTTTGCCGAATGACGTCGTAAAAATTTTCACTTTCCAGCGTTTACGCGTATTTGCACTTTTATAATTCATAAAAATTATATGGCAAGAACATAACGGGCTTTTTCAAGTGAGAAGCACTTCAAATTCTTTTACTTTATAGGTTGTTAAATGCAAAGTTTGATTATATATCACCGGTAGTTGGTATATGTCGTCCTTCTTTTTTGTCATGGAAATGTGATCCTTTTTTTCCTGCTATTATTGCATAAACTTTGTGGTTTTTGGTAGTACTCATTTGTACATAACTGTTATCTCTAGACTACGATAACGTCCATAAATTTTGAAGGATGTACTAATGTCCTTACCAAAATTGCACAAGTAATAAACAATTTGGTATAAAGAAAAAAAAGGGAGGGGGGAGGGTTAATTATTCGCCCATATCTGAAACTATTGCAGATATCGGAAACCAAGAACAAGATTTTTAACGACCAAAAAATTTCTTTAAAAAGTCACACCTCCCTGAACTCTACCAACGATATGTATAATTTTTAACTTGACATAAAAATAGAGCCAAAAACGAGACATGTAGATTCCGTGTGCGCCAAGCTATTTGTACATAGAAACAAAAAAAAATGACTGTCTCAAAAAATAACAAAGGCTACTGTTAATAATTTGTTGGAAATTACTATAAAACCTTAGGATAATTGTTAAATCAAAAATCTTAAAACGATACAATTTGTGTCATATGGGACCATCTCATAGTAAAGTTTAAAAGAACCAAATCAATTAAGTTGTTTCCGAGAAATCCATTAACAACATTCTTTTTCAATTTACTAAAAAACGTTATATGTCACTTTACTGTAAATTGTACGGGATCAGCCTGGGTTTTTCTTTAAAAGAATGTAGTCTAAACTATCCGAATCAGTTAAAGCATTTTCGAGACATCAGTGAACATAAATAAAGAAACATATGCGTCAAAACACCTCCTGTTGTTGCAATTGGCAATAAAACAAAACAGCAAACTCGAGAACTTCCATTTACTTGAGATCCTATATCTTTTTAGTCAATTAATTTTCATATTTAATTAATATAAAGATATTTTCAATACTTGCATTTGAATATAAATGGGGGTTTTTAAATTACGGTTAGTTCAGGACTATGAATCTGTAGGACCCCGAGTTTTTACTCTCTTAAACGTATGTGCGCGTATTTTCCATAAGCATAAATCAATTTCAATAATAACGCTGTTTAGTTATCCTTTTTTTAACAATTCATTACAAATGTACTTCTAAAACCAGCAGATTTCTTCTTCTTTAAGTATTAGAAAGTTTGAAACAGGTTACTCGTTACTTCAAATGCTAATGGCTTTTATAACTTGCACAACTAATCGTTGCAACGACCAACTATCGTTGTTTCGATTACAATCACTTCAAGGATTTTCGGTCACTAGTAGAATAATATATTTGCTTCCAATACAATTTATATCTATTATCACATTTATTCTAACAACGTTCTACATACGGAATGCTTTCTAAACACCATTCGAATCAACACTATCTAAGTTTTTGCCATCTGGGTTCGAGATTAAAGCTTTGGGTTCGAGACTAAAATTCTTATATTTTGATAAAAGTTTTGATGTTAATGATAGGCTACGATGTTAATTAACCCTGTCGTCAAAGTGCGCCCCCTTGCAGAAATCTTTAGGATTAAGTTATTTTAAGCTTTCAAAAAGAAATTTTTGTTTTCGAACAGCATTCTAGAATTAGAATATAAAGCATTTCATTATTGTGATATTTGGTGGATGTGCTAGGATAGAAACAGGTTATGAAGAATTCTCAATAAAAAACCATTCCACAAGGGACTAGAAACTAGGGTGAAAATTTAAATGGGACCTCCCTTGAACTGTAGCCTAGTTACAAAAGAAATAATAAATAAAATCGCGTCATTAGCAGCAAAGATATACCGTAACCACAGCGCACTAATAAAGACCAGAAAAGGCGGCAAGAATCAATACCTAAGGAATAAACTATCTTATTATATGCATTTTGGCGAATTTTGGTTAATACAAGAATCTATTACACGAAGCTCAGCTGAACTTTTCAGTTTATTTCCTGAAAACTTTTAAGAGTTTTTCTAAAATAGAAACAGTACTCATCACCCATAAAAAAATTTGTATTTGTGGAACATTATCTTTTTCGAACTAAACACTCACACTAAAATCTTGACGAATACACACTAAAACTTCAGTTTTCGTAATTTATCACTGATTTAATAATATGTCATTTATATTATTAATTTGTTGAGAACTTCTATATCTTTAAAGTGGGGGGGATTCTAGTTTGGTCTTTATAGCCAATTCTAAGTTACTTTCTTCAACAGTAGTGTTTTTACAGTCGTACAAAGATTTTGATTTCAAATAACCTAACAAGAAAAAAACAAGGGGTGTAAGATCTGGACGGCTAAGAGATCATTTCATCGGTTCTCGTCTTTTAGTCAACCTCCCTGGAAAACGTTTTCTAAATGCTTAGGACCTGGAAAGTATAGTGCAAAACTGATTAAACAGGTAGACCAATTTTAGCCTAACCATTTCAATCTAGAATTTGTTTATGAAATTCACACATACACAATACTTCGAACTATGACATATGTATATTTTCTTCTTCACAAGCTATATACCATTATGTAGTTGGAACTATGTTTTTCTAGTAAGGAATCCGTCATCAGTTGCAATTTTTAGGAAGGAATGATATCTTGATTGATTTAGATCTGTTTCAACTGAGAAGGTGATATCACTTTGTAATTCGTACGTTGCAACCTAGACAAATGTTTTTCCCGTTACCTGAATCTATCATGGCCAAGCCAATATGATTATATTTCCAACCGACTACTTAGAAAATGTCACTGTTGTTGACATGGAACAGTTTTCCAAATTGGAATCTCTATATGAGCATTTCGTAGAAGTTGAATTTAGTATCTCAATTTAAAGCAATAACTAATATGAATTTTTCTATTTTCTTAACAAAATTGTTCTTATTAGAATTTACCGGACTGCACATTTCAGTACATTCCACTCTCAACGTTGACATTCTCAGATTAAACGTCATGTTTGTTAAATGGCTTCCTAAAGCCGTCAATCTACCCAGTTTTCGAGTGGGATATCTTTGTGCTCTATTGAAAAACATGATGGGATATTTATCACTAGTTTTCCAATCAACTTGTTCGTTCCACTTACGCTTTCAAGAGCAAAGCTGTTCAATATATAATGATATATTGGCATGTTTCCATATCGACGGTCGTAAAGAAAAAATGTCACTTGGAAATTGGGAAACCAGACTAGAATTTTGTAGTAACTGTAGAACTGGGTGCAGGACCAATATACTTGTGATATTTAACATTTTAAATATGTATAGAGGTCACTGTGAAAACATGAATTATGAAATACCCCATGTTTCGATGCCATTCGAAAAAGACAATGAAAATAACAAAAATCAGGTTCTACATTCAATTTGGGATCTCAATCTTCCTACTCCCCAAGTCTCACTAGGTAATTAGTTGTTGGTCGATTAGGACGAGATGTCACGTAATGTGAGAGCTGTATGGTGAATGGAAATGGGGTTGGTGAGAGTTGGTGTTTAGTCTGGTTATTATGTAGCTCCATGCTTTAGAAAGGCGGGTGCTCCAATCGCGTTGGTTAAGATAGAGAGGTCGTTTCTCTATTTCTACAACTTGACGAATAGTAGATTTACTACGGGAATTGAGGGATATAATAGTTCTACTGTCCTCGATATTGATAGAGTCTCCTGTTAAGGTATAGTGATGTCTAAATTCTGTGCTCTTTTTTGCGAACTCTAAGACTGTTATCATATACTTGATGGTTGACGTGGCTGTTGGTACGACCAATGTAGCTTTGTTGACAATCAGGACATGAAATTTCGAAAACTCCTCGATCCGCGTGGGTGTTTAGGGGGTTGTTGAGATTGACGAATTGTGGGCGCAATGTGGTCCGGATGGTAACCGTTTTGGCTAAGGATTAGTTGAATATTAAGTTCGAATTGACTATTGTCAATATCTGTTAATCTGATAGATCTGAGGGTGAAGATTTCTTAACAGAACTCGTTTGGGCAGAGTGTGATTGGTCATTTAAGTATCGAATGTTATGAGTTGGTTTCCTAGAGAAGGGGTAAGAATCTGTCATTCATAGTATTAGTTATGAGAATCTATATATAAATAGGCTAAGACAAAATGATTAGGTACCATTTTCTCGTCTGTCTCTCAACCGATTTTCTTCATTTTTATTTTGTTTCGTAGCTACTGACGACGTTCAGTGCAGAATGCTAATATTAATTTATAATAATGGTTCATTCATTAAATAAAATATAATAAAAATTCATTATTTACGTCATAATGTCAACGCCAAACAACTGAATGTGCCGCGTTCCGCCACCGCCAGACTCAAAACATTGAGTAATTATATATGGAGGGACCAATGCTGTTTATACTTAGAGCATGTACTACTGGAAGTGGCATGCAAGAGTTGTTATGGTTTAGTGGTAAAGTAATCGTTGTATATTATAATTATACAGGGCGATTTCAGATATGTTCAAAATAATTTTTTTCGTGTGCAATTATAACTAATAAAATAATTATATAGGGAAGCCCATTAGCGGTTGAATTTACAGGGCTCTTGGAATAGAAGGTGCAGTAGAATTACGGTTATACAGGGTGGTGCAAAGAGTATTATACAGAGATGCATATACAGGGTGGCGGAAATGGAAATGCAACATTTTGTAACCCATAAGCAGTTGTATATATAGGGAAGATGAAATATAGGATGAGAGGAATTATAGATATACAGGATGATGATAAAAAATGTTAGAAACGGAAATGATTTATAGAGTAGCCCACGAAGAGTTCCATATATATGATGATTGAAATATAGGTCAGAGTAGAATTATAGTTACAGAAGATAGTTAAAAATTTCATAAACCAAAAGAGTAAATACCGTGGCTCATAGGCAGTGGCATATACAGAATGGTTTACCGGGTGGTTCAAAAATGTTAAAAAATATTATGCGTGGTCCATGAGCAGTTACATATACAGGGTGGTGGAAATATATAATGAGATGGAATTATCATAATGAGGATTTTAATAAATGTTTGAGAATTGAGTGCAATTATAGCTAAACAGACAGGTTAGAAAAAAATAACTATGTATGGTAGCCCATTAGCGGTTGCGTTGTTGTCATATTAAATTAAGAATTACGAATTTGAACACAAATAATGTCCTATGAATTATATTTGAAAAAAACTTGAATTTCTTTACTTATTTGTAGAAGCGAGATGTAAGACCGACATCTAGGATTTTCGAGGAAACTATCACACAGAGGTTCCTAATCTGGATCCTTTCCCTGTAAATGCTGTTCTCCCTAAAGTCCTAGGATAGAATGTCAAGATAAAATTTTCAGGTTATTTAACCTGCCAGAGATATTGACACAATTGGTCGAATTCCGAGAAATGGGAGAGGAATCCAACTCGATTTCGATTATAAACTGACTGTTTGGATGTATACTATTAAGATGTCGAAAACAGTCTAATGAATCTCTACAATGCAGCCCAACAACAAATAAAATCATCAACATATCTAAGCCAATACGAAGGTTTTAATGTAGACGAGTTTAGGGCTTGAATGGAAATGTAAGCACGTACTGGAGAAAAAAGAAAAATACATGTTGGAAGATCAGTGTTCTACAAGTTTGATGAGATCAGAAGGGATGTTGTGTTGTGAATGTTTAGAATACTTAACGTTTTTGAAAGTGGGAGCTAACCAGAATATTCTTTTCTAAACCATATTCAAGAAGGAAGGAGTGTTATTTATGTACAAGGATGCTTGCTTGGCTAGAGATTTGGCTTATTCTCGTGTCTGAGATTGTACCGAACTGACAATGGACCGCTTATAATTCCTGGATAGTCTATAATTTTTTTGCAAATAGTGATGGTCTTTTTGACGTCACAACGAAGATGTGTTCATCGACAGAACCCATTTTCCAATTGTTACCAAACCATTCCTTGACCATTGACAATGGGGGCTGACCTAGACCCCGAAACGTTTGGAATATACAGCAATTTTCGTGACTTATGGTGTTATCTCCCAAAAAGTACTTAAACATTGAAAAATATGCCACAAATATCATTCAGAAAACAACTAAATAAGGGAAGTTTATCATAAACACAAACCCAAACTGAATACTCCTAAACCCTCCCTCATGTTTGTTGGTCATAAAAATAAGGTCAAACTTCTGAAGGAAACTTTTAATATAAATATTAATGGAACGCGTCTGGCAGCAACTGAGTTAACTAAGAATGTTGGTGTTTTGTTGGACAATGAGCTAGGATTTAAAGAGAACCTGAAAAATCATTTCAAAAAGCTGTTTCCTGTTTAAAACTCTTGTATAATTGTAAATATTTTTTAAGCAGAGAAATTTAATGTTGTCTTACTTCAATTATTGTGACGCAGCTTACAACTTTTGAATTGATGCGTAATATAAAGCAAGGGTACAGAAGGTCCAAAACTGTTGTGTTTCATTTATTTTTGGCCTCCGAAAATTTTTTGTGCATTTCGAGTGTTAAATTCTCTTATTATGGAAAATATGAGAATTTTTTTTAGTATATTTGTGTTTATCCCAGTATCTCATCTTCAACTAAAAACAGGTTGGTCCTTCGTCAGAAGATGCTGTCATTAAACTTTAGACAACAGAGAAGACTAAATATGCCTAGTCACCAAAGTGACCTATTTCACAGGACTCTCAGCTATAATGCAGTAAATATAGATAAAAAATTACTAAATAAGCAAAATAATACTATCTATCTGTTCTGCCAGACATTTTCTATTAAATTACGTAATTGTGTTTCGATTTTTGAAATTAAATGAGCTAATATTAATAGTACATTCTAATGTCCATTACACTAAATTACTCTAAATTTATTAAAATTACTACAATGTACACTAAAACTTGCCTTATAAAAGGTGTTCCAATTTGAGGTTAATTTTTTTTGTCGCCATTTATATTTTTTGTACTAGAATATCATGTGAGTTGACAGACGACAAGTAGGAATATTCCTGTTATTAAAAATAGAGAAATATACGATTGAGCAACGCGTGTTTATTATTAAAAATTATTTTAAATTTGGTGCAAATGGTGCAGAAGTTGGAAGAAAATTTCGTACAGAATATGCAAGAGAAAATTGTCCGTCAAATGTTACCATGGGAAAAATTGTTCAAAAATTTTTCATTATAAAACATTTTAAAAAAAATATAACCGACTTCTACCATTACCATAACTAAAAAGCTAAAAATAATTATAACAAAATACAACTCCAGCAAATAAATAACACATTCAATGTTGTAAGGTACCTATCCAGGAAGTAAAAAATGTAAACATTAAAAGGTGCTCATTCTGTACAAATTAATTACCTACCAATCTAGTATATTTTTGAAGTCGGTGCCAAGCAACAATCAAGTTTGATGAATTAATAGACAAGTACGCAATGAAGGATTTTAGATTTGCTTGGCATTGACTTCAAAAATATACTAGATTGGTAGGTAATTAATTTGTACAGAATGAGCACCTTTTAATGTTTACATTTTTTACTTCCTGGGTAGGTACCTAACAACATTGAATGTGTTATTTATTTGCTAGAATTGTATTTTGTTATAATTATTTTTAGCTTTTTAGCTATAGGTTTAAAAATGTTTTATTTTCAACTTTTTAGTATTTTTGAACTCAGCTAGTTGTCATTCTTTATTTTTTATTTTGTATGTATAACCTTAATAGACAGAACCAGGTAACATCGAAAGTCTCAACGTTACACAATGATACTCTCTCATTTAAATTGACAGCTAAATCTTTACGAAAAAATGTACTAGTACGCGTTGACTTAATAAGCCCAAAATATATTTATGCCTTATGGACTACGCCATGTAACCCTTTTTCAACTTTTTTTAACAACCCTATATAACTATAGAGAATTCCACTCCAACCTATGTACCAACCATCCTGTACATACGACTGCCCACGGACAAGCATAAATTTGTTAGCTGCCTTCTATAGGACGGAGTAGAATCCATCCCATATTTACGGAGTCAAATCCGTCCTATATTTCAACCATAGTATATAACTCCTTGTGGGCTAGCCCATAAATTAGTTCATTTTTTACATTACATATTATTAATTCCTCTCCACACTTTATGCAACTTCTTATGGGCTATAAAAGAAATAATTTTTTAATCACACTGTATAAATATAATTCAACTGCAGCATATATTTCAACCATCCTGTATATGATTTGCTTATGTCCACATCATATAACAGTTTTTTAATCACCTTATATAATTTTAATTTCACATTTTTTCCAATATTTTTATGCCACCAAACGTCCAGTCCACCCTTTATTCCAACCATCCTGTATATACGCCTGCCTACGGACCACTGTCATTCTAGTCCGTCCTATATTTCAATCTTTATATAAATGCAACTCCTTCTATCACTTTACTTTGTGATTTTGTTTGCTATAACTAAACACCCTGTCTATAAACGTACCAAATAGCAGTTTAAAGTTTGATATGTGTTGTCACTAAATTTTCTATTAGGCCGGGAGAATGTGACAACCAAAAGCACCGTCTTCGCAAAATGGAAAAATTTGCATTTAAATAGGTATTTGTCTGTTATACAAACAAAACCAGCTTGGTACTCAAATTCGCAATTAAACCTTCCAGTGCCTAAAATTACCGCACTATTACGTTGGAATTAAAATATTTATGAGGAAATGTCCGTTATGTCATTTTAATGAAATTTTTAGTAAAAATTTTGGAATTTTCGGCGATTTTCTGCAAAACTGCAAGTTGCACGTCGCAGAAAATTATATGAGATCACCTAAGGATCTTCCTTAAAAACAACGTTATTCAGAATTTAGCGCAAAGATTTCATTTAAAGGCTTACAAGATTCAGATAACGGAAGAAAGAAAGTCAACAGACTTTGGTTTACGTCGTCAATTCGTTAATTGGGCCATACAACAGAAATTTGAAAATGTGAATTTTTTCAAAAATATCAACTTCAGCGATGAAGTACATTTTGAATTAGGTGGATCAGTTAACAAGCAAAATTGTCGAATCTGGGGTGAAGCAAATCCACGAGAGATAAATGGAAAGACCGATGCATCCACAAAAAGTACCTGTTTGATGTAGTTTTTGGGCTGGTGGAGTGATTGGTCCATAGTTGTTTGAAGAAGACAACGGAATTGCTGTTACCGTGAATGGTGATCGATATTGAACGATGATTACTAACTTTTTGTAAGATGAATTGGAGCATATTGATGTGCAGAATATGAAACGGAAATTTAGTAATCGAATAATTGCTCTAAGAGGAAACAATAATTGGCCCGCTAAATCTTGCAATCTAACCCCTCCATTTTTTTTCCTATGAAGCTATTTGAAAGAAAAGATCTATGCCAACGATCCACAACCAATTGATGACCAAAAGGAGAACATTATGGATTGTTTTCTAGTAATTCAACCGCAGTTATGCCAGAAAATTATCGAAAATTTTGGCGAAAGATTAGAAGCTTGTTGTATAGCAGCAGGTGGTCACTTACAAGATAATGTTTTCCATTACTAAACCGAAACAATTGTACTGTAATGTTTTTATTTTCACACTCGGGTTCAGTTCTTGGATTTATTTATTTCCTCGACTTTAACACAATTTATATTCACAAGAAACTATTTACATTTTATCTTAACTGTACAATAATACCGACGAAAACTGAATGCCTCCTATCTCCAGCTGTTCTTATTTATATATTTATCTTGGAATTGTCTGGTACGTCCACGAACCATCAAGAAACTCTTTCATGTTCTGGAAGCTTTAAGGGAATTCCTAGTAACGGCAGCGGTCCGCCTGTTGAGAGACAAACATTTCGGATTCCCAGAATTTATCGGAATAATGTCCCTTCCACGAATTGGTTGATGGCCGATTGCACCAGCTGTCGGATGAATTCTCGTAACAGTACTATCATTTGAAATAAAAGATTTGATCATTCTCAAACAATTTGTGTATTTTATTAAAAATTTAAAAATTAACCTTAAATTGGAACACCCTTTAGAATGTTTGTGATGTTATGCGTTTTCGTTTTAAACTTATAGAAGTATCTTCTGGTTAATTTTAGGATAATTTTTGTTCAGTAGAGTAGGTTAAAGCTAGACTGCGCCAAATTCTGTCCCGTCCGTTTTATTATTCAATTATTTTTGTACCAAAGTTCTGTAATAAGAAAATAGTTAATAGAGGCATTTTTACTTATTTATTTAAATGCATATAAGTGCATAATTGGATACAATTTTCAATTTTAACCAATGTATATTCATAACAATTTTCGATAATCTCAAAAATAAGCATAGTTTGTTTTTAATCAAAATCATATTTGATGATTTTATTTTAGTTTTCGAATCATGCAGAACTTTTACGACGAATAAGTTAAGTATTCACACTTCTTTAAGTTCAAAATTAAATCAAAATTCAATCAAACATATTAAATTAAGACGATTTTTCGAATAGGATATTGTTCCTATTTCCACGACAACATTCAATTCAGATCCGGTTGATCTCAAATCTTTTCAAAATTGCCAAAAAAATATCCGCCGATTTGGTATTTTTATTCCCCCTTTATCCCAAGCAGAATTTAATTTGAATATTTTTTCAATTCAGTTGTCCTCATGAATTGCTTTACCACCTGATGGGCAGGCACAAAGTTAGACGGTAAGCGATAAAAAAATCCACTGTCGCTTTGAGGTGAACTTTTCAATTTGGATAGAACGACGGAAATACCTTCGCATACAAAATTCATCGGATTTGTGATATTGAAGACTTGGCAGCGACGTCTTTATATTGAGATTGTGCTGAACAAATAACCGAAAACTATGAATTTAAAAAGTGGAAATTCAGCAAAATTTTATTAAGAACATTCACTGTTTAATACATTATTGCGACGAAATAGCAAAATTTAATGCAAAATGGGATGTTTTTATAGAAATAGGTTCCTGACTATATCTAAATATAATATCTCTATAGATTTTTCATTTCTCTTTAACATTGCCCATAGTAGCAAATACGGTTTCATAGGTGGATTTTGTGTAAAAGGTAAAAAACACAAAAACGTATCGATAAAAAATGTTGATTTTATGTCAATTAGTCCTGTTTTGTCATTAGAACAATTTGATGTTGGTTTTGTTCTACTATTAATTTTGTAACGTATTTTCGTAAATGACCTGGGATAAAAATATCTTATTGGTAATCTATACTATTATAAAATTGTAGTTGTCTGTTTGTTTGTTTGTTTGTTACCTCATCACGTAAAAACTACTGAACTGTTTTTGCTAAATCTTTTTTTTGTTGCAAAGCTTATATAGACTTAAAATCTGGTATATATTTTTTCTCCCTACATTGACAGGAACGGTAGACTTAGCCAAAAAGCTAATACCATATTCGGTAATACTCACTTAGTCAATTGGTTCCAGCGCATGCACCAAATATTATACTTTAATCAGCTTAGCTTTTATTCATAATTCGGAATATGCCAATGTAACATGTTTGGCTTTAAAAAAAATTCAATTGATATATCAAAGGTAATTTTACAGGGTATTCTATATAAAGAATAGGTAAAACTTACAGCGGAGTAGAATTAAGTATTTAAGAATTCTTGAAAAAAAAGTATATTAGGAGGCCTGTAAGTAGCTGCATATATACAATGTAGGTGAAATAAGGGGGTAGTTATACGGGGTGGTTCGCAAAAGATATATTGAGTGGACCTAAACAGTTTTATATACCAGGTAGTTGAAAAACGGGTGGAGTTGAATTATATTTATGCAGGTTGGATAACAAAATGTTATATTGTTAGGGTCATTAAGTATATGCATATAGAATGTGGGTGAAATAAGGATAAAATAGAATTATATTTATACAGAGTGGATAAAAAAATATGTTATGTAAGCAGGTAGGATATTTGAATTTTCTTGAACTATTATTTAAGTGATGAAATGAGTTGGAAAAAATGTTAGAAGCAGTAGTTTATTCTGGTTAGTTGAAATATCAGGTGGTATTATAGTTTATACGGCAGTGTGATTCAAACAAGGTTAGAAACAGTTGCAAATGAAGGATGGATTAAATGAAGAAAAATTATATTTCATACTGTGCGTAAAAAAATATGAGGGAAAAATGTGAAATAGCGTAGCTCATAATCAGTTGCACAGATATGATATTTGAAATATAGGGAGTAGTAGAGTTAAGTAGATTAATCTCTAAAAATGTTGCATAGGGTGCTCCATAAGCAGTTGGAGTTTTGGTGAAATAACTTGGGAATTGATGGATTTATATTTACACAGGGTGGTACAAAAAATGTCACACTGGGTGGCCGATAAGTAGTTGCATATACAAGGTGGTTGAAATAGAGGGTGGAGTTGAATTATGGTTAAATAGTGTGGATAAAAAATTTTGCATTTTTCTTAAACAGAACATGAGCTGTTGCATATGTGCAATATCTGAAACATGGGGCGAAGTAAAATTATAGTTATACAGTGTGATTAAAACATGTTAGAAAAAGTTGCATATAAGGGGTAGTTGACATATAAGGTGGAGACAAATTATATTTTCCAGGATGGTTAAAAAATATCTCAAAAATGGTTATTTAGCGTAGTTGTACAGGATGGTTCAAAAACCGATAGACCAGTAAGTTATAATGGGTGACTAATTGGCAGCAGTATATTTTAAATATAGATGGAAGTTATAGCTATAGAAGGCAGTTCTTAAAAATATTGAAATATTGAATAAAATTGTTATATAGGGTGGCCAACAATAGTTGCGGTTTGGGTGAATTGGGTTGGGATTGGTGAATTTAGTTATACAGAGTGGTACAAAAAATGTTATTTTGGGTGGCCCATAAGTAGTTGTTAATATATGGTGGTTAAGATCGGGGCTTAGTAGAATTATAGTTTTACACGGTGGATTAAAAAATATTAAAAAAATGTTCCATAATGTAGACCAGGAACAGTTGCATTCTGCTGTATTAAATTTCTGAAATATGGAGTTAAGCAAAATTTTATTTATATATTGTGTTTAACACAATTTTAAATAAGTTGCATATAAAGGCCGGTTAAAATTATAGATTGTAAAGTGGCTCAAAAATTATCAGGAATAATTGTTATATAGCGTATAGGGTGGAGTAGAACTATAATTAGGTAATTAAAAAATGTTATATTGTGTGAAAAATAAACAGTAGCACATACAGGATGGTTGCACTACAGGGTGAAGCAGAGTTACCACTATACAAGGTGGTTCCAAAAAAATGTTGAATAAAATTGTTATATAATGTGGCCCATAAGCACTTAATGTTTGGGTGAAATGTATTCGGGCTTGGTAGATTTATAGTCATGTTAAGTGGTTCAACAAAGTTAGAAGAAATTGTTATATTGGGTAGCCCATATTTTTCATAAGCTAATTCTTTTTGCAAAGAATTCTACTTTCCATACGCGGATGAAACTGCGGGTAACGGCTAGTATATTATATTTTTAGATAAACGACGCGGGTAGGACAACAGTTTCCCCCGTATATTTTTGGGAGATAAACCAAGACCTACAAAAGGACCCATCCTTGAAGTAGATTTGTCATCTGCGAAAATGTCGTCTGTGAAATGTAATAAAAGCTCATTGCTATCTTCCCAGTAATTAATTGCCAAAATGGTGATGTCACATAAGTCTCTATACTGCGCCAATTGTCCATAAGTTTAAGATATTTTTCCTGCTAATTAGTCTACTTTATTTTTCAATTCAAAACAGAACAAAAAATTGCAAACCCAATTGCAGTTTTTAAGAAATAATAAAACATTCAATGGCGATAAAATTGTAGTATAAAATGTCGATAATATAAAGCATTTTAATTTTAAAGCTAACATCTGAGGTGTTTTTTAAAACGAGGCATGTGGTGTGGAAAAAGCTCCGTGTACTTTTTAACAAACCGTTCGTGCATTGTATATTTCGCCGTGAAAGTTTTAAATATTTATTAGGATATAATTAAAAAGCAGTTTCCGTGCATAATACTGGATGTATGTTGTGTAACTTGTCATTTTCCTACGATAATCTTGGAGAAATTCGCCACAAAATCACGTAGGAGAATTCTTTTGGGCCTTAAAGTTCAAGGTCAAATAGTATGCCGTGGCGAATTATTAAATTATGTGGAGCTGATAAACAATACTCAAATAATTTTTCGGTATTATATAATAACCAGGTACATTGAATTCAGCTGGCAAAACGAAAAACTTGTATACAGTCAGGAAATGTCTCATGTGAAATACAGCCTAAATTATATTTATCTGTCATGTTACGAGAAAACTGTAATTGAACTCTGAGATGAATCGAGATTTTACGTGACATTTCTAGTACATTGTACAGAATTTAGAAAAATTCCACAATGACATAACCATAGGCAGATAGATAGTGTGACAAAGAAGAATTAAACAGGCAGATCAAGTCCAAGTCAACTAGAGTTGGTTCAATTAGTTTTTGCGTCATGAATTGCGAATTTGTAATCATAGTTAATAAATGTTTCATTGTTATTAGAAAAGTTTGTTTATCAATCTGCGATTAGTTACATTTGGTAACAGAAGGGTCCATCAACTTTCAAATACTGGTGGAGACATGTGGAGAGGAGTAATTAAACAAATATGGTAAAGGAATTTTAGTGTGGTTAAAAGATATAAAGAATTAATGGCAATAATTGTTCATGTTGATCATTGCCTCAAGTTCCTCTAGGGCCGTGAGAATTGAGCATTTAGCTCTAAAGTAGCTCTTGGACATAAAAAAAAATAATTTTTCAAATGGATAGAACATGAGTAAAACCATCACTTCACAATTTAGTATAATTTTGGCCGTTTTCAAATGCTGAGGCCGTATCCAGCAGATTGAAATGGAGATCGTAGGCAAATTAAGTACGTAGCAATGTCGACTAGAGGACCGAACAGTGCAAACTGAACACCAGGGAATATTTAGACAGAACATCAATTTTGTCAAAACAGAACAGACTGTAGATGGATCACTCTAAATTCATTGTAAACTTTATGTATCTACCAACTGTCAGTACGGAATGGAGTTCCTGGAAATTTGCTGGGTATAAGTAAAAAAGACTCTTGGTAATTTGCCACAATTTCATTAATTTTAATTCTATTATATGCGCATAATGCAGTAATTGTACTATATGTGCAGCCAGTAACGGAATTAAAATGAGATTATTGACAAATCAAGCCATACCACTTGAGCATTAGTTTAAAAATAAAAAAATGTTGCTGTTGTTTACTTGACCAAATGGCATCAAAGAGACATCCACAGCAGCAACAGTGTTAACAGAGAAACCCAATTTGTGATTTTACTAAAATTTCAGTCGTCAATGGTCAAATTTGAGACCTACAGTCAGATGGGATTAAAGATTAGTTTAGCAAAACTCTAGAAAAACATTTATTCAAAGAGAAGCCCTTATTTAGTGCCTGGGACTATTCGCTAATGATTATTAGAACAAAATCAATTTATCAAGATTATTTTGCATTTTTAATACCACGGTACATTTTTTTAATAAAGAACACTGGGTTGTGTAATTTTGGAGGCATAAACGGCAGAATGAGAGCCTTGCATGTCTCTAATCATTAAGGTTCTGCAATGACAAGCTTCTTTGACAGCAAAATAAAAATAAAACATTTCTTTTGTTTTATACTTGAAACATCGAAACCAACAACTAATGGTTAACAGGAATCAAACAGAATTCACTACCGATATTTATATTTAGATACTAAATAAATTATAGTTTATTCAAACCATAATTTGTGTTTACTTGTTAAGCACTTCCTGTTTTTGTCTGTGCTAGGTGTCACTACAATAGGTTATCATCAAATATTTATTAAAATATGATTTATATAAATACTTTGAAATCGAAGCTAAAATAAAAATAAACCCAAACTACTGTAGAAAGTAATTTATTTCATGATTTACGTGTGGATGTCGATCTGCCAATAACTATTTTCTTATATTTACTATATACAGGGTGTAAATAATTTGAGTGCATTTATTTTAGGTGAAGATAGTATACATATACCAAATAAAGCAAAAACTCTTGTAACACTGTGGTTTATAGGCCTTAATAAGCGAGAAAATTCCAAATATTTGTTAAATAAATTATTGACAATTCGGCAACGTCGCGATAAAATTAGATTCACTTTTAGCGCGAAAATGAGGCACCACAAGAACATGAACACCTGTTATTTTTTGTGTATTGAATATTGTTTCGAGTGCTGTTAGATTTATTTAGTTAAATCAAAGTTTATGAAATATTATTTTCAAAAATGTACGCTTTTAACAACTATGTATTGAAATGAATATTTGATATTTTTCTATATGTCATCATGATAGAGCTTTAGGAGAACAAACGAATTCTTCATAGTAAATATTCAAAATTCAGCATTCTTGCTATTACATCTACTTTCACCACAAATTAATGACATGTCAGGTTTTTCCCTAATTCTGTAACCTATTTCTCACAAACTAATACTTTCGCACATTGAATATCACGCAAATCACTTTCACTTAGATATAAATTTTCGCACAAAAACCGATACAGCAAAAAAAAAAAAAATCGTGGCAGCGGTAAGCTGTAGTTAAGGTGAATATGTACTAAGCTTGGCATGTTTATATGCCACGTTGCCACATATGTTTGGAGAAACGTACGGCAAATTATAACAGAATATTTAGATTTAAAAAAATAATTTTCTTTGTTAATACAGTTATTAAAGGTGTGTAAGCCATTGAGTATTTACTATTTAGCTTTACAAGCATTTAGAAGCCAAAAATATTCTATTATTCACTGTAATAAAGGCTACCTAATTACTAACTTTTTTTAAAAGAAAACTATAGGATATTTCTGAAAATGTTATAAAGCTTTTTGATTTGTTTTGAGCCGAAGTATAGCCTCTATGACTTTTTGTATATAATTTTACGACTTACTAAAAAATCCTATGCTTTACTTTATAGAAAAGTGTACAGAACTACTACGGCATGTACTTTAGTTGAATACCATTTGAACTATCTAAATCGTTTTAGCCAAGGCCGTAGCCAGCGGGGGGATCTGGGGGCTCAAACCTCCCCACGAAATTTTGGAATATTGGGTTTCAAGATTCAATTTTACCCAAATAATCATCTTTTTCATGAGAATAAATTTTATATTTATACATTTTTATATATTCTGGATATATATGAATACACATACAGATTTTGCAGTACCAATCAGTCCACCACCAATCAAAAAAATTATCCAACCCCCTCCGAAAATATTGTCCAACCCACCCCAAAAAATTTTTCTGGCTACTGCCTTGGTTTTAGCTAATTTCGAGTACCAAATAAACATGCATAAAAAATTTCAGAGAATTGAGTACCTTCTCTTTTTTGATGTCTGCACTTTGCTAAAAACTAAACAAAGTGACAATTCTTGATAATCTAAACAAGACATTCATTCAATTTACCAAAACAAATTTTGCTAATTAAAATTGCCAACATTGCCAAAATGTATTTCAGTTTTTCACAAGCACCGAATGAGTCAGTGATAAAGCTATATTTAATTATCATTTTTAACATATGTAATACTATTTATAGCTACGTTGAAATAAAATGCATTTATTTATGTGATTGGCAGCGAATATTCAGTAAAATCAGTTATAACAAAAACGCTCTCTTTACTAAAATTGAAAGCTCACTTCAAAGTTATCAAATATGTCAATTAAAAAATACCTTTTAATGAAAAAAGTCGATATCGCTTTAGTTATTCAACGCCATGTCATACCAATACCGGAATCTAAAAGCAAACGACCAAAAATACGCCCGGAATCTACTCCTAAATCCACTGTCGAAACGTTGTTTTAATTTAGAACGTTTTTTGTTCAACAGCAGCTTTTTGTTTCGCATTCGTTGTTTTCGTTTTACTTGTTATTTTAAAATGAAAAAGAAGATTTGGTTGTTTGGTACATCACTGTGCTCTTTGTTTTGACGTTATAAATAGATTTGTTCTATGAAATTATTGTTCCATACATTCATTCTGTTTTATATTTTAAAACTAAATAAAAGAGATCCCCTTATGCTTTCCTTAAAACAGGGTATATTGCTTATAATGAATCTATAGCAGTCTCTCTTCTCTAACCATATATTTTTTAGTTTTTCATAAGATGGACACAAAACGTTAGCCTCAAATACTTGCTCAGTAGGGTCTAACATACTGCCGGAAAATTGTCTCACTAAAAAACTGGGAAACTATAGGCTTAGGCGTGCCTCCACGGAGATGTGCCCTCAAGAAAAAACTGACCACACGAACACCAATCATGCTAGTGGTCCTCAATCGATAAATAAGGAGAATCCGAAAAGAAGTGAGTGTGTTAAACACAAAAATCGCTCTACAACCTTCAGATGAAGCTCAGCGCCCAATTGCATGGAAATTCTGTGTCCACCTTGGACTTCTCAGACGCTATCGCACTCAAACCAACAATAACGTCAGAATAACTCTAATAGAAGTCAGAGGATCTAAAAGCAAAGTCCCGGGAACGTTGAGAAAGTACACTCCGAAACAAGAGCCACATTATCAATGGATTCAATTTTGCTATAGCTCCTAAAAGAATTTCTGTTGTAGAAATTGTAAACTGATAAACAAAAGACAAGTTGCTGACAAAAAGAATGGTACTATGGTAGTAAACAACTTAGAGCAGCAGGCAACAATCAAGTTACTTCTGGGTAATTAGACATTACTTATATAGAAAAAACAAAAAAATTCAAAACTATAGACCAGCTGATCAAGAAAATGCAATCCCTAGGAAAAGTCATGTGGTACCCAAAACTCAACAGACTCTCAATAATCCACGAAGTCGTTTTTCCTTTTGACTGTTTTTACTGTTGGTGCTTTCCATTTTGCATCATAGAACCCAGAAAAGCATCTAATCAGAATCTTAACAATCAAAAGTAGAAAAGACTGTTTTTATGCAAGATACTCCTAACACTTTAAGCATGTTCTTGACAGCTAATCAACAGGCCCAGAAGACACTGTGGTCATTTCGACATCAAGGCTTTGTATCCAAGCAAGCCAGTAGAAAAAACAATACAAATAGAAAATAATTATAGTTTAAAAAAACTAAAAAATACGCTTTAATAGCAAACCAAACTAAAAATCAGAAAATAGTTTTTAAATATGAACAGTTTATATTACAGCAGTAGAAAGAAAAAGTGTTTTTAGTCTCATAACGATGTATTTATAGATAAAAGTTTACTTCATGTTTGCGTAACGTTTCTATTTCATTGAAGTTCTACTACTCCCAACTAGATGGCAGTAGTTAATAGACGAATTTGTATTTAGTCAAGAACAGTGACAAAAAGACAACAAACGGGATAATTCAACTTAAAGAATTGTATTGTCATCGGCCCTTGACACGTGTGCCAATTTTCAACTTAATTGGACTTCTTTAAGTTGGTGAAAATTACGTTGAAAGTTTCCGTTACATAGATACATAGGTACACCTGGACTTAATAAAAGTGTATTAAAAACATTTAGATTGTTCTCAAGGCACTACCTGAACAGTGGTTACTCTATGCCAGAAAACAAGAATCAGGCTACAAAATAAAACTGAAAATAATTGTCATATATTTCAATTTTACTTTATAAATTTATATCCATTGAAAACGCAATCCGACAGGATTTTGAAACGTTTGGTTTTAAAATATACACAAGTTTGAACTCTGATGTGGTAGTATTCCCAAGAAAATCTAAAATAAACTAGAAGATGCCACAAATAACATTCAGAAAACAATTAAAACTGAACCAGTCATACGTAGAGCAGAACCAAGAACCTACCACGTGAATCAAACCTTGGGTATTTGTGTGTTAGTTCCACGGAAAAACTCATTCTGATTTAATACTTGTCAAACAAAATTAGAGTACACCTATTTTCAAATACAATGCAATTACAAATTTGATAAAAACATTAAGGAAACAGGTCAAAAATACTTTGACTTATATCCGGAAAGGCAACAGCCTCATAGAACATTTATGGACAATGGGGGTCCAAAGAAATTTCGAGAAACTCTTAAGATAACCTGTTTTTCTTCATTTCGGAAATTCATTTCGTTTGAAACTATGTGTAGTCTAATTTCGTTTGACAATTACTGCCATGTTTATAAAAGAGAATTCTTCGGTGAAGTCGGGGTCAACTAAGGTGATATTTTTACTATCAATGTGATGTGGCGTCCTTAAGAAAAAAACTGATGATGGTAATCGAAACCGAAACGTTGGATGGCAGTTATTGTATAGCAGAAAAAAGGTGGCGATGAAAGTATTTTTTCGGTTTTGCGATTCCTGGTCCAAAAACGCTACAAAAAACTAAAAAGGAAATCTTCAATTTTCTATTGTTTTTCGGGTATCCTCGGAAAATATAAACAGCATTTCTTCTTCTTTTCTGTAGTTTCCCAGATCCCACTGGTGAGGGTCGGTTTTGAATTATCCTTTTATATTTGTTTTCTTAATTTTATTAAGACGATGGAAAATTAATTATGATTAGTTAGTTTTGTTTTTATGAACAACATTTAATTAGAAAAAAATATAATTTAAAAAAGAACCGACTTCAACTAGCTTCTAATAAACAGCAATCAATAATTCATATATATTTTTATATTATCTACAGATTTTTTAACTTTTTTATTTGTTTTTATCCACTCTATATAACTATAGGTTTACTTCACTCTTATTTCAACCGCCTTGTATACGCAACTACTTATGTGCCACCCAATACAACATTTTGAAGTTATATAGTATAACTTTAATTCTATTTCACCTTATAGTATTTCAATCGTCTTATATATGGAACTGCTTATTTGAAACCCAATATCACATTTATTTGTAAGATTTTTTGAACGCACTTGTCTAACTGTAATTTTACTTCGCCCACTAATTCAACTGGGCACATTGCTTGCTGCTTGAATTTCGATGCACGGACACACCTATCACCGTATATCATATAGAAAACATCGCTCATCAAAAGAAAACCTTTCGATACACTAATGGAAAATTTTGTGGCATTTCACTTGACTGAATTGAAAACCATTACAAATATCCTTTACGATATGCTTTCATGGCATTTATGTATATTTTACGTAAAGTTGAAACATCTCTCTGTAGAAAACAATATAAAAAGTTCAAATTGGTTGTGCCGTTTTAGAGACATAAAAAAACGTGGTAACGAATTGATAACCTCCTCCTCTTTGGAAATCGGCTAATAAAAGTTATTGTTAATAGTTATTACCATTCATGGACAAACTTGTCATCGTGGCAGTGAAATAAACTTTAAACCAACCCACAACCTCATATTTTATTTTATTTTTATCTTATTAGTGAATAATTTTGACGAGACTCCAAATAGTAAATCAACGACATCATCTTTACTATGTTTTCATTAAAGATAACCTTATAGATTGTCTATAAAATTATAATTAAATCGCAACCATACTGGATACCCTGCATAGAATTCTAAATTTTAATTCATTTTGAACATAGAACATATCAGAACATATTCATTTAAATATACTTCAATTATTTTTGTGAATTGCAATAAGTAAATGCAAAACAATATCCAAGGGCGAGATATTTTCGTTATCATCTCCCGAAGCACAGTGCCAGATCGTGAATTTTGCAGCATTTCGGGAAAAACGGGAACCGTCTCTACCGCACAATGATCGAATGTATATTGAAATGCAAGAGACTTTTCGGGCCTTAGGCCCTTCTCCCCAATGCTTTCACTAGTGATGATTGACGACATGAATCGTAGTGAACAGGAAAATCTTTTTCGGACATCGAGAAAATTGAGTTTGGTCCCAATCGGCCAGTCAACCGATGCTAGAAGATCTTCAGGTAAGTAAAAGAATTTTTTTTATTATTGTTATCGAAAAATATTACTGCTATCATAGATAAAAGTGTTTGTTGTTACTGTTTTCATAGAAACCTTCACGTTTGTGGTCAAATTCTAATTTTGGTTTGATATTTTCCAATTTAATACAAAAGTGATACATCAAAAAATTTTAATAAAACAGGATAGGTGGACTTATTTTTACATATTTCTATTTATTATTATTATTAAAATCTAAATACGGGTAGAGATCCAAAGATGCATTAAGCCCATTATAACTAAGAAAATATAACAATATGACAATTATACAACATAAAAAAGCAAACACGTTTGAAAAACATAGTTATGTAAACATGAAATTGTTTAATCTATTTTTGAAAATGTTAACTGATTGAGAGTTTTTCTTGGTAAACTATTCCAGGTTGTAAAACCACGATTGAAAAAAAAGTTTTGTCGCGATTTTGTACTGAAAGGTTCCTTCTTCAACTTCATTTTGTGACCACGCAGTCGGTTATCGCTGTCCAAAGTAAACAAATGGCTCAAATTTCCAAAGTTGTACCGTAATATTCAAAAAGACATAATCAAATCACCACGTAGTCGACGAGCGTCGAAAGATGGCAACCCAGCTGGTAGCTTGACTTTGTATATTTTCTAGAAGATTTACATCACGTACTAATTCTGGACACCATACGGGTTCACAGTACTCCATTAAAGGGCGAATGTATGATTTATATAGACTAGTGGAAGTTTGAATAGACATTTTTCCAAATGTCTTTTTAAGGAAGTAGATTTAACTGTTTGATTTTTGGCAACACTTAACATATGTTCCGATCAACTCAAATTCTTCGTGATTATTATGCCAAGATCATTATATGATTCTACTTTGTTTAATACATGTCCATCAATGAAATAGTTCAGGCACGGAATATTTTTACCCATATGCATAATAACATATTTATCTTTATTGAGAGGTAGGAGCCCTTCACAACACAACTTGTAAATATTGTTCAAGTCATTCTGAAGGCTTTGCGCATGTAATAGTGGGTTTGAAAATATCTGGGGTCGTCTGCATAAAAAGCGTTGCTACAATTAATATTGTACTGTAAATCACTCTAATATAACACAAAAAGTAAAGGACCCAACTCTAACACTGAATTTTCTGTTGGTGAGGAAGTCACTGATCCACCGAAGAATATTGCCACGGATACCGAAATGTTCTAGTTTATGTAAGAGTCGTTTTGTTGACACGCGATCAAATGCCTTTGCAAAGTCCAGGTATAGGATATCTATAGATTCCTTTCTATTTGGCATTGACTTTTTGTGTTATATTAGAGTGATTTACAAGGTGGTTGAAATAAGAGTGGAGCAAAACTATAGTTATACAGAGTGGATATTTGCGTTATAGGACGGTGTAAAAGTTGCATAGCTGAAATACAGAGTAGAGAAGAGTTATAGTCAGGTGTTCAAATAGTTATATTGGTTGACAAATAAACAGCAGCATATACAGGATGGTTCCAATATAGGGTGAAGTACGGTTACAGTTATTCAAGGTGATTAAAAAAATGTTGAATAAAATTGTTATATAGGGTCGCCCATAAATACGTGCAGTTTGAGTGAAATATATTCGAATTGGTGAATTTATAGTTATGTAGGGTGGTTTAAAGAAGTTAAAACATTTTTTATTTAGGATACTCCATATGTTTCATAGGTTATTACTTTTTGCGAAAACTTGAACATTCCGTATGCGGGTGAAACCGCCGATAACGGCTAGCACTATTATAAAATTGTAGTTTGTCTTTTTGTTTGTTTGTTTGTTCGGGCATCACGTAAGAACTACTGAACTCATTTTGCAGAATCTATTTTTCTTGCCAAGCCTTCAGTTTGTCTTAAAATCCGATATATAATTTATCTCCCTTCATTGATAGAAACGGAAGATATAGCGAAAAGACTTCTACGATGTTGGATAACACAATTACTCTATTGGTTCTACCGCATTTGTCTTAACTTAGCTTTTATTCAAAATTCGGAAATGTCAATGTAACTAACATGATTCAATTTTAAAAAACTCAACTGATGTTTCAAGCGTAATTTTACCATATATAGGATAGGTGGACATAAAGTGGAGTAAAATTCCAAGGGTTAAAAAATCTTTAAAAAAGCAGCTGCATATATACAATATGGTTGAAATAATGGGGAGTTGAATTAATTATAGGGGCTGGGCCATGAATAGTTGCATATACCAGATTGGGATACAGAGTAGAAAACAAAATGTTATGTAGGGTTACCCATAAGCACTTTAAATATTTAATTTTTATGTTGAAATATAAGTTGGAATAGAATTGTAAATATACGGAGTGGTCGAAAATGTTATATTGGGTGGCGAATAACTAGTTGCATATGCAAGGTGATTGAAATATAGGGTGGAGTAGAATAACAGAATACTTTTCATTTAAATACTTTGATTCCATAATCGGAATACTAAAAAATCTATTAAGACAATTGGGAATTTCGGTGGGTTCCTGTACTTCAATTTTATCGCTATCGCGAGAGAGAGAGAGAGAGAGAGAGAGAGAGAGATGTCTACAATGGCAGTTTGTCTTGTCATTACCTTCACTTTGTTACATATAATTACACCTCGTTTTATAATTTAAATATCCACTCTGTATAACTATAGTTTTGCTCCACTCTTATTTCAACCACCTTGTATACGCAACTACTTATGTGCCACGCAATACAATATTTTTTGTATAACTAATTCAATTCCACAGTATATTTCAACCATCCTATATATAAAACTGCTTATAACCAACTAATATCACATGCACGCACGCACACACCTACAACCGTATACCATCTAGAAGAGTTCGTCGACATAACATATATTCTGTGGTTTTAAACTTACTACAGCAATGTATCCTGTAATTAACAAATAAATTTGTTTCAAGGATTCTCTATCCAGTTTGTCATACTTTAAATTCCCAAAACTCTACTTGAACGTTAAATAAATCTCTCTGATATCTTTATGATCCTTCCGTACGTACATAAACTTTAAGAGTAACTGTATTTCTGAAATATTACCCATAACAGGTTTTTATAAAGTGTTTAGAGATTGTAATTCTACTCAAGTGGCCTATCGAAACAATATATGCGGAAGTGATAGACTGATTTAGTTCACTATCGGGAATATATTTTATGTGACGGTTTGAGGTTGGAAAATGGAATCGTGGGAAAACTAGACCTTCAAAATTGTAAGCCCTCAATTCGTTTATTATTTTAAATCTTAAATAATGACATGGTGAACATGAAAACGCACTACCCCTTTATTGGTCTTTATTTCAGTAATGCGGTTATGACATTATATCATTCAAAAGGAATTTGGCCGCAGGTGTGCAGAATATACAGTGGCAGTCTAAAGTTCCCTCAACCCCCGTATCATTTGAATGGTTATACTAATTCTGTATGAAACTTGGGGTGAAATTAAACGGTTGTTAATGCTGTAGTACTGGTAACAGATGACGTAACAGTAATAGACGTCAAAGAAAAGTCATAGCTCGTTTGACAGATATTGACAAAAAGTAGTCAGCCACATAAATTATGTTACAAACTAGCAATTCCTTGAAAATTGAAAAAACTCAAATTTTTTGACAAATAACCAGTGGCGGACTGCATAGTCTTCCTTACTTTAATGCGAAATAATAATTTTAGTATTTGTGAAATTTTGGATTTAGTTGGCTGTTACTTGGTGGAAGTTGAAATTCATGATGAATTCAGTAATACAACTGATTACAAACTTATACTTTACACGTTTTAAATAAAGTTTAAGTTTGTAATCAGTTGTATTACTCAATTCGTCATTTGTTAAATTTATCTATCAAAATTTGCCTAAACTCAAACGAAATTAATATGTCTGAGTAGGTAATGTCAATACATTTGAAATGAACTGTTAATTACTATAAGGCTTTATTTAAAATTTGTGGCCTTGTTATGTCATCTATTACCATCGCTTATTTTCACCCTTCAAATTTTATTAGTGTAAGTATAACCAACCGTCCAAAAGGTACGAAGGGGAGGGAACTTTTGAATGACACTGTACTTCATCTTTGGAATATCCTATGTTACCCTAAATATCTAAAGAACAACAAGTCTCCATGGCTGTGACATGTAAAATTGTCAGAAAACAAGTTTACATAACCTTGAAAACGAAGAGATCAAGTTAAGTGCTCAAAATGGCCACCTTCAGCCATTACACAAGTCTAAATGTCGACACATAGAGCTTGGTATTCCATGAAAAAACCTAAGAGAATCTTGAATAACTCTATCAGAAACAATAATGCGGTTTCTTAAGTCTTCTATGTCTATATGAACAGGAGTTCCACTATAAACCAACGATTTTAAATTTTTAAAAAGTTGAAAATTCTATCGGATTTAGCTGGCTAAAATTGAGTCCACTTCTACCTATCCAGCGATCTGGTTTCAAGTGCTATCATACTAAAATAGGCAGGAGCGCCAGTGTTCATAACATTTCAGCTCTGACACCTAAAGGAATCGGAAAAGTAGAACTGGCAGCTCTTCGCATAGCAACAGAGCGTATGTATCTCCATTTAAGATAGGTGGAAAGAAATTTGGGCCAATTCAATCGTTTAAAGAAAATCGTTGCATGTGGTGAGCTTCAACGATACCATGAGGATTTTCTTCCGTCCATATGCGTTTGAGGTGGTTATTAATAATGGCTTTCCTTGAAAAACTTGCTTCATCTGTGAATAAAATATACTCAAGAAATTCTAGGCGTTGTCTAATCACATCTAGCATCACGAAAATGCGAGACGGTTAAGAAAATCAAGAGGTAACAGTGCCTGGACTCGTTGTACATAATATGAATGTAACAGCTGTTCCTTGAAGATGGCAAATACCGTCAAATGTTTAACAGGTAGCTGTAAAGCAAGTTTCCTGGTGCTGGTATCGGGTTGCTCGTCAACAAAATTAACAAAACCTTCTTCTAATTATAGTGTTCTAATATCCCGGTGGCGATCACAATTATGTTTTCTAGGTTTAAAGCTACGTGTTTCTCTTAGTCGTTGATGAAATCGTCCAAACAAACTGTGCTGAGGGGCTAC
Organism: Octodonta nipae; assembly: GCA_034190945.1. Taxonomy (NCBI): domain Eukaryota; kingdom Metazoa; phylum Arthropoda; class Insecta; order Coleoptera; family Chrysomelidae; genus Octodonta; species Octodonta nipae. The sequence continues at coordinate 140,234,497 of CM067219.1, forward strand.
ACGCTGAGGATACTTTGCAGCATATTTTCGCAACGCTCTAAGGAATTACTATTAGAGATACCGTGGAGGAAATGCATGTCAGCCATTTCTGTGATTGAATAAATCGTCAGATTAGAGAAAATTTGTGAGAAGTCACAAACAGCTATCACTGTGTGCAAAAAAAAGTCAACGAGAGTAAATTAACAACAATTAAGTTAGAGTTACCAATCTGAGAAATTAATATGACAGCCGCCAACTAGAAAAATATATAACAGGATTGCTTGTTTCTACTGTAGACAAGAAATTGATATTTTTCTTACACAAAAGCGCAGGAAATAAAAAAGATTGCAAATTCATAAGAGATTACAATTTGCCAATTGCCAGGCGTACTGAAAATGTAGGGCCAGAAAAAACACGTGACCCCAGAATAAGTACGACCCTTTAGATTCTCATGACCATTTCTATCATCTTATTATGAAGACTTCATAGAGACATTAATGCTTCAAATTTAAACTAAATATCTCGAAAACTTTAGTAGTCAGAAGAAAAGAACTGGAAAAATCTGAAGATTTCAATGCGTTTGCGGACATATGTTCATAGGAACATTTTGTCATAAAATGAGTCTAGGAAGCACATCTTGAAATCGTCTGCACTTTATTTACACCATCTACTACAGTCTTTTCTTGTTAAATGATGTGTTATTTCCCAATAAAACTATTAAAAGGCAGTTCATTTAAATTATGTGAACTATATTATTTAAGAAATATCTATCACACTTTTGTACAACTTCCAATACTAATTTTACTAGGGTATGGTACTACCACCGTACCAAGCATAAAAAACAATCTTAATTAAATATTTTCCTAGAACGCTAGATAACACTTATTCGGCAAATTAATGTTGAAATTTGTTCTTTTAAATCTATAAATGTTGCAGTTTATAACACAACAAAAACCACTAAAACTAAAGTCGAAGGTTTCTATGAAAACATTATTTATTCCGCCAGACATCAATAAATTCCATTATTCCAGCAGTTATCAGAGAAGACCTTCTTCGTCAGCCAGAGGGCGCCTACCGTAGACACTCTTACCTTCAGGAAGATTTCATTCCTTTCCTGGAGGAAGACAACAGTCCTCACGGCAACAGACGAGAGCCCCAGGAGGACATCAGCCCCCCGCCTTATCCGGGCGACCTGGTGCTCAGCGTTCTCAAGAGCCCCCTAAATCACTCTAGTGCCTACAACGACGTGAAGGAGTCGGAATGTGCGGGATGCGCCTCTAATGAGGATTTCTGTCTCCGGGATAATGAGCGGGATGACGATAGGTAATTATAAGGTTGGATAGTAGTTAAATTTCAAAGCTCAAAGGTGTTTCTCGAGACGGAGATTTAAAAAACGACGTAGCAGATAGGAGTGTTTAGCTGTGAAATAATGAGATGTAATTACGGGTGCAATTTTTCGTGAAATAAAGCTTTTAATGAGAAAAGTTTCGTAGTACATGGAAAACAGCATTTTTCTTTGGTTTCACTTAACAACTCTAATGAATACATTACCTAGTCGAAATAGTTTTCAATTTGAGTTACTTACAATTATGTTAACTGTCTATCAGACTTCATCGATTTTGCTAGTAGAAGAAAATTTGCATTGGTTATCATGCAACATAAAATTATTAGAAATGGCATATGCTGTGAAAATTTCCTGCATATTTAGGATTCGGCGTCAAGCGTCTTGTAACGCTGACGTGTTTTATTCAGCTACACCTCGCACAAATATCCTGAAAACTCTCCTGTCTAAAATACAGTGTGGAACAGCCAAATGGAATAAATTCCATAACGAATAAAGGAGGGCCTGTTGGGAAAAACGTTTGCACACTTCGATTTGTATTTTTAAATCCGCATTTTTTCAACAAAAAATACTATATAGGGTATGTCATGTGACAGTAGCCAATACCAACTTTCTTATTTTAAATGCAAGCCCCTGTATATTATTAATTTTTGGGATTCTCCAAAGAATTCTAGACATAATTCATGTACAATGTCCTACACATATCTTCAACTGTTTCGGAAATATTAGGTGTTTTCAGATTTATTACAAATACTAACATTAAACAAAAAATTATTTTATTTCAAGAAATTCGCTACATTACAATAAAAACCTAATAAGTTTCGAAGTTGAGGGATTTAGTTTTGTATACAGTACTTTTGACATGTCTCCACAAAAAGTAGTTCAATGGCGTCAAATCAGGAGATCGTGCTGGCCATTCTATCGATCCTCACCTCCCAATCCACCGATTGGAAAAAAATTCAGGTTCAGGTACTGCCGAACATTGATTTTGTAATCGGGCGGTGCTCCATCTTGCTGAAACCATATAGTATTGGCAGGAACTTGTGGCTCTACTGATCAGGATATAACTTTGTCAAAGTTGGCAAGACATTATTTTGGAGCAGTTCTAAATATTTATTTCCATTCAAGTTGCCATCCATGAAAAACGGACCTACGATATGATCTCCAACAATTGCTGCTCAACCAATAACTATTTCAGGATATTGCGTATGATTCTCTGTTATCCAGTGAGGATTCTCATTACACCAATAGCGGCAATTTTAACGATTAATATGACCGTAGAGTGTGAATGTGCTCTCACCAGAAAACAAAACATCTTCTAATTGGATCCCCTTGTTATATAACCTTAGCATCATTTGTTCACAGAGATACGTTCTCCTACCAAAATCGTCTTCCATGAGCTCCTGAGTCGACATCATTTTATAGGAATGCATTTTACTTTCTTTTAATACTCGAAAAATTGATGTGTGGCTAAAGTACGACCAGAATTATGTCGGTTTTCTTGAAACGCAAGCTTAATATCCAATTTCGTGTGATCACTTACATCATTGGCAGCTACTTTTTTACATAACCAAGCTCGCCAAAGTGCCTTTCTATTTTGCTAATTGTTCCTTGGGATGCAGTCGGCAAGTTTGGAAAATTCTCGTGAAATAAGCGACAAACTTCCATTTTGTATCCGTGTGTTGTCTCCATAACCAATCATTTTTAACCGAATTCCAAAAAGGAGGAGGTTATCAATTCGTCACGTATTTTTTTCCTTTTTTTTGTTTGTACGTTACCTGATTTCTTCTCCTGTGGTGAACCGTTTTCAATGAATATGGTATTTTGGAAAAAAATTCTATTGGTAAAGTGATAAAATTTGTGAATGAACACATGCGTGCATGGAAATCGACCAATATCCCTAATATTTCAGTCGATTTTTCGATAACTCCTTATGGATGTTTATAGTTTTTTAACGTTTAATCTATTAAGGAAGATCCTTAGGTGATCTCATATACTTTTCTGCGACGTGCAACTTGCAGTTTTGCAGAAAATTTCCGAAAATTCCAAAATTCTTATCAAACATTTCATCGAAATGACATAACGGACATTTCCTCATAAATATTTTAATTCCAACGTAATAGTGCGGTAATTTTAGGCACTGGAAGTTTTAATTGCGAATTTGAAAATTTTCTATGTTCATCTCAAGCATATAGGTAGTAAGGCATAGTATTTTCGGCTTCTTAAATCAATGAGTACCAAACTCGTTTTGTTTGTATACCAGGCAAATACCTATTTAAATGCAAATTTTTCCATTTTGCAAAGACGGTGCTTTTGGTTGTCACATTCTCCCGGCCTAATAGAAGACTCAGTGACAACACATGTCAAACTTTAAACTGCTATTTAGTGCGTTTATACACAGGGTGTTTAGTTATTACAAACAAAATCACAAAGTAAAGTGGTACGAGGAGTTGCATTTATATGATGATTGAAATATAAGACGTAGTAGAATGATGGTGGTCTATAGGCAGCCGTATATACAGAATGGTTGGAATATAGGGCGGACTGGACTTTTGGTGGCATAAAAATTTTGGAAAAAATGTGAAATTAAAATTATATAGCGTGATTAAAAACTGTTATATGATGTGGACATAAGCAAATCATATACAGGAAGATTGAAATAAATGCTGGAGTTAAATTATATTTATACAGTGTGATTAAAAAATTATTTCTTTTATAGCCCAAAAGAAGTTGCATAAAGTGAATTCCAACCATCCTGTATATACGGCTGCCTATGCACCACTATCACTTTACTTTGTGATTTTGTTTGCTACAACTTAACACCCGGTGTATAAACGCATCAAATAGCAGTTTAGAGTTTGATATGTGTTGTCACTGAATTTTCTTTTAGGCCGGAAGAATGTGACACCAAAAGCACCGTCTTCGCAAAATTGAAAAATTTTTATTTAAATAGGTATTTGCCTGGTATACAAACAAAACGAGCTTGGTACTCATTGATTCAAGGAGCCGAAAATACTATGCTTTACTACCTATATGCTTGAGATCTACATAGAAAATTTTCAAATTCGCAATTAAAACTGCCAGTGCCTAAAATTCCCGCACTATTACTTTGGAATTAAAATATTTATGAGGAAATGTCCGTTATGTCATTTGGATGAAATTTTTGATAACAATTTTGGAATTTTCGGGGATTTTCTGCAAAACTGCAAGTTGCACGTCGCAGAAAAGTATATGAGTTCACCTAGGGATCTTCCTTAATAGATTAAACGTTAAAAAACTATACACATCAATAAGGATTTTTCGAAAAATCGACCAATATGTTGGTCGATTTCCATGCATGTGTTCTTTCACAAATTTCATAACTTTACCAATAGAACTCTTTTCCAAAATTTGAAGTTTCACCAATCCGGATATATACTCTATCAAACAAGAACATATTCATTCAAAACGGTTCACCACAGGAGAAGAAATTAGGTAACATACATACAAAAAAAAACAAAAAAAAAACGTGACGAACTGATAACCTCCTCGTTTTTGGAAGTCGGTTAAAAAATCAACTTTCCATAACGTCTGACAAAGGTTCCTTCAAATTTTTCACTCCGCCAAGTCAGTTGGAGATTGCAAATTATTAATATCATATTAATATCTTGAAACTTTTACATTTCTGGAATATATAACTTTTTGTTTTTAAGTGTAAGTGCTATTTTCTCCCCAAAAAAATGTGTTCCACATAACTGAAGTACCATTTAGCGCTCAACAACTAAAACTAATTCCTCACGCCAGTCATAACGAATCCGAGAACAAATCCTGCATTATTCTCCCGGCTTACACACTGATTTCAAACTCTCCATTTCTCGCGGAGTTTCTTCCATCCAACAGAAGTTTCACATTACATCCTGTCAAGACTCCCATTTAAACTCGCAACTTACCCCTAGACTGAAATACGGCCCAACACCGACGACATTTACCCGACACAATATTTCCTTTTGAATACACCAAACGATTCGTAATGCTCTAATGTTGGTTCCTTTGTGGTTTTATCTTTGTACCTCATCGCTTTTAAGAAATCTCCCGTCGAATTTCGAGGAAATGTCTTCGCGCCTTTATTTTAGCTCCGCGCTTTCCAAATATTGACTGACCTGGCAGTCTCATTTGAAGTTCTGTCTCTCAGCTCGTGTGTGTGTGTGTGCACAAAGTTGACGTTTGGGATTAATGACGTCGGTAAATATATTTGGAGAGGAAACATTGACGGAATACGTCACTGCTTGGATGCAGTTGAAGTTTCGGAAAATTTGATGGTGCGCTTTAATTGCTTTAAAAGATCACGAAGTTAAAGCATGGAAGTGTGCTTGAAGGGTTTACGATACTTTAAACATTAGCAAAGTAAAAATAAACAGTGAATATTTTACATTTTCGAAACTTTGTGCCCTCTTATTACACCAATAAATAAATAAAGGGTCTTCCAATTGGAGGTTAATTCTTAAATTTGCCGCCATTTATATTTGTACTACAAATCATATGTTATTTGACAGATGACAAGTAGGAATATTCCGGTTATTAAAAATGGAGAGATATACGATTGAGCAACGCGTGTTTATTATTAAAAATTATTGTAGTTGGAAGAAAATTTCGTACAGAATATGGAATAGAAAATTTTCCGTCAAATGTTACCATTGGAAAAAATTGTGGAAACTGGTTCAGTAAAAGATGAAAAAAGCAAAACATATCATCGTAGTGGACGTTCAGAAGAAAATATTGCAGTTGTTACTGCTAGTGTTGTTGAACAACCAAAAACATCAATTCGTGATCGTGCACAGCAATTGAACACTTCAAAAACCACTTTATTTAGAATTTTGCAAAAAGATCTTCATTTCAAGGTTTCCGAGATTCAGATAAGGCAAGAAATCAAGCTAACAGACTTTGGTTTACGTCGTCAATTCGTTATTTGGGCAATACAACAGAAACTTGAAAATGTGAATTTTTTCAACAAAATCATCCTCAGTGGTAAAGCACATTTTGAATGGGGTGGATTTGTTAACAAGCAATCGAATCTGGGGTGAAGCAAATCATGCATCCACAAAAAGTAACTGTTTGGTGTGGTTTCTGGTGGAGTGATTGGTCCATACTTTTTTGAAGATGACAATGGAAATGCTGTTACTGTGAATGGTGATCGATATCGAACGATGATTACTAACTTTTTGTGGAATGAATTGGAGCATATTGATGTGCAGAATATGTAGTTCCAGCAGGACGGTGCAACATGTCATTCAGTATTAGAAACAATCAATCTTTTGAAACAGCAATTTGGTAATCGAATAATTGTTCGAAGAGGAAACATTAATTAGCCCCCTAGATCTTGCGATCTAAAACCTCTAAATTTTTTCCTATGGTGCTATTTGAAAGGAAAAGTCTATACCAACGATCCACAAACAATTGATGTCCTAAAGATTAGAAGTTTTTCGTACAGCAGCAGGTAGTCACTTACAAGATATTGTTTTCTATCACTAAACCGAAACAATTGTACTATCTAAAAATAAATAAAAGATTTGATCATTCTCAAATAATTTGTGTATTTTATTAAACATTTAAAAATTAACCTTAAATTGGAACACCCTTTATTTGTAAGTGACAGGAAAAACTGTGGAATATTTCGTGCGTCACAGACGGATAAACACAAAGTTTTCGACCCCAACACCAAACCTTTCTTTTTTCACTCAACGTACGTTTCAACAGCGGAGCTGTCATCATCAAGGAGTAAACCAAAATTCCTTGATGATGACAGCTTCGTTGTTGAAACGTGCTTTGAGTGAAAAACAGAGTAAACCAAAGCCCTACTTAAATCAATTTGACCAAAGAGCAGGTGGAAAGAATATTTTATAGTAATATTAAATATTTGACAGTTTTGGTTCACTCCTTGATGATGACAGCTTCGCTGTTGAAACGTTCGTTGGGTGAAAAAAGGGGCATGGGCATAACTGAAAAACCTGCTATTAACGTTTAAACCTTTTCTAAATTGTCCTTCTTTCTAGGATATTTTTTTCCGATTTGCCTCTTATAGGACAATTTATTTCCTTATTTTTCCCTCCCTCACCTAAAAGCTGGGTACGCCATTAGGTATTACAGTACCAAAACTTTGTGTTTATACATGACATAAAAAGTAATAGTAATGATCTCAACATCTTACGCAAAATGTACGATCACCTTAGACAAATTAACTGAAATTATCACTGCCTCTATACTTGTTCTCTCTCCATTTAACATGAAAATGAGTCTAATGGATTTACCACAAAATTACTCAGTATTCGTTTGTTAAGTTCTGTTAGACGTTTGCAGAGATAATACTTGGTTTATACAGAATCTGGGCAAAAATGAGGGGTACTCAGTATTTACTATTAGTAATTATCTATATGAGACTACAAGAAGTGAGTGATAGAGACCGTAAGAGTGCTTTCTCTATCACTCTCACTGAAGAGACTGATAGTGATAGAGAGCGTGAAAGTGATAGGGATAGGGCTGGGTCGAAAACTTGAAAGGGCTAAAGAGGACGAACTAGAAAAGAGCTTGACAGGGCTAGAGAAAGTGCAACAGAATAAGAGAGAGGAAGAAAGCGAGAACAGAGGAAGTTACGAGACAGTTAGAAAGCGAGTCAAAGTGGCAGTCATAGAGAGAGAGAGAGAGAGGGGCTATGAAGATCTAGAGAAACAGAGCTAAAGAGAGCTAAAGAAGAAGACATTAGCAGATAGCTAGAACAAGAATGTAAGACAGGGCTGAAAAGAAAGATAATAAGAGAAAAACATAGAAAGATAGTTAAGATAAAACTGGAAATAGTGTATGAAAAAGGGATATAAAGAAAGACCGTGAAAGAGACCTAGAACCCAAGGCTAGAGAAAGAGCAACAGAGTACGCGAAGGAGTGAGAGCAGATAGGAAGCTGAGAGGTAGTTAGAAAGAGAGCCAAGGTGGCAGTTATAGAGAGATAGAAAGATCGACAAGAGACATTTGAGATAGACCTGGAAATGGTGTATGAAAGAGGGGTATAAAGAAAAACAGCGAATGAGACCTAGAAGCAAAGGCACTAAAGAGAGAGAGAGAGTGAAAGAGACATAGAAAGACCTACATTGAGAGGGATTTCGAAAGTGTGGCGCTGAGAGAGAGAGAGAGAGAGAGAGAGAGAGAGAGAGAGAGAGAAAGATAGAGAGCAAATATAAATTGAATGAATCGAAATTAAATGTAACGATCTACCATAGCACCAAATTAAAAGAAACTGTTTCAGTGTATTTGTTGAAAATAATAGAAAATTTCCCTTTATTGTTATTAACTTGTACCTATCAGTCATACAATGGGTATTTATCATAATTCCTCGTAGAAGCTAATCATTATTTTAGATTAAGTTTGACTCCTTTGAGTTTGACAATAACAATACAAAGGAAAAAAAGAAATATCTGGAAATTGGAATCACCTCTTTTGGGGATCTTACATTATTACGATTTTTTAAATTTTAATACATCTGACAACCTTGCCTTACACATATAGGACGGCTCTAAAAAGTGACATGTATTTAGATTATAAATTTGTGTGATGGTTTCAGAACTTTATTGAGAAATACAGATTAATTATGAACTAAATAACTCTTCATTTAATAAGAATGGTCTAGGATTTTGTTATTATTCTGTTCAGTTGATTCTACTGATTTTTTATAAATAAATGATTAAATACAAACATAAGTGTTTACTTCTCATGAAACATAAACTTTTGACATATAAGTTATATACATATAACTTTTTTATATATAATGATCAGTTCTATCACCTACTAAAATATCTGCTTCACATTATGCAACCTCCTGTATATTTAAAGTTGGTATAACATCACATAGTCTTCCAAATCGGTAAAAAACCTCGTAGTCATTCTGTCATAAATCATAACGACAGAACGTATCTATAAAATATTATGTAGCGCATAAAATGACTGCAACCTATAATCGAACAATGCTACTCAAAAATTACAACCAGAATGAATCTCGTCTGACCATACAAATGGGATTTGTATAGAAATGCAATGATTGTTGAGGTACGTTCAATAGTACAACTAATCGATACTTCTGTATATGAGCATAACAACTATATTACGACTCTCAAACGTAAATGAACCTATTATGGTTTTTTGATGCATTATGACCGTTTATTTCTAAATAAAGTCTAAAAATATGGTTTCAACAATTACTAGTTTCTTAATCAAATGAAAATTAAATACAGTATATGGACGGAGGATTCGAATGCAATAAAAAAATATTCAAATTGATGGCGTCTGGGGTATATGAAGTGACACTCCCATTCTCATTAATGAAAAAAATAAAGTGAACAAAATGCATTAGCGCATTAGTCAGATGATATGCAAGAGTTCTAGAAAAATATGAGAGAACAATAAATAAGTACATGATGCAAACTTTCATTGCGAAGCAATTGAAGTAGACATTTTGAGTTTATGTAGAATATACTATATTAAAAAATTACTGTGATAAACCGTAGTTTATTTATTTGTTTATTTAGCCAAAAGACATATATAATAATAATTGTTTGTTTGTTTGTTTGTTTGTTTGTTTGGCTATCACGTAAGAACTACTGAACTGATTTTGCTGAATCTTTTTTTATTGCAAAGCCTATAGTTTGACTTAAAATTTGGTCGATATTTTATCTCCCTAAATTGACAGAAACGGTAGATGTAGCGAAAAAACTTCTACCATGTTGGGTAGTACAATTACTCAATTGGTTCCACAGCACGCACAAAATATTAGAACCTGGCTTCAGATTAGCTTTTATTCAAAATTCGTAATGTGCCAATGCAACATGTTTCGACTTAACAAAAATCAAGTGATATAACGAGTGCAATTTTACAGGGTGTTCTTTATATAGGAAACTTATAGCGGAGTAGAATTAAATGGATTTAAAAAATTAAAAAAAAATATATTTGGTGTCCTATAAGCAGCTACATATATACAATACAATACAATACAATACTATATGGAATATCTGAAATATGGGGATAAGCAAGTTTTAGAGTGTGTTTAACACAATGATAGAAAAAGCTGCATATAAAGGGTGATTAAAATATAGGGTAAAGAGAAATTGTACTTTAAAAGGTGGTTCAAAAAATATCAGAAATAATTGTTATACAGCGTAGACCATAAGAAGTTGCATAGCTGAAATACAGAGTAGAGAAGAGTTATAGTCAGGTGTTCAAATAGTTATATTGGTTGACAAATAAACAGCAGCATATACAGGATGGTTGCAATATAGGGTGAAGTAGGGTTACAGTTATTCAAGGTGATTAAAAAAATGTTGAATAAAATTGTTATATAGGGTCGCCCATAAATACTTGCAGTTTGGGTGAAATATATTCGAATTGGTGAATTTATAGTTATGTAGGGTGGTTTAAACAAGTTAAAACATTTTTTATTTAGGATACTCTATATGTTTCATAGGTTATTACTTTTTGCGAAAACTTGAACATTCCGTATGCGGGTGAAACCGCGGATAACGGCTAGTACTATTATAAAATTGTAGTTTGTCTTTTTGTTTGTTTGTTTGTTCGGGCATCACGTAAGAACTACTGAACTCATTTTGCAGAATCTGTTTTTCTTGCCAAGCCTTCAGTTTGTCTTAAAATATGGTATACAATTTATCTCCCTTCATTGATAGAAACGGAAGATATAGCGAAAAGACTTCTACGATGTTGGATAACACAATTACTCTATTGGTTCTACCGCATTTGTCTTAACTTAGCTTTTATTCAAAATTCGGAAATGTCAATGTAACTAACATGATTCAATTTTAAAAAACTCAACTGATGTTTCAAGCGTAATTTTACAGGGAGTTCCATATATAGGATAGGTGGACATAAAGCGGAGTAAAATTCCAAGGGTTAAAAAATCTTTAAAAAAGCAGCTGCATATATACAATATGGTTGAAATAATGGAGAGTTGAATTAATTATAGGGGCTGGGCCATGAATAGTTGCATATACCAGGTTGGGATACAGAGTAGAAAACAAAATGTTATGTAGGGTTACCCATAAGCACTTTGAATATTGAATTTTATGTTGAAATATTAGTTGGAATAGAATTATAAATATACAGAGTGGTAGAAAATGTTATATTGGGTGGCGAATAACTAGTTGCATATGCAAGTTGATTGAAATATAGGGTGGAGTAGAATAACAGAATACTTTTCATTTAAATACTTTGATTCCATAATCGGAATACTAAAAAATGTATTAAGACAATTGGGAATTTCGGTAGGTTCCTGTACTTTAATTTTATCGCTATCGTTAATTTATTGAATTCTATCACTTTTACTTGCATTTTTGACGAATTTGTCATTTACAGATTATCAGAAAATTTTGGAATTTTTAATATTGATTTCAACTTGTATAGTATAACGAATATATTTTTAATGAAACAATTAGTAAGAAAGAGAAACAGCAGATTGTGTATGTATGAGACAGACAGAGGGTGAAAGAGAGAGAGAGAGAGAGAGAGAGAGAGAGAGAGAGAGGGAGAGAGAGGGAGAGGAGAGAGAGAGATAAGGTGAAGAAGCGAAAGAGAGGGTATGTGAGAGAGAGAAGCAGGGAGAGAAACGAAGAGTGAAGAAGTGAGAGAAAAAGGGAGATAGAGAGAGATTTGGAGTTAAAGAATTGTGTGTGCGAGAGTGACTAATAGAGAGACAGAAAGCAGAGAGAGTGAGTGAGAGAAAGCGAGTGTGAATGAGAGAGAGAGAGAGACAGAGTACGAGACAGAAAGAGACTGAAATAGAGTGTGTGTGAGAGAGAGAATGAGTGAGCTAGAATGAGAGAGAACAGAAATGGAGGTTAACGGATTATGTTTGTGAACATCCATGTGAATCTTGTTTAAAATTTGTCCAATAGATTTGATAGATAGTAATCCATTACAATAAAAATTTCGGTATTTTTCTTAACCAGTCCCACTAGAAAACTGCACTTTCATCGTCTATTAGTTGCACCGAAATTCGTGTTCAAAAGTCCAATTCACGATATTCCGAATTCCGATTATGTAACTGGGTTGATTGTGTCGTTTTTCACAAAAGACCTGAAAAGTAGTGACGATGCTATTCGGAATGCCCTCGTGAACGCGATTCGACTTTTTAAAAAGGAAGCAGTCGGAAGAAGCCTTTTTTCTAACTTTTCCGATCATTATCGCTGAAAAGTTTCAAACATTTTCCTTTCTCTTTTAGCGAATTCATCGTGACGCTTCCGTAACTCTTGTCAATTTGCATGCCTTGTTTCTTCGAAATGGTTTTTCGTTCCTTTTTCAATAGAATCAATGGAGGAGATAATGAAATTATGAATAAGGAAACGCTTTTTTTGGGTGTCGAGTTATTTAAAGGTGAGTTTGGTTTCATAGTATTCGAATATATTATGGACAATTACTATTATTATATGTTTTTATTTCGTGTATTCACAACTATCTACACACACAAGTATATACTGTTATGAAATAAATATAGAGTGAAATAATATAGAATCAAAGAATTAAAATTAACTACAAATATTGCTAACCAGATATGAAATTTAGGGAATTTGTAATAGCAAAGACGAACAAGTTTGTTCAACATGTCATTCTGATAATAGATATGACTAAATTTTTTGTAAAACCCTAAAGATCATAAATCTGGTGGAAAAATAGAAAGCATACTTACAATTGAGTGCTAAAGTCCAGGTAAAGTTTCAATTTTTGATAGTGTATAGCACCAAACAAAATATTAAACAATAGATAGTCAAAACACATCTTCATAGGAGATTAACAGTAGATAAAAATACAAAAACTATATTAGAATATATATTAGTCATGAATAAAATCTAGTATGAAGGAACAGTATAAAAATATCTAAATTTAAAATAAATGTCATGTAAAAAAATCAATGTACCAAATTAGAAAATAAATAACATTAATAGTATAAAATATATGAAATTCAGAAAGTAGACATCAAAATCAATAGATGGATAAAGTTATAGTTAGATTGGCAAAGACTAAGGGGGTAGAACACTCAAAAGATAAAATTGTAAAAATGTAATAGCAAAGGGCTAGGAAATAAATTGGAAAATACTTGCTAAGGGTTAAACAGTAAAATATAACCAAGAGTAGGTCAAGAAAAGTTTAATAAACTTAAATATAGGGGAAATAGAAAAAAAGAGTAAAAGTCAAAATTTTAGTAAGAGTTATTAATCATATAAAAAGTCTTCAAAAGTGTACAATAGTATCAAAAGGTGAAGGGCGACTAAGTGAATAAATTTAAACAAATAATAATAAGGTAAATCTTTTTAGAAACATATAAAGTCAAAGAAAGTAGATTACATAACCAAAAATTTCAAATCAAAATAACGAGACAAAGACTTAATTGTGAGATAAGTGTAATATTTTAACGAAACCAGTTTCATCTTTAGATTTTAACGATGTATAATGCAAGGAATTTATAAAAAAATTATTTTCTTAAAATGTGTCAATAATGTAATTTATGTCATAGCTATCTTTTGTTTTGGATTTTTAATAAATTACCTGTCAAGAAGTGACAGCAGAACAGTCTATATCAATCGATGCACATCGATACATTTTATTTAATTTAATCAAGTGACCCGTGACATAAACAAAAGTGAAATTAACTTATTGATATTAGCGCCATGTGAAATTAAAAGTGAAAGTGACAACTGACATTTAAACATGAATTTCAACGAAGCGATTTATTCATACCAGTGATTTCATATACGTAATTATACGAGGGGAATTCAAAATTAACTAAAAATTAAGTGAAGTAAATAAATCAAAGTTCATGTAAAAATTCATCAGCTAAAAAGATGAATTGTGAAGCAGAAATCAACTAATAATGGACAATAACAAGTAGCAGACCAGAAAGGTCACATATTAATGATCTTTAAAAAAACTTTATTTACATAATGTTAATGGTTTAAATTGAATTTAAAAATAAAATATTATTGAAAATTTAAAAGTTTCATTTATAAATCAATTTGAAAAAGATGATCTTACCTTTTTATATAAAAAAATCTCTATATAAATAGGCAAAGACAAAACGATTAGGTACCATTTTCTCCTCTGTCTCTCAACAGATTTTCTTCATTTTTGTTTCGTTTAGTAGCTACTGACTACCTTCAGTTCAGAATGCTCATATTAATTTATAATATTGGTGCATTCATTAAATAAAATATAATAAAAATTCATTATTTACGTCCATATTGTCAACGCCAAACAACTAAATGTGCCGCCGCCGCCAGACTCAAAACATTGAGTAATTATATATAATATTTAATTATATTTTTAGAGCATGTACTCTGGAAGTGCCATGCAAGCGTTGTTATTGTTTAGTGGTAAAGTAATCATTGTATATTATAATTATACAGGGCGATTCCAGATATGTTAGAAATCATTTCTTTCGTGAGTGGCACATAAGCAGTTGCATATATAAGGTGTTTAAAATATAGAGTAGAGTGCAATTATAAATAATTAAATAATTATATAGGGAAGCCCATTAGCGGTTGAATTTACAGGGTTCTTGGAATAGAAGGCGCAGTAGAATTATAGTTATACAGGATGGTGCAAAAAATATTATACAGAAATGTATATACAGGGTGGCGGAAATGGAAATGCAACATTTCATAACCCATAAGCAGTTGTATATATAGGGAAGATGAAATATAGGGTCAGAGGAATAATAGACATACAAAATGTTAGCTCATAGGCAGTGGCATATACAGAATGGTTTACTGGGTTGCTCAAAAATCTTAAAAAATATTATGCGTGGTCCATGAGCAGTTGCATATACAGGGTGGTGGAAATATATAATGAGATAGAATTATTATAATCAGGATTTTAATAAATGTTAGAGAATTGAGTGCAATTGTAGCTACACGGGGAGTTTAGAAAAAATAAATATGTAGGGTAGCCCATTAGCGGTTGAATTGTTGTCATATTATATTAAGAATTACGAATTTGAACACAAATAAAATCCTTTGAATTATATTTGAAAAAAACTTGAATTTCTTTACTTATTTGTAGAAGCGAGATGTAAGACCGACATCTAGGATTTTCGAGGAAACTATCACACAGAAGTTCCGAATCTGGATCCGTTTCGTGTGTTTGCTAAAGCCTAGGATAGAATGTCACGATAAAATTTTCAGGTTACATAACCTGCCAGAGATATTGACACAATTGGTCGAATTTCGACCGCTGGGTGACAGCTAGTAATAATAAACATATAGAAATAAAAACAACATAAAAACTAAAAAAACTAATTATAAATGTAATCAATCAATACAAGGCAGTTAATATTAACTAAAATTCGAAATTATACAAATTCATAACATTATAATTGGCTAGCCCAACGAAGGGCAATTAATAAATATAAATACTAATAATTAAAAATAAAAAGAATATTTCACAAATTTCACACCATATATATATAAAAGGTATAAATGGTATAATTACAGCTATTTTGAGTAATAACAGTGCAAGTGAAAAAAGTTTTTTCAAAAAATTATGAAAATGTAACGAATGTTCAGCCATTTGTACAGTAACCAACTATTTTTTCCAAATTTATAGAGTTTTTTAGAAGATTAAATACAAATTTTCATAAAAAACTTTTTCTGGTACTTACATATCTTTTAACGAAGGCAACCCCTATTTGTAGCATCTTCCAAATAAGTAATCTTATCGCCTCATATCAAAAATGATTCATTAAAACTCGTTGCAAGTGAAATTATTTAAAATATTTATTCACATAATGTGTTCAAACATGAATAAAATATTTATTATAAATAGTTGTGGGTATATTTTGATAGGCAACCCATCTGGCAGGTACTGCTCTATCAACAGTCACATATTAGTGAAACAGTGGAATCTCAGCACACAAATTGCTGAAATAAGAAACATGAAGTATTTATAAATTGAAACGATGAACGATAAAAGATGAAACAAATGCTTAACTAGAGTTTTTTTGTTGATCATTATCGTGTAAACAACTAAAAATGTAATTGGTATAAATGCTGTAAATATAGTAACTAATCTGCAAATTATTCGTTGTAATCAAAACGCAAAACTGATAATTTTGCAAACCATGGAATTTTTGACAACAGAATTGTACGAACAAACTGATTGTCATGCATTTAGCTAAACTACTAAATACATTCAGCTTTCGACGTGTCATGCAACGAACTCCTTATATCAAGTACTTGCATAAATGTTCATACATTTTGACCACCATGACATCACATTCAGTCACTTGAGAAATTACAATTCTTTAGAGGGGAGTAGTATTGCACCACCGCACTCATTGTCCCTAAACTCACATTTCCACATCTGACTTCGAATTTCAGTCATTATATTACTCCAAACTCAATCACTTGGCTATACAATCTGCCTAACCGTTTTACAAATAAAACCTCGACCATTAAAAATTTTAAATCATTCATGAATTACTATACAAAAGTTCCATTCAACGGAAACTATTCCCAATTTCTTTCACAAACTTCCAGAAGGGCTTTGTTATCGAAAATGGAATATTTAAGGAAGTTCACAAATGTGAATTGTTATGGAGAACTTTGAGTATTTCATTTATATTCTAATGAGGGCCATAAACTTTCCGACAACTTTATGAGCCTTTAGAGATTTTCTTGTAACTTCTGCAACGGTTTTAATTAGCAAAATCACGCATATTTTTAGAACTAACATCACTAACATAACTGTCATAAATGGTATATATGTTTATATATGTTTTGGGAATTTATGCAATTATACCCTCTTAGGGGGTAGCATATCTAAAAATCGCGTACCTTACAAAAAATCGATAGTTTAACAATTTTTTAATAATATAATCCCAAACTTTCCTTCCTAACAATTTTCAATATTGCCAAAATAAAGGTACTTTAAATTTAGACAAAATTCATGTTTTGACCTACTTCGTATACAACTCACATAAGTATTAAGACGCATTTGTTTTAGGCTTCATACCATTGGGATCTTTTATAAATACTTGATGAACAACTTTTTTAAATATTAATCTATGCATATTATAAAACAAAGTTCTCCGCCGCGTCTGTCTGTCTGTTCGCGATAAACTCAAAAACCACCGTACCTATTTTGATGCTGTTCACCAGTGGATAGAGTGGTTCTCGAGAAAGATTTTAGTACTTGATTTGTTAAGTTATTATATAAGTTGGCTAAAATATAGCGCTATTTTTTTTAAAGGTGTCCGAAAAAAGAAGCCGGCTGGGACCTTTCAACGAAAACGATGCCTAAACCCTTTGAGATATAACAAATTAATGTATGATGAAATCGTATATCTTATAGAGGTCCGCGACGGCCTATATCTATCTCTTAAGGACAACATGCAATACCCATTTTAATACTTAAAAAAATGGCCAATTATAAGGCGCTATTTAGACAAATACGGTATTAATCTTTATCATTTTACATTTTTAAATGCGGTAGTTTGCTTGAGCATTCCACGAAGGATATTTTTTCCCTTTACAGCATGCAAATTAAATTAATACCTTAGGAGATATAGCAAAATTAAAATATGTAGCACACAACGAAATTAATTTCGTGTCGCCGTGATTCGATCGGGCCAGGCGGGTTCCCGGTGACCCCGCGCCACGCGTCCGAGACGTAGATGTTACTCCACGTAGTAAAAGGCCCTACTTCTATCAGTAGTCTTTGTATTAGAGGGTAGGAGTAAGAAGATTCTGTAAAATTTTAACTTTGAAAATATAGATATGCTAATTTCGGTAGTCTAGGTATTTTTCAAGGTATAACTTATAAAACATTTCAAGGACTTTGTAAAGCAATGGGTCTGTTAGAAGACGACTCTCATTGGGAAAGTACGCTTTTTAAAGCTGCCTTATGCTGTTCAGCTAAATCAAATAGACATTTATTTACCGTCATGCCATCCTTCAGTCAAGTTACCAACCCACATCTGCTTTGGCAAAATGATTGTCAAAGCATGGCTGAAGATTCCAAGATCTTGGAATTGTACCTTTTAATCCGTAGTTTCTTGGCCATTATCAACGGGGTCTGATCTAGACCCCGAAACGTTTGGAATATACAGCAATTTCCTTTAAAGTGTGGTGTTTTTCCCAATAAACACTTAGACATTGAAAATTATGCCACAGTATCCTTCAGAAAACAACTAGGAAATAGTGAGTTTCAAGCAAGAAATATGTATGTAAATTTTAACAATATTTGTGTTTTGGTACAAAATGTGGAAGAAATTATTGAAAAATTTTATCCCGATATTAGTAACATATCCACTAAAACACTAAATTGGTTTCAAATTAATAATAAAAGTAGGTGTTCCTATTATATTACTCAGAAATTTGAGTCCACTGAAATTGTGCAACGGTACAAGATTCAAAGTAGTCAATTTACATTTTATTTTTATGGAATGTCTCGTATTAACTGGCAATGCAATTGGTGAAACTGTTTTTATACCCAGATATTCCCCATGATACCCTCAGAATTGCCTTTCCAATTTAAATGGTTACAATTTCCTGTAAAAATAGCGTTTGGAATGACAATTAATACATAGCAGGGTTAAACATTAAAAGTTGCTGGAATTAAGGCCGTAGCCAGGAATTTTTTCCAGGTGGGTTGGATTATTTATTTTTTGATTGATGATCGGCTGATTAAGTATTCACGTATTTCCAGGATATGTAAAATTGTATAAATATAATATTTATTCTCATGAAAAAGATTATTAACGGCTTAAAATTTAATCTTCAACCCAAAAATTCCAAAATTTCGTCGGTGTTTGAACTCCCAAAATCTCCCCTCACCCTCTGGATACTGGCTTGAGAGGTACTCCAGCCTTATGCATCTTGAGTAGTCCATAAATATGTAGTGGTATGCTGTGACGTGTCGTCAATTTTCTCCTTGTCTCGGGTGGAATGTTTTCAGCATGATCTCTGAAAGTGTAAGTTTTCCGGTAGATTTTGGGAGTTGGATCAGTCGGCATTAGCATATATTTTCCTTTTAAGAGAACGTCGTCGATTTTCCTGTTGTATTTCGTTCTGTCCATAAGGATGGTGGCATTTCCTGACAGAATGATGATGGAATTGTCGTCGTTAAGTGTTTTTATGATGCTCCTTTGTTGGATACTCAAAAAAACGTAGATGTCGCTATTTACTATTATAAAGATTTATTACAATCGATTACAAATAGTCTTGTACGAGTACAATAACAATATTTGGCATTGTTTTATCGAAAGCAGAAGTCGAAAAAATATTTAGCCATATAATCAAATAGAAGAGAACAGATCAAGTTAAATAGACGTTACAAATAAGAACAGTGTATAAAAAGGCGACCATATTTCTAGGTAGCTTTTCCTATAGCATAAGACGACTTGTTCTATATAGGGATGAGCTATAGATACTTTAAACCCGTAGGAGCACTTACCTTCGGTTATTGTACACAAAAGTGCTTCCAACTTTGTTAATCATTGTTTACAGACTAGTCAGAACTTCCCCACAGCTGATGCAGCTACTGTAATTCTTGAAAGCTTGGAGATATTCAAGAACTTTAATGATGCATCTGCCTCTATGTTTGTCCTTAATGATCAATTGGATTTTATAAAAGCGTATTTGTGTTAGTTTGTCAAATTCCACAAACCAAGACAGTTCCCACTCTATTATAGATCACGGTGCTCTTGAGTAGATTTAAATACAAAGCTCATGTACCTCTGCTTTTATTTTAAAAAATGTTTCTAGTAGCTACATCAATAAATATAAAGCCATTGACCACGAATTGACTAGACTTTGAAACGTTTGGTATTCCTGCAATATACGTCGTTTTATTTGTATTGTGGTGTTATTGCCCAAAAGAACATAAAAAAAAACCATTTAGAGGCTTTTCACAAACAATTGTACCTAGCACGCATTTTTTTAACTGCATAAAGTGTTTTTTTATTTGAATGTATTCTTTGAGCCCCAAATCATTATTAATAAAAATAATAATGATGACTACTATTAATAACATAATGTAATGAAATATTAGTTTTGTATAACCATATATAATGAAATTACAAATAAACTAAAAAGCCCGTGGAAAACAATTTAAGCTTCTTATTTATTCTCTTATTCAACTAAATAACTTCTTGATAGAAATTCTGCAAACGGAATATACGATTATCTGTTTATGTCTAAACGAATTAAATATTATGTGAAATTTTCCCCAAATCGTGAAAACAAATTTCGTTTTAATTAAAACCTAAAAATTACGATGAGAAATAATGCAATTAAAAGCATTGTTCGGATAAAGTCGTGTTCTTCGTTTTACAAAGACTTTTACAGCACGAAGGATACTGGAAATTGTTTCGAAATCTCATTACCCTAGGGGAATTACTTGTTATAACTTAGGAGATGAATATCTTGAAACTAGAACGCATAAAATCGCCGACGACCTGAAATAATGAAAATTATAATATTAATAATTTCCGTGTAATAAAAAAGTTTTCATGTAATGTTATTCGGCTACTGTGAAAAGTAAAATTAATGTATTTAGATTACTTTTATATTAAATTACATTTGGGAAAATCTTAAAAAATAATCATATAATTCACGATATATATATATATATATATATATATATATATATATATATATATATAGTAGGTAAGTTAAAAACGTCTACTTAAAAGTTGGATCATGAAATTGATAGAAAATAAAAGAGCTTTTAATTTAGTCTGAATCCTATCGTGGACCTCTGAAGTAGGACCTTTAGCTGATAGCTGATCACTACCATTACTACAAGGGTCGGCTGAAAAGTAATGCACACTTGGTCATAACGGGCGAACGCAATATCCTACGGATGCGCGCGCATGCTCATTTGATAGTCATAACCTACCCCACTATAAGTTCCGAGTTTCGTAACTGTCTGTTGAACCGCAGGGTTGCCAGAATGGGGAGTTTCCCCGCATTTTAGGAAAAAATAATATTATTAGGGCATTTTTGGGGACCGATATATTGTGGGGAAATTTTTAGGGGAAACAAAAAATCATGGGGAAATCTTGGTGAAATGAAAATTTTTGCTGTGGATTTAGTGAAGTGGACTGAAGGAATCTCGGCGTCCGTATGTAAACATAGTAATTCACTCGGGCGAAATTTTATGATTCACATGAATTTAAACCTTGAAAGGTTAATCAAAGTGTAATAAAACTTTAAACCATATTGTATCTAATTAAAGATAAAATGTATAATTTTTTAATCGTAAAGCATAGAATTTACCAACATAGATAGTGACAAAACGGCACATATTTTTATATTTTGATATTAAAATTAATTTATTCCAATAGAACAGAATCAACGTGATTCAGTATTTTGAAATTAATACATACAATGAAATTTCAAAAACTGCAAACATTCTTTATTATAATAATTTACTGCAACAAAAATTAAAGAAGAACAGTTAAAAATTAAAACAATAAACTGGCACCTAACCTCAAAGTTGAAATAGTTTTAGTACTGTTTATAAGTGACCGAATAAAATAGTATTAAATATACAAAAATTCCAAATTTTTGCTAAACGTCTGCCAAAATATTTTTTAACCTTAATAATAAATATTTTTTTATAATAAAAAATATCCTGTGTCCTTTTTAATACCTCCAAGAATATGTGTACAAAGTTTCATAATAATCAGTTCTGGCGTGAAAAATGTAACAAACAAATTTACATTGACATTTAATATTAGTAGGGATTAAATTAAACACATATTTCTTATTTTTGGGAAAAATTTACTAAAAATAGTAGCATTTTGGGGAAAAATAGAATTTACCAAGGGAAATTGCAAATTTGACATCTGGGAACCCTGTTGGACGGTTGCGCGTTCATTTGTGTTACTAAAGGCGTGCTTCAACACGACGTAAAGCCGATAACCAACCGGTAATCGTATTGCGCGTAACATCATTGTAAACGGTAACTCGTCATTGCGCACGAAGATTATCGGTTGTGTATAGGTAATTCGTTTTGTTGGAACTAACCTTCGTTCGTTCCCTCAGCCTGGATAACCAATACTCAACGGTGACACAGTGATTGATTAGCAACCAGTTAATATACGCTAATTTCGATCACCGGCATCAGGGAAGAATCGGTGGTGCAGCAATGCACATTACTGAGGCGGTTTCGTTGCGCAATAAACGGTTCATGTACCGATGTATTAACCAATTGCCGATCGGTCGGCAATCGGCTGAAGGAACGAACCTTAAGCCGGAATGCGGTCAGCCGTCCGGTTAACCGCAGTCAAAAATATCTATGAAAACTTTGTTTCTGTGCGCACTGTCATGTGGCTGCCGCACAACCGTTGCAGTTGCTAACAGCGCTGCGGCCCGACTAACGGCCAGTCGGATAGTTGCTATGCCCACTACGCGTTTAGTATTTTGCGGTTGGTCGGCATTGATAACGGACCTGTGTACTGACGGGCTAAAAACGAACGCTATGAATTTCGATACAGATATAAAGTATTTTATTTTACTTACCTTAGCACTATTGTTAACAGAAGTTCCGACTTTCCGAAACCGTGTTTCATGCTTTGTTATACTGATTCTCAAAATGTTTAAAAGTTCTTCAAATGATTTCAGACTTATTCTAGTGTATCCAAAAAACTTGTCGTCATACTTTTGAGCTCTCCGAAAAATATTTCAAAAAGTTTACTCCAATCTCGTTTTTGCAAATAAGAATGCACCCAGTATGTTTTTTTTGTTTCTTTTTATTTATATAGCTCAAGTAAATATAATAAATAGCTGCGACATCTTCAACTTGCATCTTGAGAATGGGCTCATCAATCGAGACACCGAAACGTTTTCATCCGTACTACCCGGTTGCGATCACGGCTAGCCGCCATCCGGATGGCCGCAGTTGCAACCGCGTCCTGCGGATAGCCGGACGGGCAGCCGCGTTGCGGCAATCCGGTAAGTGCGTAGGTACCCTAAGGCAAGCCAAACAACTGGTGAGCACGCGCTTGAAACAACGTGCAGTGATTACATTTTTGACTGGCTGTTTATGGAGCTGAGACGGTTGACAGAAGTACTGTGAATAGGTGGGACGTAAAAAGCAGGAATTCCGAACCGGGTACGTTGAATATTTCCGACAACGCTGTGAACGACCAATTTCTGCCAGAGATGATGAGCAACGTTCTCTCGTCGACAATCTCATTCAAAGTGATCCCACAATCAATCAACAACGAATCGCGTATGCATTAGGAATTTCCAAAGAAAGGGTAGGCTTCATTATTTGGGCTATCGAAAACTTTGTTCACGTTGGGTACCGCGTATACTTACGGAAGAAAATAAACGTCGACGAAAAGAGCCTTAAATCACTTTTAGCAGTTATAGATGCCAAGGAGATGATTTTTTTTAAGGGACCTTAAGGGAAATAGATACGCCAATAATGAAGAAGCGAAGACCGCTGTAGGTAGTTGAATGCAAAATAATCGGAAGAATTCTTTAGGAACGGATTTGAAAATAAGGTCAGGGTTGGGAGCGCTGTGTGGAGCGAGATGGTGACTATGTGGAAAAACAAAAATGTCATTTTAAAGTTAAATAATTCTTCTTTAATTTTTTTTTTAATTCTGTGGATATTTGATGTCATTCTCGAGTTATGAGCAAGTGTGCTTTACTTTTCAGCCGACCCTCGTTAATGCAGATCCTAATGAGATTATGACAAAAAATAAAATAAAATTAGTCATCCGAGATGATCCCCGACAAAACCGAAATTCATCTTCAAAGTGTATTTTACCTCATTATCAATTATCGTCGACGCTTTCCAGCGAGTTATTTAATTGAATTGTAAACCGTGTCGCGAATTCACCTTAGACGTTCAAGCGTAGAGAGAGGTGACGTTATTTTCGCTCTTCTTGTAATTCTATTAGGAGTGCTTGCATTCATATATTCTTATCGAATTACTCGCACTTCTCACCGAATTAAGGATGATTTAGCCGTTAATTAATGTTGAATGTTCACAGGAATCGAGAGGTATTAGCACACTTCAGTTTATTGCACGATTCTGAAAGTTTCTTGGAGTTTCTGACTTGCGTTCATATATAGGGTGGCTAATTAATAACGCGAGGAAATGTATCTGTGAAATTATCCATGGCAGAAGCTTGCGGCCAAAGGAAAAACCTGGAAAATATTTTGCAGTTTCTGAAAGGTATTCTAGTAGGCATAACTGCAATCTTGAACCTAAAAAGTAATGTTTCTGTAAATTCCGCTATATTAACCAACATAATAATACCTGATCTTTAAAGTCGATGATAATGTGAACCGTTTTTATTTGGCAATTTTGCTGTATCTCTAAAGTGGTGGGGTGTATTCAAATACAAAAATTAAAAATACACTTTTTTGGCAAAACGATACATGTTTCGGTATACAATGCCTTTATCAAGTTTAAAAAAATACTAAAACTATTGGATACACTATATGTTTCCAGGCTATTTTGCCGTGGTCTATTGGAATGTCTTCCGAACGTTTCTTCTGCAACTGCGGCAGTCATCTTCAGCGGCGCGGGCGTAGTTGACACCTGGTTGGGTGCTCGAAGCGAATAGAACTGTAGACTGGGGTGACACTGGTATTTATGATAAGCAGTGGAAGCATAGTTTGCCCTGATTGGTCGGGGGAATTGGGTGGGCGGGGTGTACGACCTTAGAGGGTTTCGGTGTTGCGCATCGAAGTGGGGGATACCAAATTTCTTTCCTATTGAAGTTGTTTTGATATTTGTATATCTCGATGTCTTCCCGCTGGAGACGGGAATGATAGTGAGATATATTTGACAGCACTTCTGTGTTTTGGTATTGTATAATGTGTTCCTCTGGTATCAAAGCATGCTCGGCGACAGCAACTTTTTTCTCATTGTAACAACCAACAATTTCGTTTGTGCTGGGTAACACGCGTGTTAATACTACGTTGTGTGGTACCGATGTACACGGCTCCACGAGTACACAGTATTCTATAAACTCCAGATGAGGATAGAGGGTCACTGGGATCTTTTGGAGGACGGAGTATGTGGCGGAGTTGTTGGGGGTTTATAAACTGTTTTGATATGGTGTTTCGAGGGAGTTTTTAAGGCGGTCTGTAGTATTTTTATATATGGCAGGTGGTCTCTAAGTTCTGTGATGGCTACTTTGTGTGGCTAGATTTCCGTCCTGAATTAAAATATTTGTTATCTCATGTCCCGAGAAACCATTCGCCTGGAATGCACAATCTAAATACACTAGTACGTCTTTTAAATGAAGTGGTTCGCAGTTTCTGTTTGCTATGTCCACGAAAGTTTTAATTACAGTCCCTTTTTCACTAAGATGATGATTGGACTGTTAGTTGAGATAGCGGTCTGTATGGGACGGTTAGACCGCTATCTCAACTTTATTTACCTATTTTATAATGAAAATCATACCAATGCATTTATTTTTTTAGATCTATCTACAGTTCACTCTATAGTTGTGATTTCAAACTTAAACCTCTGCAGAAAATTGGATTGTTTGTTAGAACGAAAAGCAACTTATATTAATCTCTTCGAGGTGTCATTCCTTTGTAAGCAAGACAATATATGTAATATAAATTGTTTCTGGTTAGGGAACCTTCATCAGTTGCGCTTCCCACAATTGAATGTCCTCTCGAACACTTCTTTATGTATTTGATACATTTCGTTAAATTTGAAGACGCGAGATGTCGGTCTTACATCTCGCGTCTCCAACTTTGTATTATTTGATTTTATTTTTTGATATATAATTTTTTTGATGAAATATTGATTTATTCATTATTGATTATTTATTTATTTCTTTTATTGACCTTTGATATATTTAATTTACATATTTTATTGATTTATTTATCCATTTGATTAACTGATTTATTTGAGCTATGATTTAATTGCTTTACACTTATACCATACTTTTCTATTATTAAACAATCGTTTAGGCCATTAACATATTCTAGGGTTTACTCATTTTCTACACTCTTTAACATTTATTTTATACCCTTGTTTCAATTCTTTTATATCGAAACATATAAAAATGGCACAAGCTTCACCAACCCTGTAACCACCGAAACCGAGAGATATCGGTTAACGAAAATATTTCAGTAATACCTGAATTTGAAGGCGACCAAATTCCTTGGGAACCTTTATAGATGCATGTAATTGCGCATATAATATGTCCACCGCGGATAGTGATACATACAATTGTATTGTATATAGTTTGGATGTTATATTTGTTTATGTACGATAATGTTTGATTTAAATAAACAAGAGACTCTTGATATAAACTGGTCCCAGTTTCTTACACAGAAACATATATTGTATGTATAGGTACGTCAAGATCAAGCATTTGCGGTCTCGGTCGGAACTAAGTGTCAAAACAAATGCAATTTTTGCATTTCATGACATACTTACCTATCTTAATTCTCTATGTGTGGGCCTCCGTTACGAAGGTGTCGCCTGAAAAATACTAATGGACATAATATTCTCTAAAAGTCATATTGAGCCGATTGAGTAGTATTTCCCAATATTACTTGACATTTAATCCATTCCTCTTTACTAATACTATGCTCAAGTATTACCGCAAAATTCTCACAAAAAATACTTCCATTTAAACTAAACAAATGCCTAACGATAAAACTTTATTTAGTCAGTTTAACTTTGTGGTGTGAATTCAACCAGATTCATGTTGCCACAGGAAAGCACAGTTTCACAAACACTTGAAAATGATCTCTCCTTCCATCCCTCTTCTCCTGTTTCGCACTCCTCGCTCTCGCTCGACGAGATTAATGTATCAACAAACCGCATTTCCGTAAATTGTTCCTGTCCATCTCTGTGTACGCTATTCTCCACTTTCAATCATTGAATATTTGAAGGGAGAAAATACGTTAACCGACGCGACACATGGAAATAATTGACTTAAACCCACAGTGTCGACGGTTTAATTCAGTTAGTGGAAAATATTTATGCTCATAAAAAATACCATTATACGCTATAAACTGACAATTTCATTTAACTGAATTATTTATTGAATTTTTCTTGCCCTGTTAACAGTTTAGTTCATTGAACATCAAAAAAATGGTATATTTCAGTAATTCCGAAGGGAATGTTTTGAGAAATAACATAGACCAACCTAACCTAACCTAAAACAGAAATTATAAAAAAAATAAAAATAATTTATTAATACTATTTCAAAACGGGCGCAGTTAGTAGGATAACTAAATGTAGTTCTTCAAAAAAAGTTTTAAATTTTATAAATACGTTTGCCTATACTATTGAAATAGTAAGAACCATATTAGCAATGCGAGTGATGATCAAAGTATTCGCAGTGATGTCATGCTATAAGTCCAGGGAAGAAACTTGTGACTACTGGTGAAGATGAATTAGACTTGGCAAAACAACTAAAGCTAGAGTGGGAAGTCTAGGAAGTACAGGCATAGATCGCTTCAATCCCATTGACACTGTTGAATGAGGATAGCTCTAAATATTTTGGAGGTAGTTACAAAAATCAGAAGATGAGTGGATCAAAAGACAACTACAAAGGTTTCATCTTTGTGATATTTGTTTAGCAACACTCATATCAAAAAGTTCAGGAAGGAACAGACATAACTAACAATTGTTAGCAGTGAAGCATAAGAACAAGAAAAAAACTTTGATCCTTTTTACAACCTAACCTCGATACAAACCTAGCGCTACAAAGGCCTTAAAATTCATTTGTTAAAATTATATGATATAACGAAAATTCAAATTTACCCAACAATAATTTATGAGACCTGATTCTTTAAGGACATGATACATACCTTACCAAAAAATCGAAAGAAAATATGTTATATTATAAAAT